>BTPG01000002.1:138560533-138565533 GCA_036245525.1 Semisulcospira habei | reverse complement strand
TAGAGAGATGACGTGTACTTCGAACCGCCGACTCCAACAACAACGAGAGCGAAATCGTGGTGGTGGGGGGAGGGGGGGGGGATGATCAGCTTGCAATATAAGCATAAACAACACTCCAGACATCTCCAAGAGGCATAGATTCTTATGAGCACGAAGGGCTCATGAGGATCTATGTCTCTCGAAGATTCTGGAGTGTTGTGTATGCTTTTATACGAATTGACGAATTGCGGCCGACTTCTGCCCGATGGCCTTTAACATACTGGGTGCTGAGGTCCTTGATAGCTGGACCGCGAGAAGGTAGGACTTTATACACGCTGCTTCAGTTCGCTCTCGTTCCTTGCTGGGTGTCGTCCGGCGTAAACGTAGCCGTTCTAATGTGAACGACGACCGAGGCGACGATGATAATGATGATGTTGATGACAGCTATCTGGATGATGCCGAGGGACAGCCATTACGGCACCTGGCCTCGTTCTGGAGAAATTGACATCATGGAGTCACGTGGTAAGTTCCATTCTGTCCCCACGCCTGCCCCACCCCCTCGCTCCCCCCCCCCCCCCCGCCCCACACACACACACAACTCCCACCGTGTAACCATGTTCCTCTCTCAATCCACACTTCCTTCCCCGTTGGCCCTGTCGGCATGGTTCAGTTTGTGCCTAGTGTTGAATGTTGGTTCACCGACTTTATTCTGTTCAGTGCCGAGAGAACAATGTCCACGATCCAACTGCAAAAAAACAAACAAACAAAAAAACAACAACAAAAAAAAAAACATAGTTCCTCATGAACCCACGCTGGGACTGATGGGGATCTATGTCTCCTGGTGGCACCATTGTGTCAGCAGGAGACATAGATCCGCATGAGTTCCCGCATGGGCTTATGAGGAACTTAAGTGTTTCTTGCAGTTAGATCGCCGAATTCACCGCGGCCGAAGAGAGACAGCTGTCTAAATAAAGAACAAGTATCACACTCCTAGGACACCTGGGACTCTAGTAGCATACTCCTAGGACACCTGGGATTCTAGTAGCATACTCCTAGGACACTTGGGATTCTAGTAGCATACTCCTAGGACACCTGGGACTCTGTGGCATTGAATTAACCCATTACATCCTGAGGCGGATTTAAAAATAATTGGTTATTGTCCTATGAAGGCTGCATTACTGATTAAGAGATAGATGAATCGTTTTAGTTCAAGGGTGGTGCCAGAATAGCTTGGCGCCACAGGCGCCAAGCTATACTGGCACCACCTTGAACTACCATAGTCAAAGTAATTTCAAGCAGTAGTGTATCAGCATGAAACGGGTTAACTTACAGACTTTAGGAAGGCAATCTGCCATAGCTGATAGTGAACGGGTTGACAAAGAGTTCCCAGAGAAAAAGGTCACTCCTGTCCATGGTCACTGACCGGAGAACAAACAATTGCATCGGCCCGATTACCTTTTTCTTGCTGGGTAATTGACAGTTTCGCACCCTCTGTTTGAAGAAGCAGGCGGCAGAGTTAAAAGATATTTTCTGATCTGATTGTGTGTGTGTGTGTGTGTGTGTGTGTGTGTGTGTGTGTGCGTGCGTGCGTGCGTGCGTGCGTGTGTGTGTGTGTGTGTGTGTGTGTGTGTGAGGGGTAGGGGGTGATGGATGGGGGGGGGGGGGGGAGGGGGGAGTAAGGGGGAAGGGAGGGAGACAAAGGGTCAGCGTGACTGACATACACTTTCCAACTACCAAACAGGAAGCAACGGAAAGAGGGGTGCGGGATGTGGGCGGAGTAGGGTAGATGGGCAACAGCCCAACCTTTAAAAAAAAATCAACGTATGCTGATGTTTCCGAGACCGGAAAACTATCGCCTTTTCGCCGGGGGAGGGGGGGGGGGGTGTTATATATATATAAAAAAAAGGCGATAGTTTGGGGTAGGGGGTAGGGGGAGTAAAAGCGATAGTTTTCCGAACATCAGTTGACTGACCATGAAAATTTTTCCTCAGTATTGAGTGTGACGGGGAGAGGGGGTGCCTTACTTGGGGAGGGGAGGGGGGTTGGGGGTCCTTCACGACCTCTCGGTTTCTACGCCACTGACACCGTTAACTAGGTACCACGCGTGAGGTTTCGGTTGAGGGAAAACGTAATGTTGCATCATTGTCAGAGGGTTGTGTTGGCTAGCCAGCGCAGATAAGCACTGATCATGTTGTCATCTTTAACCCTTTTAGCTTGGCGCCTTCAGATTGATTGATTGATTGATTGATTGATTGACTGATTGATTGATTGATCGACTGACTGGTTTATTGACAGGTAACGCGAATCACGGTGTGGGGGGTGTATCCTCCACGCTCCACTGGGGATCTGCTTGGAACGACAACCACTACGGACAGACGACAAGGTATGTAGACAGACCTACGCCTGTGCACGCAGTAGAAGTAAGGGCTAGGGAGTCAGTGTTCTTTGCTCACCGCTCACTGCTTACCACCAGTCATTAACCCGTTCAGTGCCGGGAAAATGTGAACACCACCCAACTGCAGGAGGAATAAATCCTCATGAGCCCCCTCAGTTGTGGGGGCTCATGAGGATCTATGCCTCTTGCTGGCACCACTTTGAATCCATGTCAGTCCTGGGACATGTGGATTATTTTGGGTCTTGAATTAACGAAGATTGCAGAAACACGATCTGCGTCGGCTGGCACTGAAAGGGTTAAAGATAGCAACCACTCCTTATCAACTGCTCACTATCATCTTCACTGCTCGTCATTTGTCGCCGGCTTACTGTTACGTGGTAGTCGTGGTCGTAGTATGATGCAGTCACACCAGACACACTCATGTAGGGTTCTTTTTAAAAAACAAAAACCTCACTCGGTTGCAACTCGTCACAGGTGGCACAAGGTTGTATACCATACTGCAGTAACAGTTCCAACACTTACTTTATTCTCACGATGCACTCTTAGCACAATGATAAGATGACATGACATGACATGACATGACATGATGACATGATCAGATGACACTTTGATACACTGTTTTTTCAATGCATCCACACTTTGATACACTGTCTCTTACAATGCATCATCATCTTGATACACGGTCTCATACAATGCACCAATACTTTGATACACTGTCTCCTACAATGCATGCACATATTTCCTAACACCCTCTTTTAGAGTATTACAGATTTCCAGAACAAATTACAACTCAACCAATCAGAAAAGAAAACGTAACCAAAATCATTAATATTCATTAACAAGATGGGATGAACCATAACCCACAAAGTCCATTCTATATGAGAGCTGTCCTCGCTGTCAATGGTCTCTATCTTTTGTCTTTAACCTGATTCTGATGTTGAATTATCTCCTATTGAAAAAGTCTCGCAGATCTTCCAATACGTCAGTGAGTTCTATAAGGGGCGCGGGACATACGCGTCATTGATTTGTCAAACGTCATTTGTCATGACGTAAGTTTTAGTATATTATAAATACGTAATTTTAGTGATATGAGTTTCACTTTCGCTTCAAAGGCTTGACAACATGGTGACAAAACTAGAATTTCATGGTACAATTTTCAGTCTTGCTATAATTTGTGTGAAAGCAGGTTGACTTTACCTAGCTAAATGATGTTATGTACTAAGTACACAGGTCACCTGCATGCTCTTCTGAAAGCGCGTCGATGTGTTTGTGCGTGTTAGTGCGTGCATGCGCGCGCGCTCCAAACATCTCACAGAGGCATGGATTATCATGTGCCTGGAGGGTGCATGAGGATCTATTCCTCCTGGAGATGCGCGCATGTTTGTGTGTGTGTGTGTGTGTGTGTGTGAGAGAGAGAGAGAGAGAGAGAGAGAGAGAGAGAGAGAGAGAGAGAGAGAGAGAGAGAGAGAGAGAGAGAGAGAGAGAGAGAGCGGCCGCGCGCGCGAGAGAGAATGACGTCATATTTAAAGTATTATGTCAGTGTCTGCGTGGTGACGGAGTTGCCTCTTTTACGTCACCGCCACTGTCTGACTTTCTATCGAAATAAAGATTTTTTAGTGTTTTAATTATTTTCTGAAAAGAATTATTTTTTACTAAAGAAGTTGAAAGGATACAAAGCTGGCTAACGAACTCATCTAATGTCTTTCTCCAAACTAGCTATATGCAAAAGTGCAAGTAAATATGACAAAAATTACGGACTCTAATCTGGGTCAACCGACTTCCAATAAACGTTGTTTATGTCTTTAATGAGACATTCAATTACAATATGCTTTGAGGCTCTCTTAGCCACCCACTTTAAAAAGTATTTCGCCAAGTTTCAAGCTTGTGTGTACATAAATATCGGAGATTCTCTTGTTTACACTATACGCATACACGTACGCACATACGGCGCTTATCGCCAAATGTACCTTCAGCAGCGAGGTTAGCGTAACTGGACATGACGTAATTAGCTTGTTTATTCAATTGTTAGAGTTTTAGCCTGTTCTCCTTTGACATCATGGACATGCTATTAAATTCGCCCCACCGCGACCCGTCCTAAAAGCTGTGTGAAGTCCCTTCTATAAATAGAACTTGACTTAAAAAGAACACTCTAGATCTTATCTACAATCTTCCACTAAAATCTAAGCGCATTACGTAAATGTTACGAAATGTTGCCAACATAACTTTGACGTCATAAATCGCGCCCTTTCCAGGACCTTGCAGCTTATTCTAGGTCGGACTTTGCAACAATTTAGCGAAATTTGCAACATTGTAGTCACACACAAAAAATCGATCGCAATTCTCCATGCAAAGGAAAACATACTAAATAGGTACGTGATTCTGATCTGAAATAACGCAACTGAACACGGGATCTTTCCTATGACCAACACAGACATGCCCTAAAAAAAAAATAACACAACCACAAACGTAACACTTACAAGTCACAGCGGCTTACCACTTTCCGCTGCTCTCTCCATGCCCACAACTCTCAGTACACAACGCCCAATTCACCTCACTACTGCACGTATACGAGTTAAAAAAAAATGCCCGTAACATTTTTGGAATCATCGGAAACACAGTGTTTTTA
>BTPG01000002.1:138240533-138558033 GCA_036245525.1 Semisulcospira habei | reverse complement strand
TCAAATGGCCATAAAAGTGCTTTAAACCATGATAGTTCAAAGGTGATGCCAGAATAGCTTGGCGCCCATGGGCGCCAAGCTATTCTGGCATCACCCTTGAACTATCATGGTCGATCTGTGTCCTGCACTGCAATGCAGTCTTCAGAGGACAACGGCAAAATTTAAGGATTTCGGTGTTGGGGTAGAATATGGGCGCCAAGCTATTCTGGCATCACCCTTGAACTATCATGGTCGATCCTTATCTTGCTGTGGTGTGTCTGGGGTAGAATGGGTTAAGAATGACTTCTTTACGTTCCTAGGGTCCCAGCCCTTCACACTAGGCACAATGCCTGCCCCGCGCAAGCTCCGTTTTCTAACATTCCGGCATTATTATTCGTTATTTGACGAGTTACAAACAGCCACGGATTTGGAAAGGTCAGCCGCCGGAGTTGCACCGAACGGCAGTCAACTCAGTGGGACTGATCCGGCTGCGCTCGCGGCGGTTTTGATCATAAACCGTCACACTAAATTATGCAGCCTCAAGCCATTATATTTGTTCTTCAACTATTGTACGGTCATTAGTACTGAGAAGAAAAGAAAAAATACATGCAGGGGTCCAGATGACATTTTCTTTGAGCCCGGCCGGGTATTCCGGTCATCGTTCTGTTTCATGTTTTCTGCACCCGGCATAATCGAACAGCCCAGTCGGTTCTGCGTTTTCAGCTAGATGACTGTAGTAGGCATTCCATCTCAGTCCTGCGGCGTTTTCAGCTAGATGACTGTAGTAGGCATTCGGCCATCTCAGTCGTGAGTCAGTTTTCAGCTAGATGACTGTAGTAGGCATTCCATCTCCGTCCTGCGGTTTTCAGCTAGATGACTGTAGTAGGCATTCCATCTCAGTCCTGCGTTTTCAGCTAGATGACTGTAGTAGGCATTCCATCTCAGTCCTGCGTTTTCAGCTAGATGACTGTAGTAGGCATTCCATCTCAGTCCTGCGTTTTCAGCTAGATGACTGTAGAAGGCATTCCATCTCAGTCCTGCGTTTTCAGCTACTGAGATGACTGTAGTAGGCATTCCATCTCAGTCCTGCGTTTTCAGCTAGATGACTGTAGTAGGCATTCCATCTCAGTCCTGCGTTTTCAGCTAGATGACTGTAGAAGGCATTCCATCTCAGTCCTGCGTTTTCAGCTAGATGACTATGTAGGCACTGTATTCCATCTCAGTCCTGCAACTGGTATTCATTAGGTCACACCTCCAAAACTTTAGGCCCGGAAACTGCGGCGGTCTTGGGGTCAACCGCGGACTAAGTTAAATGGCCACGTGACTGAGAATTATTATCTACGTCCGGCGGTCGGTCTTCCTGGACGCTGCACCGGCCGCTGGCCGGTTTAGTCAGTCCTGACAATGACGCCGCCGCAAAGCCGGGCCGCCGTGCCGGGCCAGAATATTATCACTCAGCCGTTTAAGGACCGATTAATTAACGTGTTTAAATGACCTGATACGCTCTTGGGGATTCTGGAGTGCGTGCCTCCTTATTAAACCCTTACCGCATGATTCCCGAGAGTTGCCAACTATGCTGATTTGTACGTGTCAGTGGTACATTTAGGAAACAGGTGCCGACTCGCTTATCCGAGTGGTACGGTGGCTGAGGACACTAATCAGGCTTCCATCATGCTATATGACTCATACATCACTCTAAACCTCACACGCACAACTCATAACACAAATTCTAACAACACAACAACTAACCAAGACTACGTTTACCACACAAGCAAAGCACATTACGATTTACAGCACAGGATCATTCGCACTTCAAGCATTCTCAGACATGAAGAGAGAGTGAAGGGGTTTACCGCACCACATTTTACTTAGCTTAGGCATAGTGATAACCTAAGTCTGCTCACCCAACAATGCGAAGCGATGACTTGGAAGCATGGTGATGGTCGGGTGCGCTGTCTCGAGGGTGCCAGTGTCACGTCAGGAACGGAGCCCCCGAAAGCCCACCGACCATTCCTTAGTATACATCTGCCTAATTCAACTTTTACTTCTACCACGTGCGTTCATATCCAAAGTCCTACGTCATTTTTACCACGTTGACCATCCATACACGTGTTTGGACACCTGAACATATACTAATGTCTATTTGACCTATTTCTCACACAAGATACTCCAGCGCATTCCTTTTAGTGTGCCCTTCATCACACGTGTTTGGACACCTGGACATACACCAATGTCTATTTAACCTATTTCTCACACAACTGAGATTCTACTGACGTATTCCGGCATTCGCTTTTTAGTGTGCCCTTTATCACGCGTGTTTGGACACCTGGACATACACCAATGTCTATTTAGTAACATTTAACACTAATCAGTACTGAATTTAACTCTGACCATTTCATACTATACAAATAGGCACTCCGAATATCTTCAGGCTTCAGTGTGTCTCAGTAGGCATTGCCCGCGTGACTGTTGCCGTGACTGTCTGACTTGCTTTCCACAGCAGTGCGGTCAGTGGCGGCTCCCCGAAAAAGGGGGTGGGGCCGGCCGGAGGGGAGGGGGAACTGAGGCTGTTGGGCGCCCGTGTGTCCTGAACCGTTGTGAAAAAAAAATCTGTCCACCTCTGCCCGAAAAATCGAAAAGCGGGGCGAATGGGATAGTGGTGGGGGTGACGTGCCGCGGGGGGAGGCGGGGTGGGGGTGGGGGGTGGGGAGGAGGGGGGGGGGGGGTCTAAACCGGCCGGCCGTGCCGGCCGCGGACTTAGCTTGTACTGACTCGGACTGGCAGCCCGGGGCGGTGACTGCCCCCTTCCCACTCATCAGATCCGCCTACGAAGACATAATTATCATACACGTTGATAAGAGACATTGTTTTATGCAACTCATTCAACCTCCCCAACCTAAAAGGAAACTGAAACTGATTTTGAACATTATGCTATCATCACTGACCTGCTGCGCCACCGTGGATCTGTAGCATTATTACTTCCGGGCACACGTGAACGAGGGGAGAATAAAACAAAACCCACATATATCTATACAATTAAAGCACACAAGTAAAGTAATATTATTAGCTTCAAAATGTATCCAATATTCAGCATTGTAAGACGGCAGTATTTATTATTGCTGCGGAGGACTGTTGCTGCAGAATTGTACATTCTTCAGAATGGCGGACGAAGAAGTAAACGCTGATGCGGCGGCCCTGACAACGGTACGGTTTATGTCTGTGTTGTGTGCTTTCAAAACTCCATGCATTTCTGCAAGAAATTAAGCCCCTCTGATGCATTTTACGCCCATTATTGTTGTTGACTTTCGTTTACTATGGTGTAATCCCGAAGAGACAACAACTGATTTATGTTGCCTTCTCGTTGCTTGTCCTCAGGGTTTTTTAAAAATATTTTTTATATTTTTTTTATTATTCTTTTTTTAAATTTATTTTTTACCGTTTTATTATTGTTGGTGTTTAGTGACACTGACTTGTTCTTATTCCGATGTGTGTATCTTTTATTCTGTCTGACACACTACAGATAATATAATAATATTCCTTCCTAATGTCTCCATCTGAGCTCACCTAGCTGCCATCTTCCGAAGAAAGACCATACACATAGATCTGTACTATCAATGGTGGTTTATCCTCAGGGACCGTTGAGGTAGACATTTGGTCTAGTCCGAGGAAAAGAAAACCCCTGAAATTGACACCGAGCTTCTTATGTATTGCCCATTTCTTTTTCCTAAACAACACTGCATGATCGTCAGCTTTATTTGACTAACAGTGTACAGATATATCTATAGATAGGTATAAATGTCGAGCAGCAAGTACAGCTCCAGAATGTGCCAGCTTTGCTACTCGGTGAAAAATCCATGTAGGTGTGAATCTACATTGAGTAAATGTGCGCTGTCGCTATTTTACAAATGTCTAGCAAATAATTTACCCCTGGAGTGTATATGTTCATTGAAAAAAAATACTCAGCATGAAGCCAACAGGATTGATGAATTTAACCACTTAGCATAGAAATTTGGAGAAAGTAGTAGCAGTGCAATTTTATACTTGGTAGATTTCCATCTGGGTAGATTTTGCTAGGTAGATTTGTGCTGGGTAGATTTATACCTAGATATGGACGTCATTGTGGAGTAAATTACTCAGATAGAGCCCAACTCTGTTCAGAAGAAGAAGTGTGATGACTGTTGTCTCTTGTTATGCAGCATGATAGGGATCAAGACTTGAAGGCAACCAAAATCCCATTAGGGGATGCGATGCCCTACATCCCCAACATCCCTTCAGCACCAGCGACTGCGTCAACTAAAGGGCGACCAAAGAAAGGTATGCTGACAGTTTGTTGTGTATGCAATATCAGTGTTGATTCTAGAGCGCGTTTTGCGCGATTTCTCGCAATATTATGCTCCAAATCGCAAAAAAAAAACACCGATAGCGCGGCCGAAGAATCGCAGAAAAAAGAAACTGGACGCTTTTTTGCACGACCAGCGCGGCCGCACTGCTGCTGCGTAAAAGCCTGCTCGAGCGTCTTGGTGCAGTGTGGCCTGAGTTGAGCCAGGGCAATTTCACTATTATTCACCTGTTTAACATGAACACAGATTCCATTCACAGAAAACCAATTCACGTGTCGCTCTCGCGCTGTGGAAGTACACATGACAGATCAGAGCGAACTCTAGTCTGTGATTGGCTGAATAGCCTTCGGCTGTTGTAATCTATCTTCTCATTGGCTAGCATTTCTGTACTGTATTCATGTTGTATCATTCGTGTACCAACACAACCCTTTTACCGATGCGGGATTGTACTTCAGCCTGTGTTGCTTTTACCTGAGGATTGTAACTTAGTATGGATTTTACCTGATGGATTTACATTAAATACTCGAGCTGTACACGTTTCCTTGTGTTTTCCTAGCGAGCTGAAGGTATGCATAGAAAGTACGATAATGTCGTGCACTTTTAACCTTGTACTCATTCACACACACGTCTTACACACTTTCTCCTTGAGGGCCGTGATCAATTTTGAGGCCATATTGGTTAACACGAAATACGGTTAACACGAAGTGATTTTTCGTGTCCCCAGAAATTCGTGTTAAGCGGACTCCACTGTATGTATGAATGTGTGTATATATGTCGTTTTAAAGTAAGCAGTGCAACGCGATTTGAGGGCCTCCCTTTTACACCTTGAGGGGCTCCCTTTTTTATTAGAGGGAGCCTTTGGGCTCACTTTTCTGAAATCCTAGAATCAACACTGCAGTATTATGGAACATTATGGGTCTGTAGATTTATTTGCACATTTACATTCCATCCAGACAGCTACAGCCTCTCAAAACATCATCTGTACAAGCCTGCCTGCTGAAGACCTGTTCAGTGTTTGTGATTGTGTATGCACACGTTCACACCAGTGCTTTTGTGACTTTATTGTTTAGTTTTTTTCGTCTATCTTGCTTATACTTACTTATCTGTGTAATTATTTTTGTGTACTGTGTGCGTCTGTTACTGATTGTAAAGGGCCTAGTGCTCAATTAGGTGCTGTATCAAATATCCATTATCATTATTATTATGGGGGCTACTTATTCCAGTCATTCTGCATCCAGAATTAATGGTTATACATAAGTGAAATAATAATAATAATAAATATGGTATTTATAATGCGCCTATCTTATAATAATTATTACTCTAAGCGTGCACTGACAACTCACGCACGCATGTGCACGCTTTTAACAATGACTCTCATACCACAAATACATTACGACAGTCAGCAAAACAAAAGTGTAAAGTTTTTAAACAAATTTATTTTGTACATTAATATTGTTATTATTTTATTTTATTTTACCATCCTTACATTTAACAATTTAAAAAAGAAACTTGACCTCGTTTATACATACATGTGCATGTATAACAAGCATTTCTATGATTCCCAGTTTTCAACCAGAGGTTATAAAAGGGAATTTAAAAAAGAAAAAGCATGAAGAAAATGGTTGCAAATAAAGTTACAGCAAGCAAGATTAGTTCATTTGTGAGCACTGGTTGAAACCTAAGAGTGAAATCAAACACTTTGTAGTTCTGATAATGCACCACTGTGGAGCTTGTTGAAAATAAATGAACCATGGTCAAAAGAAAATAGTGCTTTTTGTGTCAGCGTTTATAGTATCGTGCTCAACATAACTGGCTGTTCATCGTCAATGTCTCTGTGGTAGGATCAGAAATCCTGCCATTTAATTATTTTAACCTATTACATCCTGAGGTTGCTTTTTTAAAAATTTGCTTATTGTCCTGTGAAAGCTACATTACAGATTAGGAGATAGATCAAACGTTTTAGTTGAAGGATGGTGCCAGAATAGCTTGGCGCCTCAGGCGCCAAGCTGATCTGGCACCACCCATAAACTGTCATAGTCAAATTTATTTCAAACAATAGTGCATCAGCATGAAAAAGGCTAAGTATCAATGTTTACCTATGGTACACGGAGTGCAGTGCACATACCAAGGGAAATCACTCAGTGCAAAGTTTGTCCCGCACATGGTGATTTTCCTTGGTATGTGTACTGTATAGCAGCATTTGCCTCCCCTTTGGGTTGTGAGCACAACTAACCTCTTAGCTGCCCGTGCTGAGGAATTGCACACGTGAAACCACTACAAGCCGCCCGACACTTGATGACACTGATATTCCATTTCAGTCTTCGATCAGATATCTTGGTGTCAAGCTCGATAAGACTTTAAGTATGCAGGATCATGTCGGTGAAATCTGTCGTGGTGCTTCATACTCTCTGAGACTCATCGCCTCTGTCCGACAGTCTTTCTGAATCTGCCACTAGTGAATGCCTTAGTCACGAGCCGTCTTTACTGCAATTCCCTGCTTTTTGGTCTTCCATCTGAGCAGATTAACCGCCTTCAGCGAGTTCAAAATAATGCCGCAAGGCTTGTGAAACACAGGCAAAAACAAGACCACGTAACCCCTATACTGAAAGACCTTCACAGGCTTCCAATCCAATCCCGCATAAAGTTTAAGATTGCGACCCTTGCATACCGCCACTTTGATGGCAGTCTTTTGTCATACCTTTCCTCCAGTCTAATTACTTACCAGCCCTCTCGCTCACTGCGTTCATCGGGAGAGAAACTTCTCAAAGTTCCATAATGTTACAGCGCCGGAGATCCCGCTGTTTGAGCGGCGTAACTGGCTGATCCACCTGCATTATGTGCAGCGCGAGTTTGACAAATGCAAGTTTCTCATTCGCGAACTGCTGTCTGAGAGTGGGGGCATGTGTGAATACGCTGTGTATGTACAAGGTAAGTTACTTGTCTCTTTTTCCATACATGATACGTCCCCACCCGGGTCTGCCCTGGGGGACTTGGGTGGGGTTAGGTATTTTTTAGTTCCCAGGGTCACCCTGGTCAGCCCCACAGGGTGAGTTTTTCTCTCTATTCTGGGGCATGTGTTTCTGTCTACCCTTTGTCCATTCACCTGTATTTGCCTTTTTAAAACTCTCCCTACTGTCTGCACTGCCTGTAGCTCTTGATATTGGATGTGTGTTGCTAAATGGTCTTAGCTTTACTTAGGCCCCATGTTGTAGGTTTATTTAACGTATTTGACCGGCTGGCGACATACATTCAATTTTCTGTTTAGTTTTTTTTCACAAGCAGTGCAGGCACGTCCTGAGAAAGCCTTGTTGCTGTCGGGACGTTAAGCAATGTACAATCAATGTACAATCAATTTTTCCATACATGATACATACCTGTGCCGTTTGCGAGTGGACTCCCCGGATAGATCCACTCAGGGAGTATGCCACAAGCACACTTCTATTCAAATGAGATGCAAAGCATCTCATTTGAATAGAAGTATACTTGTGGCATACTCCTCACGTGGATTTATCCGGGGAGTGCATCCACAAACAGTGTGGGTAGAGAATGGGGGTATAATAATAATAACAATATCAGCATTTATATAGCACTGTAACCCAGCATTTGTCACGCTGGCTCTAAGCACTTAAAAACGTAGAGACACATTGTGTTGTAATAAACTTAGTGACAATTATTATGAAGCTTGGAGTTTCCACACACTGTAACATATTTGGGGGTTGCCACAAAGGTGATGTAGGCTCCATGAGCTTTGCTACAACTGAAAGGTTTGTCATAATGATGGATGCCAAGGCATGTCCGCATGCATTGTGACAAGTGTAATATTGTCAGACAGACATTGTCTCAGCCCTGTTACAACAGGGCGTGTGCCGCACTTAAAGTCTCACACATAATGTATTATATGAAGAAAGTGGGGACACACCTTGCAATATACTGACGAGCAAAAGCAATGCGACATTTTTGGATGATTTCCAATATGTCACATTTCTTTTGCCCGTCAGTATACATGTCAAACCAATAATTTCATACTTGGAGTGTTCAGGTATATGCTGTGTATTTATTTAGTGTGGTGGAGAGCACAATACTGGTAGTTTTGTACATAACCTACGTTGGTTGCACGTACATGTATATTGTTAATGTTCAGCACTGATCCTGCGCCAGGAGGGGAAGATTCAGGAATCACTGGAGCTGTTCCAGACTTGCATGCTTCTTAGTCCGCAGTCTTCAGACAACCTCAAGCAGGTGGCACGCTCCCTGTAAGTTTAGGTTTGCACAAACTTGAACCTGAGCCTGTCTGTTGCTAACATTAGGGATCAGTTGCATGAGTGAGCGTAAATCCTGCACAAGCCACTAAGCAAGGTGCTCCACTATAGCGTCACAACACTAACCCCGCTATAGCGGAGCACCTTTCTTAGTGGCTTGCGCAGGATCTAAGCTTGCTCATGCGGCTGAGGCCGGGACACATCCTTACTGTATGTATGTGATGCATAATTGCATTACCCCTTTGTACTTGCAGGCGTCAGTGTTGTTTACAGTACCAGCGCCTGCGACCATGATAATTCAAAGGTAGTGCCAGATTTGCTTGGCGCCTTCAGGCGCCAAGCTAATCTGGCACTTCCCTTGAGAATGGGGTCAAGTCTAAAGTATTAAGTTCACAACAAAGTCAGGTTGCTGTCAGTGTAAATCTACAGTATGCAGACCTGTAGAGGATAATTTCTGTTCTGCTAGTAACAAGAGTGAGTGGAGACCAGTGCAACTGGTTTTGAGCGTACTCACAAACCAAATAGGTGAAGCTAGCGCAGGTAGAATAGTACACATTCCAAGGGGAATTAATCAGCGTTGTGGTTTTTGTTGCAACGATTCCTGCAGGAATCATCTCAACAAAAACTGTTACCAACATCCAAAGGGTTCAAATATAGTGTTACATGTACTATTTACACTTGGTATGCTTGATTCTGTAACTGTTTATTGAGATTTAATTTATGCCTAATGTAAATTTCTCACAGGTTTTTACTGGCCCGACACAAGGCAGCCATTGATGTGTACAATGAAGCCGCCAAACTAAGTGAAAGAGACTGGGTATGTGTTTGTCTGCTGGTTGAGGGTTCATGTATAGCTTACACGTAGTCATATGAACCAGTAAAGACAACATGACGGTTCAGGAAATAGATCAGCCATAATAGTTACAGGATGGGGTCAGAATAGTTTAGTGCTGTGGACGCACCAAACTGTTCTGACACAACCCTAGAACTGTCATGATCAGTTGATCTATTATTTTTGTGGAGTGACGTCTGGCTCAATGGTTTAACCCATTTAGCCCCAGGACTCTGAAGCAGGAGATGGATTGACCATGATAATTCAAGGGTAGTCACAGATTAGCTTGGCACCAAGCTAATCTGGCACTACTCTTGAATTATCATGGTCAATCCATCCCCTGCAACTGGTACCTATAGTCGTTAGGCAACACCTCCAAAATTTGAGAAATGGGACCTTGGGGCTAAAAGGGTCAACAATGGCCACGTCTGGTCTCTGTGAGTTTGGTACATGTATTCAAACTCATTTTTTAAACACAGCCTTAAAACCCATCTTTTCAAATCTTGATTATCAGTGTTCATGTAATTAGTCATTTTCTTGGCTTTGTCACCTTTTGTGTAATATTTTCCTTGTTCATATGTACGGCGCCTAGAGCATCTTACCATGTATAGGCACCTTATAAATCTTCCTTATTATTATTATTATTATTATTCATTTCGTCTGGTGGTTGTGATTGTGTGTACAAGTAGATTGTTTGATCAGTGTGTTGCTGGTACTGAAAATAGCACTTGAGTACACCAGTTTAGCCCCATTTAGTCCCGATTCCCTGCAGCAGGAGATGGATAGACCACAATAATTCAAGGGTAGTGCCAGATTTGCTTGGTGCCTGAAGGCGCCAAGCTAATCTGGCACTACCCTTGAATTATCATGGTCCATCCATCTCCTGCCACTGGTACAGTTGTTAGGTAACACCTTAAAAGCAAGTAGTCGAAGGTATACGTCCATGAGATGATCCACTTCTTCAAGACTGATAGTGTTTTTTGGGGGGACCGCTAATATACATGTTGCGTGATTGAATACTCAAGGTTGTTTAAAAAAATTATACATTTGTGACATCAGGTAGTAATTAAGAACCCTGAAATGGAAGCAGATTGTATCAAATGCTGTTTGACCCATTTAACCCCACAGATGCATGTGGAGATGTTACCCATAGAGACTATACTAGCTGCAGGAGATGGCTCGACCATGGTAAATCAAGGGTAGTGCCAGATGAGCTTGGTGCCTGAAGGCGCCAGACTCATCTGGCACTACCCTTGAATTATCATGGTCTATCCATCTCCTGCTGTAGGGCATTGGGGCTAAATGGGTTAACCCTCTTGTGCATGCAGGCACTGGCGCTGTTTACTGTACAGGATTAATACGTAACTGTGAGCCAGCATGTGACAGCTTGGTGTTTTCATTCGGAATACAACAGTGTGTGAAATAAGTTTGACTAAGATAGTTCAAGGGTAGTGCCAGAATAGCTTAGCGCCTCTAGGTGCCCCTTGAACTAAAACCATTGGTCTATATCCTTATCCGTAGGTACTATAATGTAGCTTGCATGTGGCAGCGTACAAATTTAAAGCTTTTAGCCTCAGTATCATATGGGATAACATGATGATGGTTGTGTTGTTCTCAGGAGGTTGCACACAACCAGGGCGTGTGTTACATGTACCTCCGTGACTTTGAGAAGGTCAGTGAAGAATATTAATTAATTTGTTTGTGTGGACATTAACCCGCTGTTTCTATAAGTAGAGGATGTTTTATTTGTGCTGACCAAAGCTTTATTCCTTTTGCGTGTCGGTAGCGGTTTAGTCGCAGTGATTAATACAGGAATCATCACCCGCTACTGACACGCAAAGGGTTAAAGCTTGGCACATGCTGACACACTGCAATGCCCGTAGGGTGAGGCAAGCAGCATTATGCTACCAGCAATATTGCCTTTGCACTCGCTGCACTGTGCGTTGTGTTTGTACCATGTGACCTTCCATTAGTGAGGTTTCATTTGCAACGAACGACTCCCAACTAGGAACGAGAGCAAAATCACAGCAGGAAGCCAGCGTGTACCATTAACATAGATGACACTCCAAACATCTCCAAGAGGCATAGATCAGCTCCTGAGGATCTATGCCTCTTGGAGATGCTTGGAGAGTTGTCTATGCTTATATTATGAGATGGTTATCCGCTGTGACTTTGCTCTCACAGGTTGTTTCGAGTCGTCCAGCGTAAACGTAACCTCAATGACAGGAGAGCACAGCTGATTGGCCGAGAGGCAGATTGTGGCTGCCCTATTGCTTGCTCCCGCAAAAAATAGAACATGTTTGTATCAGGATGCAATATGCAACATTGCTGACCTTGTGCAACACAGCTGTCCTATTGCTGACACTTCTTGCGACCTGCAATAGGGGTTTGTGGTAGCACGTACTGATTGAAGCCGCTTAGACAATCTCTGTGAAGCTAAGAAATCTTTGGGATATTGTCGTTTTGGCTATGTGCGCATAGAGTCTGAGCAGAGTCTACCGAGACATTAGGTGCTTGAGTGTCATGTTAACATGTTAACCTTTTTGTGTGTGACTTTTATTATAATAATAATAATAATACCGTTATTATATAGGCGCTTTTTCTCAATTTTGGGTGAATCGACTCAAAGCGCCGCGAAACCCAACACGCACACTCACGTAACAAACATGGATTTACGCCATTTAAGACAAACACAGTACAAGACAGATGAAGGGCCAGTTCAGGTACTGAAGTTACTGAGGCTATTGTCTTTAAGACCATGACAAATTAAATGCCAGATCATTAACTCATTCGCGGCCAACTGCATCTGGATGCGTGGCTTATTCCGCGCATCCAGATGCGGTTGGCCGCGAATGAGTTAAGCCCGTCTGTCCTAGGAATACAGATATAAATGAGACCAGCAGCAGGCTAAGAACATCATCAGCGGGTGGCTCATGAGGTCTTTGCCTCATGCAGTTGTGTGGTGAGGTGTATTGCAGCTGAATAGTGTGTAATGTCCCAGCAGTGCACGAGTGAATTGTCTGTATACAGGCCAAGCAGAGTCTGCACCAGGCGTTACAGTTTCGTCGACATGAGGTGACCTACATTATGCTGGGCAAGATCTGTCTGATGGAGGGAGATATCAAGGGCGCCATTGATGTTTACCGTGCTGCTGTGGAGTAAGTGGTCCCCCGTAGTGCACCTGAAGAGGTCAACTTTGTCATATTTGGGCAGAAATGTACCCTGTGGGGATCTACCCAACGTAAATCCACCCATTCCATGTGTGAATCAGCGCAGCGTATAGTTGTGCTTGGGAGCTCGGATCAGATTTTTCTGTTGAGTGAATTCCTGCTGGGTGTAAGCAGAATTGCAATGGCACATGTCTACATTGGGTGGATTCACACCTGGGTGGAGTCACGCCAAGTAAATTTATGCTTAGTAAATGTATGCGTGAACACAGTAAGGTGAAGTTGATCCCTTCAGCCTTTGTAAGCCCAACTTTAAAGAGATACTTTTTGGTGCTGCTGGCATATTTACCCATTACTTCCTGAGGCTGAATTTGTCAAATTTGCTTATTGTCCTATGAAGGCTACATTACAGATTAGGAGACAGATCAACCATTTTAGTTCAAGGGTGTTGCCAGAATAGCTTGGCGCTCAGACGCCAAGCAGTTCTGGCACCACTCTTGAACTATCATAGTCAAATTTATTTTAAGCACTAGGGTATCAGGATGGAAAGGATTAATGTGCAATAATTTGTGGATGCTGGCATCCCAGGGATTGTCTTATAGTACTGCACTTACAGTATTGAAAGTAACAGGACAGCATCAAGATGCACTGATTCAGGGTCCGTACGATCTGTGAACATTTGTGAAAGTTGTTAAAAAACGACAAGGCTTTTTCAGGGCCCTGGAAAGTCTGTCAATTTCAGTCCTTTTCCTTAAAGTCTGTGAAATTTTGTAAAAAATGACAAAGTGCTGGCAAACATTTGTCTACTTCTTTTTTTTTCTCCCCCAATTTGTGACTTCCATTGCAAACGATCATGCTGACACTTGTTGGAAGTGATCTATATTTAGCTTTGATCATAAACTGACTGCATGGCCTTTCTGCCGAACATTCTGATTGGTTGTTTATGCTTCTACCGAGCTCTGCCATTTGCTAAGCGTTCTTTTATTTTGGTATCTCTTCATGCATTAGGCACGAAAGCTTCAAATGAGCTGCTGATACAGAGTGATCTAATTAAAGTGTGTAAACCTTCAGGCTTCAGTTTAGGTTTGTGAAACATTTATGAAAAGTTTGTGAACTTCGTCCCTGCTTTTCTGTACGGACCCTGTGATTATCATATTGCCGATATGGCTGTGTGGGAGCAGTGTGTGTCTGTGAACGTCAGAATCATGTGCTGAAGCGGTAAAGAGGGGAAAGAAAGATGCGCTCCCCACCCCTCTAGTAAGAAAAGGTCCTCGGGCTCACGATGGCTGCGGTGGGCCGCGCACAGCTGTGTGTGGGCCCACTGCACCTCTCCCTCCCACAATATCCTTCCTCCTCCCACCTCCCGAGCGGAGTCTCTGAAAGCAGACCTAGAGACAACAGTTGAGATGCTGTACCCACTGTTTGGAAAGATCTGGGAAGAGGAGGTGATGCCAGCTGACTGGAAGGAGGGGTACCTAATCAAGCTTCCCAAGAAAGGCGACCTCAGCAAGTGTTCCAACTACAGAGGAATCACCTTGCTGTCAGTACCAGGAAAGGTCTTCAACAGGATCATCCTAGAGAGAATGAAGAGCTCCGTTGACCCCCAGCTGAGAGACCAGCAAGCAGGATTCAGGAAGAACCGATCATGTACAGACCAGATCGCCACTCTCCGCATCATCGTGGAACAGTCTCTGGAGTGGAGCTCCCCGCTGTACGTCAACTTTGTGGATTATGAGAAAGCATTTGACAGCGTGGACCGAGAGACTCTGTGGAGACTCCTACGACACTACGGTGTACCCACAAAGCTCGTCCGCCTGATCAAGAGCAGCTATGATGGCATGACATGTCGCGTGATCCACGAAGGGCAGTTCACCAGAGAGCTCCAGGTCAGAACTGGTGTCAGGCAGGGGTGTCTGCTGTCTCCGTTCCTCTTCCTACTGGCCATAGACTGGGTCATGAAGATGACCACAGAGCACAGACGAAGTGGAATACAGTGGACACTGTGGACACAGCTTGACGACCTCGATTTTGCAGACGACTTGGCATTACTGTCCCACACTCATCAACAAATGCAGGACAAGACCACGAGGCTTGCTGACATCTCGTCCCAAGTGGGCCTCACCATTCACAAACAGAAAACAAAGACAATGAGGCTGAACGCAACCAGGGAAGAACCAGTCTTGCTTGCTGGCACCCCGTTGGAGGAGGTGGAGTCCTTCACCTATCTCGGGAGCATCATAGACAAAAAAGGCGGCACTGATGCAGATGTCAGAGCACGAATCGGTAAAGCCAGAGCAGCCTTTCTCCAGTTGAAAAAAGTGTGGAGTTCCAGAGAGCTGTCACAACACACCAAAGTCCGGATTTTCAACTCCAATGTAAAAGCAGTTCTCCTATATGGAGCAGAGACATGGAGATTGACAAAAACCACAGTCAACAGAGTACAGACCTTCATGAACAGTTGCCTTAGAAGAATTTTGAAAATCCACTGGCCAGAGAAGATCAGCAACGTCAGACTCTGGGAGAGAACAGAGCAGATAACAGCAGAGAATGAAATTGGGCGAAGAAGATGGGGATGGATCGGTCACAGTCTGAGAAAGCCAGCTTCCAGTATCACTAGGCAGGCATTGTCATGGAACCCCCAGGGAAAGAGGAAAAGAGGTAGGCCGAGAAACTCCTGGCGTCGAGACCTCCAAGCAGACATCAAGAAACTGGGAACCACCTGGAGTAGAATCGAAGGAGAAGCACAGGACAGGAGTTGCTGGAGGTCTCTCGTCGACGGCCTATACCCGGGTAGGGGTGACAGGCGTAAGTAAGTAAGTCCCACCTCCCGCATGTTTCACGCACCTGTTTGATTAGCAAGAGTGTAAAAGGCCATAAAATGAAGAAGAAATGAACATGGCGAAGTTGAACTATCATTTCTTTTGCTGCAGGTACTCGCCTGAAAACCCTGACCTCCTGACAACCCTGGGGCTCTTGTATATGCAGGTACATGCAGGTGTTAATTGTTAGCATTGGTACATGCACATACCTGTAATAGAGGTTTAAGCTCTTTTAGACTTTTACATATTTGGGTGTTGCTCTCCCTTGTTTTTGTAGATATGTACAGTTTTAGCATTTTTACATAGACGTTTCTTGTATGTGCACATAAACAGATTTTGCTCACTCCTCTTAACCCATTAGATCCTGAGGCTGAAGTTTTTAAAAAAAATTGTCCTATGTAGGCTACATTACATGTAGGAGATAGATCAACCATATTAGTTCAAGGGTGGTGCCAGAATAGCTTGGCGCCTCAGGCACTAATTTATTCTGGCACCACCCTTGAACCATCAGTAAAATTTATTTAAAGCAGTAGTGTTTTAGGATGAAATTGGTTACTGAGTATATACTTGTCTCTTGTGCATGCAGAAATCTGCCCAAATTTATTATACAGTGTTTGCACTAGGGTTTATGGTTAATTAGTACTTGGTTAAAAAAATAGCACTCAGCAGAATAGTGCTTACATCTCAATCTGCTTGTAAATTCTGGTATTCTTTAACAGTTCCAGTTTTTGCCAAATTTGCAATCAGTATTTCTCTTTTAAATCAATAACGCCTTCTGACCGGTATCTTCCTTTCCAGTATTTGCCTAAAAAATCCAACGGATTAAATACCAGCTAACCCCTTGCGTGTCGGTAGCGGTTTTAGTCACGATGATTCCTACAGGCTAAATCTGCTACCGACACAGAAAGGTCTAACATGAAGACTGTAAGTCTCACATTATTTTACATAAATGAACTTGCTGCTTGTACCAAATTAGATTGTATGTACAGTATTTGCAGATGTCTGTATGCACGTAGTCATTGTCACAGACTGTTATTTGTTTCAGATCGGGCAGTTTCAGAGAGCCTTTGAGAATTTAGGGAATGCCCTGACCTTTGACCCGACCCACACCAAAGCCATCATGGCAGCTGGAAGCATGATGCAGAATCACAGCGACTTTGACGTGGCCTTGACCAAGTATCGCATCGCGGCCGTCAATACGCCAGAGAGCCCGCCACTGTGGAACAACATCGGAATGTGTTTCTTCGGCAAAAAGAAACTTGTGGCTGTAAGTGTTGACTATCAGGGTTTCTTCTCATGTCTTTTATCGTAATCTGAGTGTGCAGGTGGCCAACAGTGAACAGTGCTGGTGCCTGCATGGGCAGAGTGTAAAAGTTACTGTGTGAAACACACCGCCCCACATCAGCATGGAAAGCGTTCAAACAGAGTGTGATTTTGTCTACATTTACCCCCTTCACTGCCAGGTAAAACCAAAATCACCCAGGAACAGATGCGCAGGCTGATGAGTATGTGTGCCTTTTGTTAACGCCACTAGCCATCCATGTTCCTTGGACGGCTATTCTTTTTCATGTATGTTTTTTTTTGTATGGACACTTGCTTTTTTCATGTAATGGCAGAGTTAGCCTCCACGACCTGTGTTTGTTGTTGTTGACAGGCCATCAGCTGCCTTAAACGAGCCAACTACCTGGCCCCTTTTGACTGGAAGATCCTCTACAACCTCGGCCTGGTGCACCTGACCATGCAGCAGTATGCCTCAGCTTTCCACTTCCTGTCGGCTGCCATCAACCTCCGACCCAAAATGGCGCACCTTTACATGCTGTTGGCAGGTGAGTGGAGGGTGGCACTGCCTTGTCTGGGATTAACCCCTTCACTGCCAAGAAAAAGTGAACGCAGTCTATCTGCAAGAGACATAGATCCTCATGAGCCACCACAGTTGCAGAGGTTCATGAGGATCTATGCCACTTGCTGACAACACTTTGTATCCATGTTGCTTGGACAGCTGGGGATTTTCAGCGTCGACCTTAACAAAGATTTCTGAAACATAGTCTGCATCCATTGGCAGTGAAGGGGTTCACTTCCTGGTGAATGCAGTTACTGTTACTGTAAGCAATGTCAGAGCCCAAGAGGGTTAACTTGGATTTGTACTTTCCTCAAGTGCAGTAGCAGTTACTGAAAGTGAGTCTGTGTAGTGAGCTGTTTAGTATGTAATGGTGCGGACACACACAATCAAATATTCCGCAAAGGCTTGTAATGTAGGAGTCTAACAAAGTTGCGGGGACATTTGTTTTCTTTATTCCACTTAAAGCAGCGTAGAGGCATAGCAATCAATCCCAAAGTCTTCAGTCCAGTAGCAGTACTGCAGTCTCTCTCATTTAACCCAAACAAAATGGCTTGCTCAAAACGAAGGTTTAAAATTATCACTGGTCATCAATTAATCTGATTGGTTGAACTAATTATAAGCAGTGCCCCCTGCTGACCCCTAAGCTAGTTACCCGATGTCAAGGAGAAACAATCTAGCAGTAATTGCAAGAGTTGTTTCCCTTAGGCAGACAGTAAAGACTAGTGCACGTATACAATGAATGCTTATAAAAAGCAAAAAAAGAAAAAAAAAGAAAATGACACATGAATAAATAAACAAACACAGTGACCAAAAGACCACATCATCACAAGCACACCGTGCAGTGTGTTTGAAAACTGTCATGTGCAATGCCTGAGCTGTGACTTTAGCATCAGTTACCTGGCAGAACCATATGTTAGTGGTATATGTAAATCCAGCGGCGGATTCGGGGGAGGTGGGGGGCCTAGGGGGTACGTGCCCCCCCCCCCCCACCCCTCACCCATGTCAGGCCTGACAACATTTTTTTGTTTCTTCAAAAACATTACCGATGACATGACTACCAGGAGTGTCCACTCCTTGCTCAATTCTAGCCTAAGAACCCGTTGTGTAAACACAACCCGGGAGGCACTCGGGGAACCCCCAGAGGGACTGAGAGTTGTCTCCCGCTCCTACCCACCAGCCCTATTCACCTGTGAACTCCAGTCACGCTTCTTAGGCTCACGCGTTCAGACGTGTTGTCTCTAGCCTCTGGACTTAGAAGTTTTTTCGACCGGTTCGCTCTGCCTTGCTTGCTTCGTCTTCGCCGGCCTGGGATTCTACGCGTGCGACGTTGGTCGACTGCAGCTTCGGTCTTGTTCAAGGGTTCCCTCTCTGGCTTTGCCGGTCGGGCTGTGGGTGTCATGGAACTTTCTCCTTCTCGTACCACTCCGACTGACAGGTAAGGTAGTTAGAGGGCCCTCGGCTGGTTGCCCGGGCGGGGCACAGGCACGAGCAGCTTGCTTTTTGCGTCGATTCTCCCTCGTTTGGGTTTTTTTTACCTCTGTTTGGTTGCCTGATTAGCTGAAGAATGTTTGGCGCCGGTTTTTGGCGGGCTTTTCGCGCCATTGCCAGATGCGAGCGGTGAGTCCCGTTACTGTATCTAGGCCATACCTAACGTTTTTCGGCTTACGGTTTAGACGCCCCGCGTTATGACGAAGGCTTGGATGCTCACCTGTCCCGGCAGGGTTTGTTTTCCCTCCGCCGTGGTTTTAATTAAATGTTGATGGCAGGTGACCGTACGTTGGTTAATTGGGTGCATAACACCACAGTAGCTTGGGGGCCTAAAGCTTAACAGGGAGATTGGTGGACACTCGCCGAGTGCCTTCATGTTTTGTGTGTTGCAGTGGCCTACTGATGACATGCACAAAATGCGGAGGCTTCCAGTGGCCGTCGGATAAACATGCAGTCTGTCTCCCCTGCGCTGGGTGTGCGTCCGACCATACGTGTGACGTCTGTGCTACATGGCCGGAACTGCGGTGGTCTAATCTCTGGAACTTTTATAGGAGGGAGCCTCCTACCCTCGCGGGTACCTTGAAGATTTCCGAGACGCCTTCCGCTGTGCCCCCGGCACCGGACGTGCGAGACCAACGGGATCCGACGCAGATAACGCCACTGAGTAATCAAGGGACTAGTGCACGGAGTGGGAGTTCGACCGTCAAGACCGCCTCCGTTCGAGAGCGCGCCCGGACACATTTGGTGGAAAGAACCCGCCTCTCCCAAGAGCCTGGTTTGGTGGGACGCTCGTGGCGTCCCTCCTCCACCGTCGTTCCCCACTCGTCTCTGAGGAAGCCGCCGGGATCCCGCTGGAGGTCCCCTGGCCGGCCAGTAACCCGCCTCTCCCAAGAGCCTGGTTCAGAGAGACATACTTGCACTCGTCCGGAGCCTCCTGGTTGTGAAGAACGTAGATACAGGGGTTCTGCTCGACGTTTCCGCTCTCCTTCACACGATCATAGGAGGACCTTCTCGCCTCATCGCTCGTCGCATCGGGACTCCCCTCGCCGCAGACGGTTTTCACCTTCTTCGCTTTCCCCTTCTCGGTTGGACTCCCGTTCATCCCGTCCCTCTTCCCAGCGACCGGCCACTTCCCCCCCCCCTCCTCGTACTCACCGCCCCGTTCCCACTCGTCGCAGCCGTTCTCCTCGTCGGGATCCGCCTTCGGCACGCAGGAGGTCCTCACCGCATCGTTCAGACTACCGCTCTCCACTGTGGAGGGAGTCTTCGTCCGCTGCGGTTCTCCGACGGGATTCCCTGCCTCGGAGCCCTCGTCGCCCTCTTCGGTCGCCGGTTTCCGGACAGCGGGACTTCGACACCCTCAGTTTGGCGCCGGAGGATGCTTCGGACTGGTTACTTGGAGGTCTCAGCCGTTCTTCAGCTTCTCCCTCTTCGGCCTCCAGTGTGTCAGCTTCCGTCAGACAGGTTTCTTCTTCCCGGATGGACACGCGGCTGGCGCTGGACGGAGCTGCCAAGCTCATCGCCGCCGCCTTGAGGATGTTTGTCCGGCTTCACCTCCTGTGAAGAGAAAGATTTCCGCCTTCGTGGACACGGATAGGACGGTTAAGAGGTTCAAGTCCCTCCCACAGCCGGCTAGTTTTTTTGATCTGCGGGACGCTTTCTCGTCTCACCTGCTTTCGGAGACTCGGAACTCGGACTTCTTCGCGGACGGAAGATGGCCTTCCGCTCTGGACATCGCATTTCAACAGGACTGGTATGCCGGCCATTCGCAGTCATTCCTCTGTCCGCTTCCTCCAGTGGATCCCGCCGCTCTGATGCAAGCCGGAGGGGCTTCTATGTTGAAACGGTCCTTCCCACGGGGACTGGATAGGACGGCGTCGCTGGTCCGGAACACGCTCGCCTGCTCCGGTTTCTTGGACTTGCTGACTCAGGCTTTCTTCTGACGTCTCGAGGAAGCTTGGCAACCTGCTTTGTCTCCCCTCCTGGGAGACCTACTTCTCATGGCGGAGGCTGGGAACCGCGCTGCTTATCACTCATCGGTCAACGCGATGGCGGCTGCGGCTAACTGCGACCTCATGCGACGAGACGCCGTCCTACAAGCTTGCAGTGGAATGCCGGTCGACCTGAGTACTCAGCTACGTCGGGCCCCTCTAGGAGGGTCTCTGCTCTTCGGGGATACTTGGCAGACGGTGAAGGACTCCAGCTCCGACCGTTGGCCTCGCAAGGCGGTCAAGCAGCGCTTTCCTCCCGCCCGCACGGCCCTGGGGCGCTCCTTGCGGGCCCGGAAACGTGTCACCTCGGACCCGTCTGCCCCACCACGAGCTGCGCCGCGCCGTCGCCCGCCCTTCCGTCGCCCTGGCCCAGCTAGCGCCCCTTCCCCCGCCTGGCCCCGTCCCGCCCGTCGCCCTGGGCGCGGGCGGGCCACCTGACTTGTCCCCATTTCCGCCCCCGCCGACCGTCGTCGGGGCTCCAGTCGGCGGGAGGCTAGCACGATTCAGCGAGGAGTGGCGCTCGCTGTTTCAAGACGAGCCCTGGGTTTTGGACATAGTCACCAGAGGATTACGGATCTCGTTCCGCTCTCCTCCGCCCTTGCGCTCCTTTCCTCTTTGGACAGAGGTTCCGTCCGACGCCCTCAAGGCCGCCGCTCTGCGAGGAGAAGTCGCGGCTCTCCTTTCGAAGGAGGCCACAGAGATAGTGCAGCGTCCGGACTCGCCCGCCTTTTACAGCCGACTGTTTGTGGTGCCCAAGCCCGGCGGCAAGTGGCGGCCAGTCATAGATCTGTTGGCGCTGAACGCCTTCATCGCGGCCCCTTCCTTTCGGATGGAGACGACCAGGGCTCTTCGTGCGGCGGTTCAACCCATGGACTACGGGGTCAGTTTAGATCTGTCCGACGCCTACCTACATGTCCCCATGCACGCTTCTGCCAGGAAGTACTTGCGCTTCGCGTTCGAAGGAGTGATTTACCAGTTTCGCGCCCTGCCGTTCGGTCTCAACCTCAGCCCCTGGGCCTTCACCCGCATCATGGATGCTGTAGTGGCCAAGGCGAGGCAGTCGTCGTCAAGTCCGACGTCGAATTATCTCGACGACCTACTCTTGAGAAATCAGGTGGAGACCGCGCTTGCGGCAGACAGGGACGCTCTGTTACAGCTGCTTTACCGGTTGGGTTTCCTGGTCAACACCGGAAAGTCGGACTTCACTCCGGCGCGCCACTTCATCCATCTAGGCATGGAGTTTTTCACGGACCGCAACAGGGTACTCTTGCCAGAGAAACGGATTGTGAACTTATCTGCTCTCGCCGCGTTGGTGGATCAGCAACAGGCAGCCCCCGCCAGGGTCTGGCTTCAGCTTCTGGGCCTGATCAACGCAGCGGCGGATCTTATCCCCCTCGGGCGTCTCTACTCCCGACCGCTACAACTTCATCTCCTACTGCTCTGGCGTCCCTCCTCGGGCGACTTGACCACGATAGTCCCCGTGTCCCCGTTGGTACGCCCCCACCTTTTACGGTGGACCGACAGAGCCTGGTTGGCTCTGGGAGTCCCCATTTCCTCTCCATCCCCGCACCTCTCCCTGTGTGTCGACGCGAGTCGGGCTGGTTGGGGAGCCCACCTGCTTCCTCAGTTCACCACGACGTCCGGCCTCTGGCCTCCGGAGTTCGCGGACAAACACAGCAACTGGTTGGAACTGCAAGCGGTGTGACAGGCCATCATCGTTTGGGAAGAGCAACTCAGACACCAGCAGCTTCTCGTCCTTTCGGACAACTCGACAGTGGTAGCGTATATACAGAAGCAGGGAGGAACTCATTCACCCGATCTATGCATGCTGCTCTTCCGCTTGATGCGGTGGTGCGAGGACCGCGATCTGACTCTCAGTGCTCGCCATATTCCCGGTCGCCTGAACGTTTTAGCGGACTCCCTTTCTCGCCGAGGACAGCTCATTCACACGGAATGGACGCTACGCCAGGACATTTTCCGGATGATTTGCTCTCACTGGGAGACCCCGATGGTGGACCTGTTCGCCACGAGGTGGAATCACCAGCTTCCCCTCTTCGTTTCCCCAGTACCGGATCCCCTGGCTTGGGCTGTCGACGCCTTATCCATTCCCTGGGACGGACTCATAGCGTACGCCTTTCCCCCGACAGTCCTTGTCCCCAAAGTCCTCCTAAAGCTGCGAGGAACTAATGCGATCCTGCTCCTGGTCGCCCCGTTCGCTTGGACTCGTTCCTGGTCCACCGACCTGATCAGCCTCGCCACGCACCCTCCTCTACTGCTCCCCACGCCCCGCACTATGCTCAAGCAGCCACGTCAGGCGCTGTTCCACCCCTGTCCGGAACGCTTACTGCTACACGCCTGGAGGTTGTGCGGCAAGCCCTCTCAACTAGAGGCTTCTCGGGTGCTGCAGTGGAAGCGATCGCTACAGCTCGCAAGCCCTCGACTAGACGTATCTATGAGGGGAAATGGAGGGTACTCTGTACCTGGTGCAGCGACCGTCGTCTCTCCCCCACCGAACTGACTACCCCTCAACTTGCGGACTTCTTCCTCTGGCTCTTCAGAGACCAAGGACTGGCCCCTATTACCATTCGGGGATATCTCTCGATGATTGCCGACACCTACCGGCATCTCGGCCGCACGGACCCCGGCGCGTGTAAGGACCTGGCAGATCTTATGTCACACTTCGGACTACAAAGGCCTGCCTCTCGCTCACTTCTTCCCCGCTGGGATTTACCATGGGTTCTTACCTGGCTAAACTCATCACGTTTCGAACCACTACCGCTGGCCAGTTTTGCGGATGTGACGCGGAAGACCTGCTTCCTGCTGGCGCTCGCCACCGCGGCACGAGTAAGTGAGATACACGCTCTATCAGTCCGGCCTACATGCCTGCAATTTCGAGCGGATCACTCGGTCCAACTGGTGACCGACCCTGCCTTCATTGCCAAGACTAGGTCTCCACTGACGGCGCCACAGGTTATCACCTTATGACCGTTACGCGGGAAGGACTTCCCCAGAGAGACCAGGCAACAAGATCCTGTACGAGCCCTCAGAGTGTACTTGCGACGAACCAGAGCCGTCCGGAGGGGACGCTCACGCCTCTTCCTACCTTTAAAAACAGGAAGAAACGACATTACAGCACAGACAGTCTCTTCCTGGCTTCGCTGGGTGATTCGCTCAGCATATGTCGATCTCTCCCCCCAGGGAGCGAAGAGCCTAAAGATTCGGGCGCACGAAGTACGGGCCATGGCCACGAGCGTAGCCTTCGACAGGAACTGCGCTGTCAAGGACATCGTGGCTGCGGTGGGCTGGCGATCAGAATCTACTTTCGCCCGCTTCTATCTACGGGATCTGGCAGGGCAGCGAGACAACCTCGCCTTGGTGGGGGACGTCACGGCGGCACAACACTCCCTCCCGGCGCCACAGGCGCCGTAGGTATGCACCTATTAGGGAGTGCAGAGTGTCGGAGGAGAGGAGGGGGCCATGAGCCTAGAGAAAACCATCTGGGGGTGCGGCACCCTCCTCCTGTTCGGCATTCTCCTGGTAGTCATGTCATCGGTAATGTTTTTGAAGAAACAAATTCATTTTTCTTTAAAAGGTATTTTTTCGAAAAATACTTACCGATGACATGACTCGAAGGACCCTCCCACCTGCCCCGCTTGCCGCTGGTGAGCCTAATTTCGTGACTGGAGTTCACAGGTGAATAGGGCTGGTGGGTAGGAGTGGGAGACAACTCTCGGTCCCTCTGGGGGTTCCCCGAGTGCCTCCCGGGTTGTGTTTACACAACGGGTTCTTAGGCTAGAATTGAGCAAGGAGTGGACACTCCTGGTAGTCATGTCATCGGTAAGTATTTTTCGAAAGAATACCTTTTAAAGAAAAATGAATTTTTTCTGGTGGAGGGGGGGGGGGGGGGCTTGGATGTGGAAGCTGGTTGCGGACATTCTTTGCGTGTGGTCAGGGGACTTAAGATTAAGATTGTGGACACACCCGTTGAGGCAATTATCCAATCAGGAAGCGAGAAATCAGCTGCGCTGTCTCCCCTGGAGGTAAGCACTCGCCTGCCGAGGTGTCACCGACTTATGGCACCTGCTGATCGGACCAGTGACCATGATAGAGTCGTTTGATTGTTGTGATTGGTTTGCCTAGGTCAAATTCATAGTACGTAATTTGTCTTTTGAGGTAGTGTTAGTGGACATGCGCCATTGCCCATCAGAGTGTCACTGTAGTCATTGATACTTGCCATGTCAGCAGAGTTGGTTGTACCGCTCCCCTATCCAGACACCCTCTGGATCCGCCCCTGAAATCTGATTGTAATGTGTAATCAGACTACTATAATGTGATATTTTCTTGTTTATAAAACAGTGGCCCTCTCACGTTTGGAAGACCCTGACAATGCTCGGCAGTCGTACGAACAGGCACTCAAGCTGGACGGGTAAGGTGCTGGCCAGTGTACAGTTTGATCATGTTTTGTGTAACTAGTGTGTACAGTCGAGTCCAGTTAAGACAACCTCTGATAGCACAAAATTCTGGTTACCGGTAACACAAACAATGCTTGGTTTCCCTGGAACCTTTTTCCTTGACTTCCCCCCACCCAGGTCTACCCTGGGGGACTTGGGTGGGTTTAATTACTTTTTAATTCCCAGGGTCACCCTGGTTAGCCCCACAGGGTGGGTTTTCCCCACTATTCTGGGGCATGTGCTTTCTTCTACCCTTGGTCCATTCACCTGTATTTTCCTTTTTTAAACTCTCCCTACTGTCTGCGCTGTCTGTAGCTCTTGATATTGGATGTGTGTTGCTAGATGGTCTTAGGTTTATTTAGCGTATTAGACCGGCTGGCGACATATATTCAATATTCTGTTTAATTTTTTTTTCACAAGCAGTGCAGGCACGTCCTGAGAAAGTCTTGTTGCTGTCGCGACGTTAAGCAATGTACAACCAACCAATGTTTTCCTTGACTTCCCAACCTGCTTACCACAAATACCTGTTCACAAGAAGTGATTTTTGGCATCCACTGGAGTTCTCATCATCAGGACTCAACTTATGTGTTTTATTCTAAATCATGCGACTCATGTGGTACAGTGTGATATATATAGTGTGGGGCGGTCCGTGGCGCAGTGGTTAAGGCGCCTGCCACCAATGCTAAACCTCGCGCTGGGACCATACGGCGTTGAGGCGCGTCCCCTGGGTGGTGGATAGGGGGTCCCTCGTGAGAGGGGTGCACCGAATAAAATAAGGTGCCGTGAACCAACATGGTCTAAGGGAAGGTGACCCCGACAGAAAACCCCTGGTCCTCCTAGTAAGGGGGTTGGGCGTGGGGTTAGCTTCCCCACCCTGCAAAAAAGGAAATAGCTACAAAAACGCCGACGAAAAGACTAACAGTAATTCCTTTCCTGGAGGAGGAAGGTTCTTCTACTAGAAGACTTATGACGTCCTGTGGTGAAAGCCGGAAGTCTTCGGAAGCCACAGGACCGAGCCGCCTCTCTCTATCCAGGGATACAACCATGGGCACATGGAACGTCAAGACCATGTACCAGAGCGGCAAGGCCGCCCAGATAGCAGCGGAAATGCAAAAGTACAACCTTTCCCTGCTAGGCATCAGTGAAGCCAGATGGACGCAGTCTGGCCAGAAAAGGCTGTTAAGTGGGGAGATGATTCTGTATTCAGGTCATGAAGAGGAGAATGCCCCCCATACAGAAGGAGTAGCACTCATGCTGTCACCAGTGGCACAGAGAGCGCTGATGGGCTGGGAACCTCTTGGGCCAAGAATTATAACAGCAGCCTTTAGAACCAAGAAAAAGCTCAAGCTGAACGTCATCCAGTGTTATGCGCCCACCAATGACAGTGACGAGGAAGAGAAACAAGAGTTCTACGACCGACTCCAGAGTGCCGTGGACAAATGTGCGGAGCGAGACATCACCATCGTCATGGGCGATTTTAATGCCAAAATAGGGGAGGACAACACCGGATACGAAGAGGTGATGGGGAGACAGGGACAAGGCTCGGAGATGAGTGAGAACGGGGAGAGATTTGTAGACTTTTGTGCTCTAAACCGACTTGTCATTGGAGGCAGCATCTTCCCACACAGAAGAATACACAAAGCAACTTGGGTCTCACCTGACCATACAACAGAGAACCAAATAGACCATATCTGCATTAGCAAGAAATTCAGAAGATCCCTTCAAGATGTTCGAGTGAGGAGGGGAGCAGATGTCGCCTCAGACCACCATCTGCTTACCTTAAGAATGAAGCTCAAGCTAAAGAAAAGCCGCACAGAGACAACAAGAAGACAGCGCTATAATGTAGGCCTCCTGAGAGAAACTGGAGTTAGAGAAGAGTTCAAACTGATGCTGTCCAACCGGTTTCAAGCGCTACAGGAGCTAGTAAATGAAGAGGAGGCGGTCACCACAGAGCAGCAGTGGAAGGCAGTTAGAGAGGCGCTGAACTCAACCTGCAAAGACACTGTAGGGTTCAGGAAACACCATCACAAGGACTGGCTGTTGGCACAGACCTTGAAGAAGATAGAAGCGAGGAAGCAGAAGAAAGCAGCGGTCAACAACAGTCGCACGAGAGCAGCCAAAGTAAGGGCACAGGGGGAATACTCGGAAGCCAACCGCGAGGTGAAGAGGAGTATCAGGGCAGACAAGAGGGCCTACACAGACAGCCTGGCAGCAGAGGCAGAAAAGGCAGCAGGCAGCGGCAACATGAAACAGCTCTACGACATTACCAGAAGATTGTCGGGTAAGTATGGCCATACAGAAAGACCAGTAAAAGACAAAGAAGGCAAGCCTATTGCAGACAGAGCAGACCAACTCGACAGATGGGCCGAGTATTTTGAAGAGTTACTGAACAGACCTAGCCCACCCGACCCCCCAGACATCCAGCCGGCAGAGACCGACCTACCCATCAGCTGTGACAGACCCAGCCGGGAAGAGATCAGAAAAGCAGTGGCATTTTTGAAGAATGGCAAAGCAGCAGGGCCAGATGGCATCCCAGCGGAGTCTCTGAAAGCAGACCTAGAGACAACAGTTGAGATGCTGTACCCACTGTTTGGAAAGATCTGGGAAGAGGAGGTGATGCCGGCTGACTGGAAGGAGGGGTACCTAATCAAGCTTCCCAAGAAAGGCGACCTCAGCAAGTGTTCCAACTACAGAGGAATCACCTTGCTGTCAGTACCAGGAAAGGTCTTCAACAGGATCATCCTAGAAAGAATGAAGAGCTCCGTTGACCCCCAGCTGAGAGACCAGCAAGCAGGATTCAGGAAGAACCGATCATGTACAGACCAGATCGCCACTCTCCGCATCATCGTGGAACAGTCTCTGGAGTGGAGCTCCCCGCTGTACGTCAACTTTGTGGATTATGAGAAAGCATTTGACAGCGTGGACCGAGAGACTCTGTGGAAACTCCTACGACACTACGGTGTACCCACAAAGCTCGTCCGCCTGATCAAGAGCAGCTATGATGGCATGACATGTCGCGTGATCCACGAAGGGCAGTTCACCAGAGAGCTCCAGGTCAGAACTGGTGTCAGGCAGGGGTGTCTGCTGTCTCCGTTCCTCTTCCTACTGGCCATAGACTGGGTCATGAAGATGACCACAGAGCACAGACGAAGTGGAATACAGTGGACACTGTGGACACAGCTTGACGACCTCGATTTTGCAGACGACTTGGCATTACTGTCCCACACTCATCAACAAATGCAGGACAAGACCACGAGGCTTGCTGACATCTCGTCCCAAGTGGGCCTCACCATTCACAAACAGAAAACAAAGACAATGAGGCTGAACGCAACCAGGGAAGAACCAGTCTTGCTTGCTGGCACCCCGTTGGAGGAGGTGGAGTCCTTCACCTATCTCGGGAGCATCATAGACAAAAAAGGCGGCACTGATGCAGATGTCAGAGCACGAATCGGTAAAGCCAGAGCAGCCTTTCTCCAGTTGAAAAAAGTGTGGAGTTCCAGAGAGCTGTCACAACACACCAAAGTCCGGATTTTCAACTCCAATGTAAAAGCAGTTCTCCTATATGGAGCAGAGACATGGAGATTGACAAAAACCACAGTCAACAGAGTACAGACCTTCATGAACAGTTGCCTTAGAAGAATTTTGAAAATCCACTGGCCAGAGAAGATCAGCAACGTCAGACTCTGGGAGAGAACAGAGCAGATAACAGCAGAGAATGAAATTGGGCGAAGAAGATGGGGATGGATCGGTCACAGTCTGAGAAAGCCAGCTTCCAGTATCACTAGGCAGGCATTGTCATGGAACCCCCAGGGAAAGAGGAAAAGAGGTAGGCCGAGAAACTCCTGGCGTCGAGACCTCCAAGCAGACATCAAGAGACTGGGAACCACCTGGAGTAGAATCGAAGGAGAAGCACAGGACAGGAGTTGCTGGAGGTCTCTCGTTGACGGCCTATACCCGGGTAGGGGTGACAGGCGTAAGTAAGTAAGTAACCAATGCTAAAGGTGCGAGGTTCGATTCCGGGTTCCGGCGTCGGATTTTTCTCCTCTAGTAAGTGTCACCGTTAATTCGGGCGGACCGTCGGGGGTTCTTTCTCCGGGTACTCCGGCTCTTCCTCCCCCTCCACTTTGGTATCAGTTTCAGCCAACTTAATAAAAATTTCAAATACAAAACGATTTCCAAATACCGTCAGTAGCTCGCTTGAGCTTGCCCTTAGCACCACGTGAATGTTCTGTGTTTACGTACAGTGTGTGAGTGAATGCGTGTGATTCACGTGAGCGTGCTTGTTGGGTTCAGTTCGCGGCTACATTCTGCGCATTGAGTTATATTATAAATATGAGAAATGCGCCATATAAATGCTATGCATTATTATTATTATTATTAAATAAATGACCATGTGTGGATTAACCCCTTCACTGCCAGAGGACGCAGACTTGTGTTTGATTTCATTTTAAGTTCAACATCAAAGATCCCCAGCTCTCAAAGGAACATGGATACAAATTGGTTTTAGCAAGAGGCATAGATCCTCATGAGCCCCCACAACTGCGGGGGCTCATGAGGATCTATGCCTCTTGCAGTTGGGTGGTGAATGGGTTAAGCTGCTGCATTTGCAGACCCCTCTTTTATGGTGAAAGTTGTGCATGATGTAGCGTGTTTTTGAGGAATGTGTGATGACCGAGTGCATGTGAAATGTTGGCAATCGCAGGAAGGACCCAGCCATCCCCCTGAACTATGCCATCTTTCTCTTCAACAACGGAGACCGCAAGCTGGCTGGCAAACAGTTTGCTCAGTTCGAGGCCCAGGTGAAAACTGCCAAACAGTCTCAACAGAACGTAGACCAGCAGGTACGTATATATGTGTGTGCGTGCGTGCGTGTAGTTTTGATGTTCTTTTGTGTTGTTCCGAAGTCTCCTAAGTTGCCAGTTGCCTCCCTTGTGTAATGAAAAGCTACTGTTTTTCTTGTTGGCTGTCGGCGTTATATACCGGTGTTATTGATTGTCTTCTGTGATGTTACATGCCCTTCTAACCCCCATGCCCCTTTTTGGCATTAGCCCTTTGGCCGTCAGCAGTGCTTTTCGTCACGATGATTCCTGAAGGAATCATCGTGGCTTTTCGTCACGATGATTCCTGAAGGAATCATCGTGACGAAAAGCACTGCTGACAGCCGAAGGGTTAGTATTTCCCCTTGTGCTTCTGATCATTACTCATTGTACTCCCATATTACTGATTGTGCTTGTTGTGTGTGTGACAGCTGTTAGAGATGGCGTCGCGGCTGGGACCGGCGTTGCAGGTTGGTGAGGGCCTGGTGTGGAAACCGCCAGCAGCTGCACGGCCCACAGACACGAGCCCCGCGCCGGCCACATCCGTTGAAGTTGCCAGACAAATGGACGACGAAATATCGCACGGTGGATCTGCCTACATTTCGCAGGATGCTGACAATGACAACAACAACAACAGTGCGGCAGTTGATACTGGTGGGGATGGGGTGGGAGTGGATGAACGCCACTTTGAAGGGCTGGATGGTGAACAGAGCGGCAGGTTACCCTTATCTCGTCAAGTCACCAGCAGCAGCATTGACACCTCTGTTACCCCCTCCCCAGGGGCCTCTGATACAGACCCGGCCTCACTGTATGCCACGCCTGCCATAATTCATGGGCTGGGTGGGGGACTGCCACCGTTACGGGGTGGGGGTAAGGGGGGACTACCCAGTCTGGCTGACTTGCCCCCACTACCTCCCCATGAGTTCCCACCCCTTCCCCCAGATGATGATGATGATGATGATGATGAAATACAGGAAGAGATAGAGACCCACACTCGACATCGACCTACCCCTGCTATGTAGATGATGATGATGATGATGATGATGATTATAAAATAGGAAGGAATTGCCCCAGTAGCAAACCGTCTTCAGGTTCACGATGGCCGCAGTGGGCCTGTGCACAGCTGTGCACTGCGGCCGTCATGGGCCCGAAACATTTGCTTAGAAACCCACACACGACAGATCTACACTCTGTTGATCACCTGTCAGAATGACCTATGACTATGCTATATGCAATACGTAAATAATTTCTAAATGTTATGTGTCGTGTGTAATGCGTCGGTTATCTCTCTGTCATTCTGGGAAGCTATGTGTGCAGTGTTTCTAGAAGTGTTTAGTGAAAATATATGTGACAACAGTTGACCGTTAGGTTGGACATGTTTGTGATGCATTCTTTTGACGTTGACAAGTTGTATGTTAATTAAGCATCACCCATTGGGTGTCGGTAGCGGTTTGTCATGATGATTCCTGCAGATGTCATCGCGACTAAAACTGCGACTGACAACCAAAGGGTTCACATTATCCTACTGTTGACAGGGTGGCAAGTTCAGCATGGGTACATCTGACATCGTTTCGTTTCCAGATTGAGTATACTGCTTGTGCTGTTTTTGTACATTGATCGGTAGAGTCAAAATTCCCAAAGTTTGGTGTCTTTCACTGAGGACTGTATTACTTTTCAGGAGATGGACTCTGATAGTTCACTGGTGGTGCTAGAAGCTATTCTGGCACTACCATTGAACTATCAGGTTAGAATATCTTTTTTGTAGCATGTCTGTGATGAATGTGTTTATTGAACCATTATCATATTATGTTTTGTGCGTCGTGTACATAGCGATATTTCGATGTATCATATTATGTTTTGTGCGTCGTGTACATACGCAAACTGAAGTGGTATGGGCATGTCACGCGTTCAGCAGGGCTTGCCAAAACAATCCTGCAAGGCACTGTGCAAGGAGGACGAAGGAGAGGAAGACAGAGGAAAAGATGGGAGGACAATATCTCAGAGTGGACAGGACTGAAGCTGGGCGATACGCTGAGAATGGCAGAGAACAGAGAGGATTGGAGGGAGCTGGTTGCCAAGTCATCAGTGGTGCCCCAACGGTCGGCAAGACTACGGGATATAGATAGATAGATAGATACATAGTGATATTTCGATGCATCATTTTGCACATGTTTATCTTCCCAAAATAAACACCTGTCACAGCAATGAAAATCGTATTATTTGTGTTTTATTGTGTTTTCTTGACAGGCCCCCACCCGGTTCTGCCCTGGGGGACTTGGGTGGGGTTAACTACTTTTTAGTTCCCAGGGTCACCCTGGTCATCCCCACAGGGTGGGTTTTTCTCTCTATTCTGGGGCATGTGTTTCTGTCTACCCTTTGTCCATTCACCTGTATTTGCCTTTTTAAAACTCTCCCTACTGTCTGCACTGCCTGTAGCTCTTGATATTAGATGTGTGTTGCTAAATGGTCTTAGCTTTATTTAGGCCCCATGTGTTAGGTTTATTTAACGTATTTGACCGGCTGGCGACATACATTCAATGTTCTGTTTATTTTTTATTTTTTCACAAGCAGTGCAGGCACGTCCTGAGAAAGCCTTGTTGCTGTCAGGACGTTAAGCAATGTACAATCAATCAATCTATTCTGGGGCATGTGTTTCCATCTACCCTTGGTCCATTCACCTGTATTTTCCTTTTTTAAACTCTCCCTACTGTCTGCGCTGCCTGTAGCTCTTTATATTGGATGTGTGTTGCTAAAATGGTCTTGGGTTTATTTAGCATATTATGCTGGCTGGCGACATACATTCAATATTCTTTTTTTTTTTTTTTCTTTTTTTCACAAGCAGTGCAGGCACGTCCTGAGAAAGTCTTGTTGCTGTCGAGACGTTAAGCAATGTACAACCTTTTCATGACAGTCATGAAATTTTGCCGAAATGTTTGGAAAGGCAGAAACACAACTTTGGTTGGATAGTTGAACATTGGTTAACGCTTTGTGTGTCGGTAGCGGTTTTAGTCGTGACGATTCCTGTAGGAATCATCGCGACTAAAACCGCTACCAACACACAATGGGTTAGTGTCCCAAAAGCAACAAGACTTTCTTAGGACTGACTGCACTCCTTGAGAAACACAACGGAGGAATTGTGCACACCAAGGACACAATATTTAGAATTTACAATATTCGGAATATATGCATGTGCAGCTCTATGACTCAACTAGGACACTGCACATTCTGGCAGAAAGACAGTGTAGACTGAGACCTGGAAAAATCAAAACCCCTGTAAAGTGTTCAACATTAACCCTTATCATTCGGAATACACCCGTGTGTGAAATAAGTTTGACTAAAATAGTTCAAGGGTAGTGCCAGAATAGCTTGGCGCCTCTAGGCGCCAAGCTATTCTGGCACCACCCTTGAACTAAAGCCATTGGTCTATATCCTTATCTGTAAGTACTATAATGTAGCTTGCATATGGCAGTGTACAAATTTGAAGCTTTTAGCCTCAGTATGATATGGGTTAACTCATTTGAAACGCCCCCACCCGGGTCTGCCCTGGGGGACTTGGGTGGGGTTAGGTATTTTTTAGTTCCCAGGGTCACCCTGGTCAGCCCCACAGGGTGGGTTTTTCTCTCTATTCTGGGGCATGTGTTTCTGTCTACCCTTTGTCCATTCACCTGTATTTGCCTTTTTAAAATTCTCCCTACTGTCTGCACTGCCTGTAGCTCTTGATATTGGATGTGTGTTGCTAAATGGTCTTAGCTTTATTTAGGCCCCATGTGTTAGGTTTATTTAATGTATTTGACCGGCTGGCGACATACATTCAATGTTCTGTTTAGTATTTTTTTCACAAGCAGTGCAGGCACGTCCTGAGAAAGCCTTGTTGCTGTCGGGACGTTAAGCAATGTACAATCAATCAATCAATCATTTGAAACGTGCCACATCCGGATGCATGGCACACAGCCACGTATCCAACTGCAGCACGTCTCAAGTGCGTTGACCCCTTGACAGCAACGGACGACACCGCTTGATCCAACAGGCGCGTGACAACAAGTGCTTTCCGCTGAACGGTGTTGTCGGTAGCAGTGAAGGGGGTGAATCCACATTTAACCTATTGTGCCCTACAGTCCAAGTCCCCAGATTCTGGAGTCGTCCTGAAGACTGCATTACAATTCAAGAGACAGATCGACCATGATAGTTCAAGGGTGGTGCCAGAATCGCTTGGCGCCCATGGGCGCCAAGCGATTCTGGCACCACCCTTGAACTATCTTGGTGGATCCACATCCTGCTTGTGGTTGGGCTAAATGACTTAATATGACTTGAGGCCTTCTTTCTCAGAATTGTAATCGTTAAAATGCAACACATCAACATCCACTGCAGTCAGCTGAGTGGGTCAGTTGTGGGGGGAAAAAAAAAGCACAGGTTCATGGCAGGTATACAATTTGCACTGAGCAATATAACTCGTGCTGGATTGTCTTCACTCTAGTCTCTCCCGCTTGATAGGCATCCCTGAAAGTGTACTGGCTTTGAACTCTGTAACAGTTGGTCTGTGTGAACAAAATAACACAACAGAAACACCATCATGCTTTGAAGGTCCTTTTGGGTTCTCTCCAAGCATTGCCTAGAAAATCAAACTGAAGACCACCCAACTGCAACACTTATAGATCCTCATGAGCCCCCGCAGCTGCGGTGACTCATGATGACCTATGCCTCTTGCTGAAACAAGCTTGTATCCATTTTGCTGTGGTAGCGGGGGATCTTGGACTCTAAATTCACAATGACTTCAAAAATGAAATCTGAGTCAGGTGGCGGTGAAGGGGTCAATGAGAAATGCAGTTCTCAACGTTCTGCTTAACCCCCTTCACTGCCGAGAAAAAAGTAAACACGATCCAACTGCAAGAGACACAGATCCTCGTGAGAACCCCGCCACTGCGGGGGCTCATGAGGATGTGTGCCTCGTGCTCAGTCCAAGTTGTATCCATGTTAGTCTTGGACGGTGTGGGCTCTTGGTCTTTGGACGAACCAAGATTTCAGCAACAAAAAATGTTACGTACAATGGCAGGGAAGAGGTTAATGGCCTGAATGCTTTACATCAACATAGTACACTTTGCGCAAGAGGCATAGATCCTCATGAGCCCCCCGCAATTGCGGGGGGTGCATGAGGATCTATGCCTCTTGCTGACACCATTTTGTATTTCACTGTTCATCTCTGCACACCGCAATAGTCTTCAGTTTGTTTGTTGTTTGTTCGCACGAAGACCAATGGAACGCCAGTACGTCCTAAGCTGACAACGGCACTGTTGAAATGTCCAGGGGCCAGTTGCATGAGTGAGCTTAGTCCTGTGTCAGCCACTAAGCAAGGTGCTCCGCTATAGGGCTCGGAAAGTTCCCCGCGTTGCCTAGCAGCTTCGGCATGTCAGCCGCCATCTTATGAGGATACCATAGAGATAGTAGCGAAATAGTGTTTCAACATGTTTTTCTTCATTTTTCTTCTAATTTGGAAACAAACAAAAATAGATTCTGGTGAGCGGTTTCCTACAGTGATGGCAAGACTTTCTGTTATTGCTTATAGTACGTCAGGACTTTCCTGACATTACAAAAACAGCCATTTCCCTATGAGCGCTTAGTCCCGTATCCTCAGTCACAAGATCGTCCGCCACGACTGGCGTGATGACGTCAGCTTCCCGAGCCCTATAGCAGAGCATCTTGCTTAGTGGCTGCCACAGGACTAAGCTCGCTCATGCAACTGACCCCTGTACTTGTAACGTCAGTGGAGAAATACTTTGACACTGAATCAACACCCTCAAGATAACGAACAAATTGACCGCACACTTCCTACACTTAGTCCCGTAAAGTGTTACGTTCAGTCCAGATTCCAGACCATTCCCTGTTGTAAGATCACACTTTGCGTTTGGACACGACCGGGCTGAAGTGTAAACACAGGATGAGCTCGTTGAAACAGGGACATTGTGCCGCAGGAAGTCACTACGTCCTTTGTGCAAAGAAGTACAAAACACACTACTTTGAGCAGCACACATGCTAATTTGGCGACTCGACAAGCGGGCGAAGGACACTTGGAAACAGAATTCTTAACAATTACCACATCTGGCAATCTGGGGAGAGGAAGAGTATCCCCCCCCTCCCACCCCCCACCGCCCGGGAATATTTTGAAGAAAATAATTATTTTCTGTTTTGCAGAAAAAAAGAAAAGAAAAATGTTATTTAAAATAAGTGTTCATAGTTATGGTTGAGATTATGAGGTTGTACTGTCGCTCGCCTCCTCCACCCCCACCCCCACCCCTCCCCCTTTCTCAAAAGACAGCAAGTCCATTTTGTGCAAATCTAGATTTTCATTGTAATACAATGAAAATCTCGTTTTTCACGAAATCGACTTCCTGTGAGTTGTCTTTTGGGTTTGTTGCTTACGTTATCCCCACTGGGGATAATATTCTGATCAAACGACTGCACTCGTTCATCACACGGCCTTTCTCATACCTCGGCCTAGAGTGACGGCCGGCGGACACGATACCCATTGCCGAGAAAAGGTGAACACGATCCGTCTGCAAGAGGCATATATACTCATGAGCCCCCGCATCTGCGGGGGCTCATGACTGGATCTATGCCTCTTGCTCAAAAGATTTACTTTCTAAAACGAGGACGTCTTTTCTGAAACAAGCCTGCCTGCCCAGCGAGGAATCCATTCTGCTGTATGGTAGGCCACTCCACTGATAACTGATTCATGTAACCTAGGACAAAATATTTAGCATTACACATTTTGTCCTAGGATCAATGAATCGGTTGTCAGTGGAACGGCCTACCATAATGCTGCAACTGCAACCTGCGCTGGCCATCTGATGGGATCAGGGACCAGTCGCATGAGTGAGCTTTAGCGGAGCTGGCGCAGGGCTAAGTTAGTCCTGCGCTAGCCACTATAAGCAAGGTGCTCGGCTATAGCGGAGCACCTTGCTTAGTGGCTGGCGTAGGACTAAGCTCACTCGTGCAACTGGCCCCAGAGAATACACCTTTGCCAAAAGCAGTCCTCTTTGGCGAGCTCCAAGCAGGAAAACGTGGTGCTTCGGAAAAAAAAAAACACAACTGTACAAAGACAACACGAAAGGACAGCTCTCCATGGCCAAAATTTCTCAAAAACTTTGCAGGTGGCTGCTTCAGACCGTGACAGCTGGTGCAGCGTAACGTTAAGGACACGAGTCGGTCACAGTTAACTCATTCGAGACGAACGGCATCCGGATACGCGGCTTAAGCCGCGTATTCGGATGCTCTTCGTCTCCAATGAGTTAAGCTTCAAGACAGACAGAAACAATGCCGCCCTGAAAGTGACACGCAGCAAGCAGAATGAACGGGCGACTTCTGAAACATCCAGGACAGCACAAGACTTCAGTCCAAGAGGCAGCAGAATCTGTGCTTCAGCCATTATTAACGCCCGTGCAGGAGATGACGACTCCGTCCCAGGATCCTCAGGGTTGAAGTTTTTTTTTTTTCAGTTTGGACAAGATGAGATCTCTGCGCGCGGCGGATAGGACCGTACGCGCTTCACACCATCTCTATCGTGTCCTTTGTGTCTCGCTGCCTTTCTCCACACCTCCCCCAGCAGCAAAATGTCGGCGGGCCCACTGCGGTCGTCGTGGACCGGAGGACCTTTGATTACCGGGTCCGCGAGGCGATGCTGGGCCCCCGCACGCGCGGATAACGGCCATCATTTATCACAGACGCGATCCGTCGTTTCCGTTGTAAAGACACGATGCCTTACTGTCTGGATTATAACGGGGTCTGATCACAAGACTGCACTCTTCACGCGGCTTTTCTTGGGGGAGACACCTGTTCGGGTGGAGGTGTTATTGTCAAGTGCTCGGCTGTTGGTGTTGGAGGGTGTAGCCGTCCTGGTGCTGCCAGGGTTCTTGTGCACGTTCAGTTGTCCCGCCCCCTGGTGCACGGCCACGCTGCGTGACAGCTGTGGGCGGTGGGACGGGGACGCCTGGTCGCTGGACCTGAGAGACTTTGGGCGGCTGTTAGAGGTGGAGCCTGTGGGTCGGGGGGAAGGGGCGGGGGCCTTTGTTGGGGAGCGTGCACGAGGCGTAGCGCCCTTAGTGGTGGAGCCGGGTCTGGTGGCTGGGTTAAACTGTCCGGGCGTCACGACCGTGAACACTTTCCTCGACGACAGCGGGCGCCCGCCACTAGACGATGAAGGTCCAGTCAATGCGTCACCGCTATTCTCCACTACACTTTGTGAGGGAGGGTCGCCTGTCGTGACTACACCGTCAGTCTCCGCTGCACTGGCAGAAGGGACACCGGGTTTGGCTACAAATGCCTGGTTTGCACCGAGTACACCACCCTTATAGGATCTGGCCTCTGAGGACTGTTCACACGGTGGAAATGTGCCATGTGTAGCCGATACCGACGCCTGTTTCCCGGAGCCTGTTTTCTCCACTGGCGCTGTGTTTTCCGACCACACTGTACACGATGTGTCTTCAGTTCCTACTGTTGGGGAGTGCTGGCCTTTGGGCGTGTCCAGACCACTAGATCTAGAGGCGTGGTCTACGTTAGCTGTGATCTCAGCTTCCTGTCTCGATGTGTGAGGATTGTGTGCTGTTGACTGAGGATCGTCTGAAGGTGTCTGAGGATTACGTACCCCTATGTGATTACTCTGTGCTGTTGTTTGAGGATCTTGTCCCGTTTCAGGTAGATCGTTTGTCGTCTGAGAATCTTGTTTGGAACCTTGGCTGGTTACCTGAAGATCCCGTTCCTGTTGCTCCTCCCCTTCCTGTTTGTCCAAGGACGGCGGTGTGCCGTCCTCAGCGGGTGAGTCCGAGTCAAAGGTCAGCGGCTGTACAAAGGCTCGCTCCGGAAACACGGCCTTGTTGCCGGATGACGTCACTTTGGCGAAACCTGTCGCGTTCGCGGTGCGCAGCGAGCCGTTGAGTCCCGTGAGCATGCGTTTGAAGGGAGCGGGCTTGTGGCGGGGCGACAGGTCGGCGGTCGTCTGCTGGCGGGGGGAGGGGCCAGGGGACGCCTCCTTGACGACCAGTAGGGAGGCGAACCTGACGGTGGGGGAGGGCTGGAGTTTGGCCTCGCCCACAGCCTCCTCCACCGTGATCACCACTTCCTTCCTCTGGCGTGCAGCATCCTCCGCCCGCCTCTGCTCCGCGATCCGCCGGGACTCCTTTGCGCGCACCGACCACAGGTGGATCATCTGTCATATTCAAGGGAACATTATTAGCAGCAAACACACACCAGCACACACATCAGGAATGTTAACTCATTCGATATGCCGCGTATCCGGAGGCGGCACGTCTCAAATGAGTTAACCAGTTTCATCCTGAGGCTGATTTTTAAAAAAAATTGATTATTGTCGCGTGAAGGCTACCGAAGTGATAAAGACGGCCCTGACAGGCGGGGTTTATGGGGGACAGGGAAATCTATTTCCTATGGAGTACGACCTGAACACTGATCAATTCAGGCAGCACTGCAACTGTGGCACTTTGATTTACCAGGACCTTTCAACGGACATGCCGTATGGAACAAGCCCGTCCTTTTCCCCTGGATTACAAATTAGGGGAGATGGATCAACCATTTTAGTTCAAAGGTGGTGCCAGAATAGCTTGGCGCCTCAGGCGCCAAGCTATTCTGGCACCACCTTTGAACTACCATAGTCCTTTTTTCTTGCAAGAACATTATTAGCAGGAAACACCCACCAGCACAGACATCCGAAAGTTACACGATTTCATCGTGAGTAGACTGATTTTTAAAAAAAATTTGCTCATTGTCCCATGAAGGCTACATTACAAATTAGGAGACAGATCAACCATTATAGTTCAAAGGTGGTGCCAGAATAGCTTGGCGCCTCAGGCGCCAAGCTATTCTGGCACCACCTTTGAACTACCAGTCATTTTTTTTTTCTCTTGCAAGAGTGTGTCAGAATGAAAAGGTTTAACGTTCTCTTATTTGGGTCCTGCACAATGCAGCTGTAACCAAAGCATCCCTGACGCTCTGCTACGAAATAAAGATCGACCATGGCACACCCCATATCGTGCACCACCCTTGAACCACCACGCTTGAGCTGACTCCTGAACTGTTAGCCTTTTGGCTGTCGGTTGCGCTTTCAATTTTTGTCGGGGAGTAATTCCTGCAGGAATCGCGTCGTCGTGGGCCGTGCTACCAACAGCCAAAGGAGTTATACAACCTTCTGATGACAAGTCCCAAATTTGGGAATCTTAACCCGATCCCGACGGCTCAATAAGAGATGATGCTTTTAATTCTTTCACTGCCGGAAAAATGCAAAGACCACCCAACTGCAAGAGGCAAAGAACCTCGTGTACCGTTGGCCATTCCAACAATAAGTAATTAATTAATGCACGCTTATCTGATTGGCTGTTCATGATAAAACATGTAAAAAGTGATTTATTACACATTCTAATACTACGCTATTTGATTGGCTGGTACATTGACTTATTACATGTACTATGTCGGTCATGGGGTCGATTTGTGAACTCTGATTGGTTGGGATAATGCATGTATTATTAATGACTACATGTACTAATGACTTAATTGTTGTCACGTTTGGCCATCCGTATAAGTTTGACCATTGCCTCTTGCTGACCCACTATTCATATATCCGCCGTGTTCCTTGGATTAATGAGCTTATTTCTGTGACGAATTAGCCCTGCTTTCAAAGACATCATTTTGCGTCCGCTGACAGCGACTGTAGGGCTTAAAACGCGAAAACAAGACGTCACACAGCAGTTTCACACCCTAGCCACACTACTTTCCAACCCCGCCGCCGGATCCGCGACGCCGCACGTGCGTGGCGGATGGAGAGAGACAAGCAGTGTGAGCCTTGACTTCAAACCTACTGACCTTCCTGGAGCTGGTTTCCTCTTCCGTCTTGTTTTCATCACCATTCTTGTTCTTGTCTTTGTCCTTGGCCTTGCGGAGCTGCCCTATTTTGTTGACCACCAGGCGCGCGCGGATGAGGTTGCGCGTGTGCTCGCTGATGTCGCTGGCGTCGTCGCTGATGGCGATGTGACGATCGTAACAGTAGTCGACGATCTTGGCGATGATGACGGCGATGATGAAGGCACCAGCCAGTACTCCGATGGTGATGATAGCTTTCTGGTATTCCGTGTCGCTACTTCTAGTGGAATCTGCGACAAAGATGTATAGTGAACACAAATAAACATGCTATAGTCATGTCAGACACGGTACGACATGTATAGTGAACACAAATAAACATGCTATCATGTCAGACACGGCACGACATGTATAGTGAACACAAATAAACATGCTATCATGTCAGACACGGCACGACATGTATAGTGAACACAAATAAACATGCTATCATGTCAGACACGGCACGACATGTATAGTGAACACAAATAAACATGCTATCATGTCAGACACGGTACGACATGTATAGTGAACACAAATAAACATGCTATCATGTCAGACACGGTACGACATGACCTGCGTCTTAACTCAATCTACCCCAAGACCGAAATCCCCAAATTTTGCCGTTGTCCTCTGAAGACTGCATTGCAGTGCAGGACACAGATCGACCATGATAGTTCAAGGGTGATGGCAGAATAGCTTGGCGCCCATAGGCGCCAAGCTATTCTGGCATCACCTTTGAACTATCATGGTCGATCCTTATCTTGCTGTGGTGTGTCTGGGGTGTATCTTGCTGTGGTGAGTTAATGAAGAAGAAGGACAACAAAAAATAAAATAAAATAAAATAAAATAAAATAAGATAAAATAAAATAAAATAAGATAAAATAAGATAAAATAAAATAAGATAACATAAAATAAGATAAGATAAAATAAAATAAGATAAGATAAAATAAGATAAGATAAAATAAAATAAGATAAAATAAAATAAGATAAAATAAGATAAAATAAAATAAATTAAGATAAAATAAAATAAAATAAGATAAAATAAAATAAAACAAAATAAAATAAAATAAGATAAAATAAAATAAAATAAAAGCGTTCAAAGTCGTGTCTGGAATTAGCAGAAATGAACAGAATTAATGGCATCCCAGTAAGTAAACGACGTAGGGCCGACGGTGGCCGCACTCGGCACGACTGTCCCCGGGCCCACTTCGGACGTCGTGGGCCCGAAAACTTTCTGGGGATTCCCACACAAACATGCACGGGATCAAGGGTCTGTAGGGTTGTCAGCATCTACTAAACTCGATTAATGGTCCATTTTAACTCATTCAAGACGCCCCGCATCAGTAGCTGCGAAAGTGTCGTATAGCGTTGCCAGCGGCAACGCTATACGACACTTCCGCTGCTACTGATGCCGGGCGCCTTGAACGAGTTAAACAGTGTGGTATTACAGGTCCTTTTTCTGATGCTGTGTTTTTTATTTCTTCAGAAAGTTTATCATAACTGCTCTTACATTGCTAAGAATTACACCGTGACTTACCGCTCATGCTGAGAAATTTGGATACACCAGTGGTGTGATCATGTACACAGTTCGATGCTAGCAGTGCTAGTCACTAACTTTCCAACATGTTCACGTGGACAGCTCTGTCACTAACTTTCCAACATGTCAACACAGACAGTTTTTTTTCACAAACTTTTGAACATGTCCACACAGAGATATCTTTTTCACTAACTATTTTAACATTTCCACGGTAGAGATATCTTTTTCACTAACTTTTGAATATGTGTACACCGCGAACTTTTGATCATGTCCACACTGACAGTTCTGTCGCTAATTTTCGAACACGTCCACAGAGGCGGCGTTGTCACTAGCTTTCCAACGTGCCCACTTCGACAGCTAGAGGCATTGTTGTCACTAACTTTCCAACATGTCCACACCGACAGCTTTTCCACCAACTTCCGAACATGTCCACAGTCACTAATTTTCCAACATGCTCACATTGACTGCTCTGTCGCGAACTTTCCAACATGCTCACATAGACTTCCCTGCCACTAACTTTCCAACATGCTCACACAGACTTCCCTGCCACTAACTTTCCAACATGCTCACATAGACTTCCCTGTCACTAACTTTCCAACATGCTCACATATATTTCTTTGTCACTAACTTTCCAACATGTCCAAACCGACAGCTTTATCTCTAAGTTTCCGGAATATCCACACAATTAGCTTTGTCACTAACTTTCCAACATATCCACACCGACAGCTTTATCACATAGTTTCCAGAATATCCACACAAACAGCGTTGTCACTAACTTTCCAACATCACAGTGTCCACACAGACAGCTTTGTGGCTAACTTTCCAGCATGTCTACACACAGAGTTGTGTCACTAACTTAGTCAACATCACCGACTTCACTGTGCCCACACAGAGCTCTGTCGCTAACTTTCAAACATGTCCACACAGGAGGCTTTTGACGCTTACTTTTGAAAATGTCCACAGACAGTTGCCACTGCCTTTTTAACTTGTCCACACATACGTACGGCAATGTCACTGACTTTCACCATAGAACATTCCAAAACTCAGGTGTCGCTCATTTAGGAAAACCCTCAATCTTCGGAGTCTCTGACTTTCATCTCAGCACAAACACCTCCCGCACAGACACCTTCAACTCTGTCGATGGGACGCTGAAAGCTGTGAAGGGAATGAAGTTGCCCTGGTTTGCTGGCCGGATCAAATCAGGCTGGTACCCAACTTGTGTACAATGCAACCACAGTACACACGCACCAACCACTGCGGCTTTCATGCCAGTAGACTATTCACTTGTCACACCGCACAAAAAACGATACGCGCCCAGTCAGCAAAAGGCTTCGGGCTGACGTCGGTTGCCGTTGGCCCGCGCGCGATCGCGCGCGGGCCAACGACGGCCGACGTCAGCCCGAGGACCGTTTGTTTACTGGGTAGAACCAGACGCGCGGAGCCTCTGATGTAGCAAAATCGCAAGACTGCGCAATGGCCGCCGGTCACCGTGAGATTGATCCGCTCTCCAGGCAGTCACTATCATCCCCAGCACCCTTCAGCCGGCGTCATAGTGAGGGATCCACACAGGCACGAGTGCGGAAAGTCTCCTCGCCAGTCCAGTGACCACTACGTCAGATGGATCCGCGGTCAATTTTGCGAATGCCAGATCGACCCTATGCCATTTTGACGTCACAAATTTTGCGTGAGGTGAGTACTGAAAACGCCAAAATGATTTCTGTATTCTCAAGCCAGTTCGACTAGTGGTCACTTTTGGCGTACGCTGGATCAAGTCAGGGTAACTTTGACGTGGCAATATAGCGTGAAAGGAGTAACAGTCCAAAATCACTCGCACTCCAGATGGACCAGGATCACCGGCGTCCTACAATGACAGATCGACCGAGGGTCACTGGCGTACCAACAGTTATATGACTCTCAAGCCAGACCGATCGAGGGTCGCTGGCTTACCTAAACAGGATCACTGGCGTACCAAAAATTAAACGACTCTCACGCCAGACCAAGCAAGGGTCACTGGCGTACCTAAACAGGGTCACTGGCTTACCAAAAAATAAATGACTCTCACGCCAGACCGACCAAGACTCACGGGCGTATCTAGACAGGATAACTGGCACGCCAAAACTTAAATGACTCTCACGCCAGACTGATCGAGGATCACTGGCGTACCAAAACAGGATCACTGGCTAGCCAAAACAGGATTACTGGCGTACCAAAAATCAAGTGACCCTCACGCCAGACCGACCAAGGCTCACTGGCGTAACAAAACAGGATCACTGTCGTACCACAAATTAAATGACTCTCACGCCAGACTGATTTTTTATCAATGTCATTTTGACTCACTGGCGTAAGAAAATGGTTCTTACGCCAGATCGACCTAGAGTCACTTTGGCGTAAGCCAAAATGACTCTAGGTCGATCTAGCGTGAGAGTCATTTTGGCTACTACTACTAATTTAAGTTTATTGTCCTGCTGGCACTAGAGTGATCGGGGACTAATATTTTGACTTAATTTCTTTAAAAAAAATTATAATGTACTTTAGTTAGAGAAGCTGCCATACCGTGCGTTTGATTAATTTTAAAATTTGCATGGTCTCAGCCAACAACGGTTATTTCTAATAAGAAGGTTTATTTATTTATCATATCAATGTATATATTGTTAAAATCAAGGTTAAAATTCAGGACCATCAATGTAAAAAAGGTTATAAAAGGTTATAAATTTATGATGATAAGAGATACTATTACTAAGTTCTTATTTCAACTTGATTTCTTTATTAATTAATACTTTAACCTTGTATTTTTAATTGTTATCAATGTCATTGTGGCGTGTTCATACACTGTCCATACAGTCTGTGGCGTGTTACACTGCGTTCCACAATAACCAGCTCTGTTCAGTGGTCAAAGTGATGGGGAATCAATACACCCCAATAGCAAAACGTCTTCGGACCAACGACGGCCGCAGTGCGCGGGCCCACTACGGCCGTCGTGGGCCCGAGGACCTTTGTTTGCTGGGCAGATGTTTGTTCGCACACCGTACACTACTATTCGTCTATGGGGCGGTTCAGGTGGTATCGCACTCGACTCTCGACCCAAAAGTCGCGGGTTCAGTCGAACCCAGCTGGGCTCAACATTTTTAAATCACCTTCGTGGTGGACAAAAAGGCGTCAAGTCCCAAACTGTTAACGTTGAAAGTGTTCGTACGCTCAGTCCCGATGCACTGTCCGATTGTCAACGTCACACACAGCGAGTGGCACTCAGTGTGGATAGAGACGGTTCTATACACGACACTGACAACATTCAGTCCGATAGCAACAGGCACGGCGGCACTGTCAAATGCAGATCCATAATTATTGCCGACAGAGCTGAATTACACACCACGCTGTACGTCAGCACAATATACTAAGCGGCACACGTTTTTCAGAACATTTCTTAACCCATATCATCGTGTGAAATAAGTTTGACTAAAATAGTTTAAGGGTAGTGGCAGAATAGCTTGGCGCCTCTAGACGCCAAGCTATTCTGGCACCACCCTTGCACTTAAGCCATTGGTCTATATCCTTATCTGTAAGTACCATAATGCAGCTTGCATATGGCAGTGTACAAATTTGAAGCTGTTAGCCTCAGTATGATATAGGTTAACAGTTTAGCCCTTCGTCGATTTTCAAACCTGTCAGAACATTAGACCTGTACGAGTGTATAATAGGCAAAACAGGGATGACTATGTTTGTTAACTCCCTTAATTCATTCGAGACTGTGTATGTGTTGAATGAGTATGGGTTCTAAGGCCCAAATACCAGTCACGTTACCGCAGAAACACACTCAAAAAACTTGATGACACGGCGCCCTGTGGTCCTAAACTTGACTTTCTCCACCACTGAATGCCGGCACCAGTATATTGAAAACTGCAAGGAACCGCTACATGTCAATATATCATGCACACTCTGTACAGCATATCGTCACGGACAACCACGCTCTGAGGCCAACAAATACGGTTGTGAGGTCATATAGAATACAGGCCAGACGCATAGCGGTCGGCAATTCACAATTCAAGTTACAGTAATTATTCCATACGCCGCTCACACACAAAAAAAAAACAAAAAAAAAAACAGCCACCCCCCGGACAAAGGATCCCGCTACCTACCAGAAGAGCTGAAACCACACCCCTCAGTCCTGCCCTCCACAATACACCCAATCCACAGGCAGCGGTTGACGCGAGACTTATTCGAAATTCACCTTACTCCATAGACCTCGGTATGAGGTAAAGAAAATTTCAAATAATTCTTTTGTGTCAGCCGTCGACTGTGCTCCGATTTCAGTCTCCTCTCTTTTTTTTTTTTTCTTTTCTCTCTCTCTCTAGTCTCTCTCTCTCTCTCTCGCTTTCATTTCTTGCGGCCCTTCTTTTGAATTCATATGCCACGTCGCGGCCAATGCCGCGCAAAAGGCAATCGGGCCGCCGTCGGCCGCCTGGTTGGCCCGCGCACAGCCGTGCGCGGGCCAACCGGGCGGCCGACAGCGGCCCGATCGCCTTTTGCGCACTGGGTCGTGTATGAGCGGAAGAGAGAAAGAAAGCCTAAGGCTTCTTCTGTACGTCAATACCGTCCTGGTGTCCGTTGCATGAGTGACGTTCATCACCACTGAATGCCGGCACCAGTATATTGAAAATTGACGCCAAATTGACGCGGAGCGAGTTTCTCCAATCTTCGTCAGCTCACAACTCCAGAAAGCCGCCCTAGCTGTCCCGGGAAGGTGGATTCAAAGTTGCACCAAACACAAGAGGCATAGATCCTCACGAGCCCCCGCAACTGCGGGGGCTTTTGATGATCTATACCCCTTGCAGTCGGGTGGTGTTTGGATTTTCTCGGCAGTGAAGGGGTTAAAAGCGACATTGAGAAACTGTTACAGATTTATAGATCATGAAATCGCCATTGTCAATTTCTTTACAATAATGGCGCACAAAGGACTTGTTTGATCATGAAGTCTCAATGTCAATGCAATACTGACTTTTCTGCTCTCACATCTGCGGAGGCCGCCGTGAGATGACCTTAGTTGCTTGCTCGGCGTTAAAGCCAACTAATTAACTAATTCTTAGTGTTAAACTCTCGTCCGAAAGTTCGTGCGTTCGAATCCAGCCTCTGTTACTGTGCCTATTCACATGGCAAAATTGTCTTGTGAAAAGAAGGCAGGCAAATCTTAGCAATGACAGGGAACGGATTATTGAAAAGGCAGTTACGTCTTTGTCCTTTGTCCTGTAGAAATCATCGCGACTAAAAACCGCAACCCACACCCATAGGGTTAATAAAGGCAGGACAGCCATTGAGAACCTTTTGTTTGCGAATGTTACATGTTCGGTTCAATGAGATCCCTGGCATAAACCATTACACAAGATACTCTGTTGGAGCACCCAACGTAATGGCTTGCGTAGGATGTAAGATCGCTCGTACAACCGAAACCTGCTGGGCATTGTCATTGTGTGCGAGATCGAGTGGAAATTGCCATGTAGAATTTCTCCAGACTTGCATTGTCCGCAGTTCCTTGGCGAGGCTTCAAACTGGTCGTGGCTGTGCACATAAAAAGCGGCTTTGAGCTGTGAACGTTATGCTTGCGGAATCTCGTGGACAGTCGGCACCATACGCAAGCTTTGAAGCACCCGAGTAGCAAAGCGTCTTCGGGCCCACTGCGGCCGTCGTGGACCCGAGGAACTTTGTTTACTGAGCAGTATGTGTGTGTGTGTGCGTGTGTGTATGATGGTGTGTGTGTGTGTGTGTGTGTGTGTGTGTGTGTGATGGTGTGTGTGTGTGTGTGAGTGTGTGCGTGTGTATGTGTGAGGGAGCATGTGTGTGTGTGTGTGTGTGTGTGTGTGTGTGTGTGTGTGTGTGTGTGTGTGTGTGTGTGTGTGTGTGTGTTTTTAAAAACAAATACCAGTAAGAGGTGCAGCCCGTTAACATCACAAAAATGTCAGGATTAATAATTGAACTTCAGCCAGCTTTCATGGGTAGGTAGGTTTGCAAGATCGGGTGGGGAAGTCATGGTGTGCACAAATATACTTGAAAACCAAGGAAAAACTGTAAAGAAAAAACAAAAAGTGTAGGGCCAGTGGCGGATCCGGGGTGGGGGGGAGGGGGTAGGGGAGCACGTGCCCCCCCCCCACCCCTCTTCCGTCAGCCCTGACAGCAGTTGGGGTAGCTGGTTGTGGAATTACTTGTTACTATTCTGAAAAGGCAGTCATCTGGGTTTAACCCCTTCAGCCCTGACGCACTACAGCAGGAAGTGATTCGACCATGATAATTCAAGGGTAGTGCCAGATTAGCTTGGCGCCTATCGGCGCCAAGCTAATCTGGCACTACCCTTGAATTATCATGGTCGATCCATCTCCAGCAACAGGTGCATAGTCATTAGACGACGCCTCCAAAATTTGGGAAATACGTGCGTGGGGTTGAATGAGTTAAGTCTACGGACACGTCCATTGAGGCAATTATCCAGTCAGAAAGCGAGAAGTCCGCCGCTTGGTGTCAACCATGGGGGGTGGGGGGGGGGGGGTGGGGGGCTTGTGTCACGTGTTGATCGGATGAGGACCCATGACAGAGTCTGTCTGATGGTGATGGGCTTGCCTATAGCCAATAGCTAGCTGTGACTGCTGATCCCCTAATCCTATCACGGGTCGCCAGTTATCACATGGCCTTTGTTCGCCAGTTATCACATGGCCTTTGTCTTCTGAGGTAGTGTTAGTGGACATGCACCAGTGCCCATCAGCGCATCAATATTGTAGCCATTGACACTTATCACCAGAGGAGAGGTGTGAAATGGGTTGGTTATGAACACTGACGCCCTAACTCTTACGTCATCGTCATCAGTTTGAGAGTTATTTTGGGTTTAACTCCGAGGAGGCGACTAAGGCTATCTCACGGCGGACCAGTTTAAGAGGTATGACTGCGTATTTGAGCTTTATCAGTGTTTCTCATATGAATGAGATTATCGGGTGCCACACCCACACCCCATCCGGACACCTATTCTTTCTGTATCCGCCCCTGAGGGCTAGTCACTGAAACGGCGCCAGGGTGGTTCACGGCTATACAAAACCTACAGATTAAAAATTTTATCGTCTTTTGCTGTCCCCCAGACATTCCGAAAGACTCGGCTGTGGACACAAAACTCATCAAGTGGTATATTTCTGTCTATGAAAAAAAAAAAAAAAACTAAAAAAACAAACAAACCCACCTGTCACATCATTGTCTGAGTTTGAATGTCCTACGACAGCGCGGTCTGGTTTCTTGCGATGAAATTTTGTCCAGACCTCAATTTACACACTGGTTGTCTCCCTGGATTCGCAACCGCTGATCAGCGGTAGCCGGAGAATCGAGGGAGACAACCAGTGTGACCATGGTGAATGCATACAGTTCCAGAACTTGATGTTGACTTTGGTGTCGGCAGCATAATGCGAGGGCTTTCGGTTCAGGCGTAGTGTACAGGGAAGCGGAATGAAAACGCGGCCGGGATTATGGACATAATGCGCACAAGGCCATCGGGCCGACGTCGGCCCGATGGCCTTGTGCGCATTGGGGAAGGTCTTAAGCCGTTTGACACCGGAGCGCACGTTTTTTCAACATATCTTCCAAAAGAAAACATTTTCTGTATCACTTAAAGAACAGATATCATTTGGTGCCAATTGACCTAAAGGTGGGCTACTTTTTTACTTAACTCCTGCGATTTGCTTGTTTTACTGTAAAGTCGTAAAAGTGTTGGTGAAAAACAAAGTTGGAGCATTTAGCAATACCCCAATGGAGCCCCCGGCAGGAAACGGCCAGATTTCAATTTCAATTTCAAGGTCAAGCATGCCGACTTCATGTATGCCTGCGCTGTTTCACGTTGAAGCCTTGGTCATCTTGCTTATGCACGTGAAAATGAATCTTTGTTGTTAAATATCCATGTGAGGCTCATTTGGGGATGTAAAAAAATCAGCCATTTCATGAACAATTTCTTAATGTTTACGACTGTTCAAGAAAAATGGCAAATTCTGCAAGCTTCTTGAAACTGATTCAAATTAAGGCAGCTGGCACTGAATTATATTTGCTCTCTGAGTGGTAAGAGAAGTTTTTTTCTGTGAAGATATCTGCGGGAAAAAAAGTTTGTGCGCGCCGATGTCAAACGACTTGTAACATACTGTCACACCAGCAGGCAATGAGTTTTGGCTTGGACCAGGCCTACGATTTTAGTCCTCTTTCATGCACACCGCTCCAGAACTCTGCACTGTCATTGTCGTGAGGTCGTTTCAGGAAGCGTATACCGTGCGTTCAAGCAGAAAGATCGATACATTGCGCCTTTTCAATTTGGAAACATGATCATTTTTACAACCTAGACATTCTTTCGTGAAAACTCCGCAGGCTATGAGGGCGGACGGCTGAGTGCTGACAGGAGTACCAGCTTCACGAATATAGTCTTCAGATCTTACGTTCACTTCGGGCTTTTGGTCCTTCTGTAATGCCTTTGCATGAAACCCAGTAATCGTTTATAATGTGGGAATGGTAGCTTCAGCGAAACATGCTGGAAACCAGCCAAGCAGGAAGACCGTAAGCCCACAACGCCTTGGCACGGTACGACAGGAACTGGATCGACCATGATAGTTCAAGGGTGGTGTCGGAATAGCTTGGCGCCTAGAGGCGCCAAGCTATACCGACATCACCCTTGAAATATCATCGACCTGTCCCCAGAACTGTGACGTAACCTTCAGAGGATATCTGCGTGATAATTTTGTCCTCAGAGATTTATGAGTTAAATAAATCACGGCTTATTAGTGTGGAAACCTGATAAATTAAAGTCTACATTTGTACTGCGTTGACTATCATGCATTGTCTTTCGGACAGAAAGGCTCTAGGCGCTAGGCTCTAAGCGTTTCTTTCACACAGACGATCTGTGACAGGAATGGCAAGGACTCCCTAGCCAGTAACGAAGGAAACGCGATTTGGAAGAAAGAAAACAAAAGATTTTGTCCTAGTTTTTTTCCGAACCGTTTTTCCTTCCCTGTTGTTATTTTGCTGCATTTCGCTTTCGAGGCGGTCTGCATAAATAGCTTCGAAAGTGTCGTCACAATAGGACACTTCCGCAGCAATAGATGCGGGGCTCTTTGAATCATTTCAGAAGTGTGTGTGTGTTAAGTTATATTAAAAGTTATCGGTAGCAGGGGTTTGCTATACGGACCCTTGTAGGCCTGAGGGAGGTCAAATGCACCATTGTACCCCGAAGGCCGAAGGTTTGAGGGGTACAATGGTTCCTTTGACCTCCCGAAGGCCTACAAGGGTCCATGCAGCAAGCCTCTGCCACCAATAACGTATTTGTTTTCATTCCTCCAATGTTTTCGTAAGAGATATCAAGAAAACTTCGACCTGGATCACGCCAGACATGACTGACGTCAAAGGAATATACATTTATACATAACAAACTTATGACTTAATTTAAAATATTTAATGACTTTGCCGTTTCCAGTAGTGTGCCTGTTGTTTCGAACAACACTAAGCAACTTGTTCACTTTAGAACATTTTGGTGATCTTTTATAGAAAAAAACTCGCATCCAAGATGCGTCACAAAGAGGACTGACTACAAGAAGTCCGCCATTTGTCGCTACAAGGGCTTTTGTAGCTCGGTCATGTGGTACAGTTTACGCTAAAGGGATTGGTCGTGTGACATAGGGATGAAAACAAATTATATTTAATATATCGAACAATTGTTTCCAAACAAGGCCTGTAAAACCAGACGTGCCGTCTGTGGTCGCTTTGATCAGCACTGTCATAAGTTCTGGCACTCTGTGGACATTTAGGCTACGTGACGTAGATATATATTATTTACAGCGACGTGGATGGCAGGTGTCAAGGCCTCGTGTGACGATTCCTGGCCCCACCTCCAACCCCCCACTTCCCCCCACCCCCACCCCCCAATCCCCCCTCGTCCCATCCACCCCTGGCCTTTGCTTCACAGTCTCAGCTCCTTACAGATCGTAGTGTGTGTGTGTGTGTGTGTGTGTGTGTGTGTGTGTGTGTGTGTGTGTGTGTGTGCGCGAAGGGGCGAAACTTGGGGTTGGGGTTGGGGGGGGGGGGGTTACAGGGGTTCTGAACTCCCCCCCCCCCCTCCATAGTCATTAGATGAGGTCTCCAAAATTTGGGAAATAGGGCCGTCGGGCTGGATGAGTGAAACCTTTCCGTCGTGTACGGACCCTCTATAGCCCTGCAACCTCCCAACACCTCATTCATTAGGTCCGATTTAATGTCCCACTGGCACCGGGGTGATCGGGGACTAGCAATTATTCTTAGATTTTTTTATTTTTAAAATTTTATTTAATTTATTTATTTATTTATTTATATTTTATTTATTTATTTTTATTTTATTTTATTTTATTTTATTTTTTTAATTTTTTTTTTTTTTGGGGGGGGGGGATTTTTTTTTCGGTATTCTTTCGTAGTTATTTATAAATTATGTCACACCTAGTCTTCATAAGTTAATAGCCAACAACGGTCCTTGTTTGTATAGAGAGAGGGTGTATAGTTTATTTTCATGCTTAAAATCAAAGTTAAAATTCAGGACCACCAGTATAAAAAGGATTAAAAAGATTTAAGAGTTCACGGTACGAATTTGTATGTACATTCAACTATAATTATAAAAAGGGTTAATAGAGATTAAGAGTTCACGATAAAAGATAATTTATACATTCATCCCAACACCTACCCCACCACCCTCAAATCCGACACTGTTTACAGCCAGTGATTTCACAGGTGTATCATCCAACTGTAAGAGACATAGATCCTCATGAGCCCCCGCACTTGCGGGGTTCATGAGGATCTATGTCTCTTGCTGACACCACTTTGTATCCATTTATCCTTGGACGGCGGGGGATCTTTGGCGTCAATTTACAACTGAATATTTCAGAAACAAAATCTCGACCACTGAAAGTAAAGGGGGGTAATTTCCCGCCAATATTTTGAGACGCTGAGCAGACTGACTGGGGGTGGGGGAGCGGGAGGAGGGGGGGGGGGAGTGGGTGTTAAGTGGTAGTAGTAGTCGTAGTATGATGCAAGCACATCAGACACACTCACGTAAGGTTATTTTTTAAATAAAATAAAAACTCACTCAGTTGCAACTCGTCACACGTGGCACAAGGTTGTAGACCACACTGGAGTAACAGTTCCAACAGTACTTTATTCTCACTATGCACTCTTAGCACAACGCATCCACACTTTGATGTACTATCTCTCACAAATGCAGCCACACTTTGATACACTGTCTCTTACAATGTATCCACATTTTCCAGCACTCTCTTTTATACTATCACAGCCTCGGATTTCCAAAACAATTTCGCAAAACTACACAACTCAACCAATCAGAAAAGAAAACGTAACCAAAATCATTAATATTCATTAAAAAGAACTCTCTAGATTTTTCAACAAACTTCCACTAAAATCTAGGTGCATTGCGTAAATGGTTGCAATCCCCGTCCGGCCCCGGTAGCTGGACTCACAATCCAGGGAAAAAAGATGGGCTTGTTCAATAGCATGTCCGTTGAAAGGTCCTGGTAAATCAAAGTGGCACAGTTGTAGTGCGCCTGAATTGATCAGTGTTCAGGTCGTACTCCATAGGCAATAGATTTCCCAGTCCCCATAACCCGCCCGTCAGGGCCATCTATTATCACTTCGGTGCCGGCGGTGGACGTTAAACTCCGAAATAACCAACCAACTAAACGTCATGAAATGGAGTAATCAAAATGTGTATTACAAAACTTTGACGTCACGTTTGAGGCCACTAGACCAATCGCGCCTTTTTCAGAACTCAGTTCCAGCGTTATCTAGGTCGGACTTTGCTACAAGTTAGCGAAATGTGCAACATTCTAGTCACACACACACACACACACACACACACACACACACACACACACACGCACACACACACACACACAGACACACACACACACACACACACACACGCACGCACACACACACACACACACACACATCGCAATTCTCCATGCAAAAAGAAACGAATCACACTAAAGAGTTACGTGAGTCTAATCTAAAATACTTCAACTGAACACCGGATCTTTTCCTATGATCAACACACGCATGCCCTAAAGGAATAACACAACCACAAACGTAACAGTGGGGCAGGGTGGAGCTCTAGACTAGGGGACTAAAAGAGTACAAGCGTGTCAGCCTGCAAGGAAGTATGGGGTGGGGGGTAGTGGGGGGTGGGGGTGGGGGGGGGGGGCTCATGTGAATCTATACCTCCTGCAGGCTTGCGGTACCAGTCGTGCCCTGACAGACGTGATAGGGTCAAGGGGCATCAGATATATTGAAAAAGCATTAAATTACTTACTTTGCGCCATGCCGAGTAGTGTGGTCGGTTGGCAGTCCTGGCGCGCGACACCCAGCCAGTCAGGCCGGACACAGCGAGTTAGACTGCCGACAATACAGTGTACACCGGATATTGTCTCAGAAATCAGAAACCGTCCCAGACAGTTTATTTTTACCTCCGGGAGTAAGCTACGGAACTTGAACCAAACACTTACGCACAAAACCAATACTGCCTGACACTAATGCAGTCCGTGCTTGGTCAGTTCGTGAGTAAACTGTGCCAGACACGAGTATAGACTGAAGCCATTTTGGTAGGTTACTAGTGCCGGCGTTCGAGATGGTTGATTGTAGCATTGTAAATTGTCAGCACTTGACTCCTCGCGGTGACATCGCACCACGGGCAGCAAGCTTGTAGTGCCGGTGCAGAGCTGATGTTACGGATGAGCGGACATCCGCCGCGTTAGCACTTTACTGCTGTAGCCAATGTCGTTAAACAGTTTTGTCTATCGTCGACACAGACAGGCATTGTTGTTGCAGTGGTCATGGATTAGTTCCCAAAGGTTATCACTCGGGCAGACGTCGGATTCAGCTGGTCCGCGCACATGCGCCGGCCTTTTGCGCCGTGCGATGGTCTTTTGATAATTCACTCTTTTCATGAGTCTGTTACTATACTTATTGCAACAGACTATGCTCTTTCACATTACTTTTCCTAAGATTTTGACTCTCTCTGTCTCTGTCTGTCTGTCTGTGTGTCTGTCTGTCTGTCTCTCTCTTTCTCTCTCTCCGACTCTACTGAATTGCGGTGTACATGCGGTGTGTGTGTGTGTGTGTGTGTGTGTGTGTGTGTGTGTGTGTGTGTGTGTGTGTGTGTGTGTGTGTGTGTGTGTGTGTGCGTGCGTGCGTGCATGCGCGAGTTGTGATGTGCATGCGCGCGTACCTGAGTGCGTGTGTGGGTATGTGTGTGTGTATGTGCCAAATCGACCACCACCAGTGGTCTTCGCTTGCTGTGGACCGTGACACCTGGCGCTCCACCTTTTACAAGGCAGCTGTCTCCTTTGAGGACTCTCACAGAGCTAGCCTTAAGGACAAGCGGCTCAAGAGAAAAAAACAGAGATGCCGCAACTCAGAACCCTGGCCATACCTCCCCCTGCAGCCACTGCGGTCGAACCTGCCTGTCCCGGATTGGCCTCCGCAGCCACGAACAAGCCTGCAGACGTCGTGGGCAACTCCTATAAAATCTTCGTTCGCGAAGTCAAGCCAAGAGATGTGCGTGGTGCGTGCGTGCGTGCGTGCGTGCGTGCGTGCGTGAGCGAATGCATGCATGCAGCAGTGTGTGGTATGTGTATGTTTACATGTCTATGTCACTTATGTAGTAGATGTAGCAACGGCAAGTTTGAAAACTGGTCCTGTTACCAATAACTTCTACCGTTGGAAAATAAAGGTTCATTGTTTATTGTTCATTGTTCTCTCTCTCTCTCTCTCTCTCTCTCTCTCTCTCTCTCTCTCTCTCTCTCTCTCTCTCTCTCTCTCTCTCTCTCTCTCTCTCTCTCTCTCTCTCTCTCTCTCTCCATATGGTTCTTCACCCAGCAAAAACAAAGAGTATCTTAATCGCCACGCGGCAAAAACATCAACGCCGAATACAGCCATTACAATTACAATTAAACGCTGAACCTGTTGAACAAGTCACTGAGCGTAAATTCTTAGGAATACATGTTGATGATCAACTGTGCTGGGAGACCCATATAAATGCTGTTTGTAAGACCATTGCTAAAAACACTTTCTTATTGTCCCAGCTTAGACATGTAACGGATACAAATACCCGTAAATTGTTTTTTCATGCTCATTAAAGTCCCATGTTGATTATGTCTCCACAATGTGGGACGGCTGCAGTGATGTCCACATGAAGAGATTAAACTCCATATACAAAAGAGCTGTAAAAATGATAGATATACGCCCCATCCCTACCACAGACAAATTTAGACATTTAAACATTCTCGGTCTGCGTCAGCAACTTACTTTAAACAAATGCGTCTTTATGCATAAGATACTGAATAATATGACACCCCAGTATCTAACCACTAAATTTATATCTCACCAAGAACGTGAACGGACCTCAAGAAACAATACCTTACCCCTACCACTGCCAAGAATTGACCTTTTTAAAACTAGTATGTCATTCTCTGGTCCGTTTGCTTGGAATTCCATCCCTGCACATTTGAAAACTATTACCTCACCAGGAAGTTTTAAAACAAAACTTTTTGATTACCTGATGAGTCAGACTTAGTACGTTTCTCAGGTACTGTAATATTTCCTGTACCTCACGTATTTCATACAGATGGTTTTTATATGTGTGTGCGCGTGTGTGTGTGTGCTCGTGTTTGTTTGTGCGTGTGGGTGTATGTGTGAGCGGCGCGCGTGCGTGCGTGTGTGCATATGTGTGTGATGAGTATTATTATTTTTTCTGTATATAATGATGCTATTGGGTTTTGTATGTACATATATATTTTATAGTTTCCCTTCTTTTTTATCCTGTAGATGTTAGCAACGGCAAGTTTGTAAAATGACGATTTGTTTTCTGTCAAAACTTTTTACCGTTGAAAAATAAAGTTTCATCATCATCATCATCATCATCTCTCTCTCTCTCTCTCTCTCTCTCTCTCTCTCTCTCTCTCTCTCTCTCTCTCTCTCTCTCTCTCTCTCTCTCTCTCTCTCTCTCTCTCTCTCTCTCTCAGTCGCTCTATCTCAAGTCTAATTATCTCGAGCTAAATGTTGGAGAAGTTGAAATTTGACCATAGGAGTTACTCATTCTGCCCGAGACACACCACATAAAAAATATGGTTGATCTGTCTCCTGAATTGTAATGCAGTCGTCAGAGGATAACTCCAAAATGTGGGTATTTCGTACCTCGGGCACAATGAGTTAAAACGGCCTGCTCCAGGAATAAAGGGTTAATGAGTTCACGATATCTCCTTTGTAAATGTTCTTAGTGTGTTTTACAAGAACGCTTGACAGAAGAACGAGTTACATTATGAAGTGTGAATGTCGCACAGTGACAGAAGAACGAGTTACATTATGAAGTGTGAATGTAAAGTGACAGAAGAACGAGTTACATTATGAAGTGTGAATGTAAAGTGACAGAAGAACGAGTTACATTATGAAGTGTGAATGTCGTACAGTGACAGAAGAACGAGTTACATTATGAAGTGTGAATGTTGTACAGTGACAGAAGAACGAGTTACATTATGAAGTGTGAATGTCGTACAGTGACAGAAGAACGAGTTACATTATGAAGTGTGAATGTCGTACAGTGACAGAAGAACGAGTTACATTATGAAGTGTGAATGTCGTACAGTGACAGAAGAACGAGTTACATTATGAAGTGTGAATGTCGTACAGTGACAGAAGAACGAGTTACATTATGAAGTGTGAATGTCGTACAGTGACAGAAGAACGAGTTACATTATGAAGTGTGAATGTCGTAAAGTGACAGAAGAACGAGTTACATTATGAAGTGTGAATGTAAAGTGACAGAAGAACGAGTTACATTATGAAGTGTGAATGTCGTAAAGTGACAGAAGAACGAGTTACATTATGAAGTGTGAATGTCGTACAGTGACAGAAGAACGAGTTACATTATGAAGTGTGAATGTAAAATGAAAGAAGAACGAGTTACATTATGGAGTGTGAATGTCGTAAAGTGAAAGACTTTTCTGCTCTTTTTCTCCTTTGTACACAGGAGAGCTCTCCTACTCCGCTCAAATGGCCACAGAAACCCTCTGCTACCTGTGCCTACTTACATGGATTGTGATAAAAAGGGTAGAAAAGTTTTAGTTCAGACAAGACAACATGTTGTATAACCTGATGTATCGGCGAATTTTTAGCAATCAAATCCCGCGAAGGAGCTAATCGTTTTAATGGCCGGGTGGCCGGGGTGAGGGTGATTATCACAAGAGGGGTGGGGGAGCGGAGCCCGGGAAGTCCGCTCAGTTTTGCGCAACGATAAACTTCCTGCCGAACTGAGACCTTGAGTGCACCTGGCTGTCACGGTCAGTAAGCAGACCCGCAATCTCAGGACCGCGATTGTGAAAACTGAAGTACGTCAGTCCAGCTAAGAACGGTTATTCGGTGTGCAGTGGTGAAACATAGCGCCGCAACTTTACTTCTCTCAATGACCCTACTGCCCTTACACATTACAACGCAGTGTGCATTGACCTTAATAGGCGGATTAGTTCAAAACGTTCAGTCTTTTTGACTTAAGGTCTTTTGCCACCACGAATGTGATTTCAAAAGAGGGGCGGCACTGAAATGAGACCACCCCAGTTGGCCGTTTGAACACGCTTCGAACGACTGAGGGTCCAGCACTCGGCTACCAACTGAGCTACACTGACAGTCTCCCTTTAGATAGTTCAAGGGTGGCGCCAGAATAGCTTAGCGTCTTAAGGCACGAAAACTATTCTGGTACCACCATTGAACATCACGGTCGATCAGTGTGTCTTCTGAACTGTAATGCAATTTGAAATCTCGACTGACCTCATGGCAGAATACGTTCGAGTCCAACCACAAGACTTACTACTGAGCCAAGCCAAGGAGTACGGGAGTAGGTTCTGCTTCTTCCTCAGTGGACGCACGTCGGCAGTCAACCCCTTAACTGACGGTGCAAGGCGAACTCTACCCATCTGCAAGATACATGAATCCTCATGAGCCCCCGCAGTCGTGTCTCTTGTTAGTCATTGTTCTTTATGTCTGTTTGGTGTCTATCACATTTACATCTGTTCCTTCGCGCGAGAGTCGGTCAGCGTGCAGTAGTTTCTGAAGCGAAATTCGTGGCTCAGTGGCAGCGATGGGGTTAACACCCCTTTCCTGCCAACGCACGTGCATTTTGTTTCTGAAATCTGTGTTGACTGAACGACCAAAAGCCACAACCGTCCCAAAAAACGTGAACACAAAGTGGTCTCAGCAAGAGGCATAGATCCTCATGAGCCCCCGCGCAACGCGGGGGCTCATGAGGATCTATGCCTCTTGCAGTTAGATGGCGTTCACTTTTTCTCGTCAGTGAAAGGGTTAAACACGATTAAAGTCTGTCGTTACGTTAGAATATTCAACTGTCCTGCTAGATTAATCCCTTTACACCATTAAGATCATTTTCTTCAAATTAAAAGCCTGCACAGTTCCGTTGTGGAGGAGGCCGAACATATAGCAGTGGGAGAGGCACAATATGGTTCTGGAGAATTTTTGGGTGACAGCCGGCATAACCCATTACTTACTGAGGTTAATTTTCTTTAACGTGCTTTTTGTCCTATGAGGCAACATTACAGATTAGGAGATAGATCAACCATTTTAGTTCAAAGGTGGTGCTAGAATAGCTTGGCGCCTCAGGCGCCAAGCTATTTTGGCACCACCCTCGAACTATAATCGTCAAATTAATTTCAGATAGTATGGTATCAGGATGAAAAGGATGAACGCAGATCTAGAGTAATGTTATGATTAAAGTTTTTGTTAGAGTAGACTTAAACACACTAGTCTAGTTCAGAAGTAAGAAAGCTTTGTTAGCGGCACAGTAATGTGATGGACGTGGCATGATCGACCAACCCTGTAACACAATGTGTGGGAAATCCCACCGCCGCAGTTACAGAGGTAATCGATTTCGCAACGATCATGACATGTCTGTGATTAGCAGGGTGGGCCTTATACGGTTCTAGACAGAGCAACAAGGCTGTGCCAGTGAAATTGAGTATTACAGTTCAGCCGCGAGTCTTGGACGAATGAATTCCACAGAGAAATGTCGCTCAGCTTTCAGTAAAAGTCTAGGCCGAGAAAGCTAAGCTGTCAGCAAGTTCTTGAGAAAAAAAGGTTAAGCTGTCAGCAAATTCTTGAGAAATAAGGTTCAGCTGTCAGCAAGTTCTTGAGAAATAAAGCTGTCAGCGAGTCCTAAAGAAATAGTGACCAAACTGCCAGCAAGTTATGGTAAAAACAAGCTTAACTGTCAACACGTTCTACAGAAATACTGCGTAGCTGTCAGCAAGTTCTACAGAAAGAAAGCTCAGCTGTCAGCACGTTCTAGAGAAAGAAAGCTCAGTTGTCAGCTGTCAGCAAGTTCTTGAGAAATAAAACTCAGCTGTCAGAGTTCCAGAGAAATAAAAGTTCAGCTGTCAGCGAGTCCTAGAGAAATAAAACCAACCTGTCAGCAAGTTGCGGAGCGAAAAAACAGCTTAGCTGTCAGCAAGTTCTAAAGAAATACTGCGTAACTGACAGCAAGATCTTGAAAAACAACGCTCAGCTGTCAGCAAGTTCTAGAGAAATATCGCTCAATTGTCAGCACGATCCATAGAAATAAAGCCCAACCGCCAGCAAGTTCTAGAAAAATAAAACTTAACTGTCAGCAAGCTCTAGAGAAATAAAGGTCGGCGGTTCAGCTGTCAACGATGTTCTAGAGAAATAAAGCTGTCGGAAAATGACTACTGAAAAAATCCCAACGCGCAAAAGATCATCGGGCCGACGTCAACCGCAGTTGGTCCGCGCTCAGCTGTGTGCGGGCCAACTGCACCTGACGTCGGTCCCATGACCTTTTGCTCACTATCAATCAGCGTTGGCGACTGCCAATTTCTGTGACCCTCGATCCGCACATGGCTGCTTTTGTCAAGAACTGTGTCGTCAAGGCATGCAGCCATTGCCGGTAAGGACCATTAGTAGCATAAACCCTTGATCAGTCACGATCCATTGAACAACCGTCAGGTGTTTTGCTGTTTAATGGCAACCATCTAGAGTGCGCTATCGTTTGCTCGGCTTAGAAAAATATAAATAGCTAAAGGTCATAACTCCTATATGGAGCAGAGACTTGGAGATTGACAAAAACCACAGTCAACAGAGTACAGATCTTCATGAACAGTTGCCTTAGAAGAATTTTGAAAATCCACTGGCCAGAGAAGATCAGCAACGTCAGACTCTGGGAGAGAACAGAGCAGATAACAGCAGAGAATGAAATTGGGCGAAGAAGATGGGGGTGGATCGGTCACAGTCTGAGAAAGCCAGCTTCCAGTATCACTAGGCAAGCATTGTCATGGAACCCCCAGGGAAAGAGGAAAAGAGGTAGGCCGAGAAACTCCTGGCGTCGAGACCTCAAAGCAGACATCAAGAGACTGGGAACCACCTGGAGTAGAATCGAAGGAGAAGCACAGGACAGGAGTTGCTGGAGGTCTCTCGTCGACGGCCTATACCCGGGTAGGGGTGACAGGCGTAAGTAAGTAAGTAAAGGCCATAAACTCGTACAGCGGAAGAAGAAGAAGAAAACAAACAAACAAACAAAACAAAAACAGGGAGAAAAAAATGACACCAGAACACCCAGCAGAAAAGTACCCCCCACACCCCTTAAAAAAAAAAAAAAAAAAAAAAAAAAAAAGGAATAAATCAAATCAAATCAGGCTGGCGTCGACCCGGGGACCTTTTCTTCACTCTTTGGGGCCAAAAAAGACGTGTCCTTGTTACACAGTTAACTCATTCGAGACGTGCCGCCTCCGGATACGCTGCTTATGCAGCGTATCCGGAGGCGGCACGTCTCGAATGAGTTGATGGGCCTATAGCCGATTTAGCGCGAATGCTGCCAGTAAACAAAGGTCCCTGGACCAACGTCTGACGTCGGCCTGAGGACCTTTTGCATACTGGACTAGTGTGTGTAATGCCGCCACTTTTTGTCTACCGTTTTTTAAAAAAATACGGTAGAGTTTGAAATGGGGCTGATCGGAGCGCATTCCGGAGCATGCACATGACGTTTTTGGCGTGCGGGGCAGATATTCTGGCAAAGAAGTAACAAGATAAAATGACGTCACGTCTAGTTAAGCAAACCTTGCTAGAGAACGTCGTTTTGGCGCCAAAGCGTCGCGCGCACGCGCGCGCGCGCGCGTGTGTGTGTGTGTGTGTGTGTGTGTGTGTGTGTGTGTGTGTGTGTGTGTGTGTGTGTGTGTGTGTGTGTGTGTGTGTGTGTGTGTGTGTGTGTGTGTGTGTGTGTGTGTGTGTGTGTGTGTGTGTGTGTGTGTGTGTGTGTGTGTGTGTGTGTGTGTGTGTGTGTGTGTGTGTGTGTGGTGTGTGTGTGTGTGTGTGTGTGTGTGTGTGTGTGTGTGTGTGTGTGTGTGTGTGTGTGTGTGTGTGTGTGTGTGTGTGTGTGTGTGTGTGTGTGTGTGTGTGTGTGTGTGTGTGTGTGTGTGTGTGTGTGTGTGTGTGTGTGTGTGTGTGTGTGTGTGTGTGTGTGTGTGTGTGTGTGTGTGTGTGTGTGTGTGTGTGTGTGTGTGTGTGTGTGTGTGTGTGTGTGTGTGTGTGTGTGTGTGTGTGTGTGTGTGTGTGTGTGTGTGTGTGTGTGTGTGTGTGTGTGTGTGTGTGTGTGTGTGTGTGTGTGTGTGTGTGTGTGTGTGTGTGTGTGTGTGTGTGTGTGTGTGTGTGTGTGTGTGTGTGTGTGTGTGTGTGTGTGTGTGTGTGTGTGTGTGTGTGTGTGTGTGTGTGTGTGTGTGTGTGTGTGTGTGTGTGTGTGTGTGTGTGTGTGTGTGTGTGTGTGTGTGTGTGTGTGTGTGTGTGTGTGTGTGTGTGTGTGTGTGTGTGTGTGTGTGTGTGTGTGTGTGTGTGTGTGGTGTGTGTGTGTGTGTGTGTGTGTGTGTGTGTGTGTGTGTGTGTGTGTGTGTGTGTGTGTGTGTGTGTGTGTGTGTGGTGTGTGTGTGTGTGTGTGTGTGTGTGTGTGTGTGTGTGTGTGTGTGTGTGTGTGTGTGTGTGTGTGTGTGTGTGTGTGTGTGTGTGTGTGTGTGACAGCGACTAGAGCCCGCGTTTGAGGATGGACATGCTTGAAATTTTAGGATATTGTCCCTAAAAGAATTATCTCGGGACCTTTTTTCGATGTTTTTATTAAGATGCTCATTGGCGAGAAAATGGCCGTTTCACAAAAACCGGTTGATCCACACTTGAGTCCGTAATATTTCTTATTTTTACTAGATATTTTGCATATAGCTAGATAACAGGGAGATATTGAATAAGTTCGTTAACCAGCATTGTACCTCTAGAACCCTTTGAGTGATAATTTTTTTAAAAAAAATATATATTTTCACGTTTGTTGGATTAGGCGCCAAGCTATTCTGGCACCACCCTTGAAATAAAGCCATCGGTCTATATCCTTATATGTCAGTACTGTAATGTGGTTGCATATGGCAGTGTACAAAGTTGAAGCGTTTATTCGCAGTATGATATGGGTTAAGATGCAAAGAACCTCTAGATGCCCCACATCTGCGGGGACGCATGAGGTTCTGTGCCGCTTGCGTTTGGGTGGTGTTCGCATCCTCCAGGCAGTGATGGGGTTAAAGCTGTCTTCTCTAGGCCAGGCGCTGAGTGCTAAAATCCGCCACTCTCGATACCACCGTGAGATAGTTTTAGTCGCCTGCTCGGCGTTAAACCCCAATAACTAACTCACTGCACTCCACTCTCAATGTTTATTGCACTCCACTCTCAATGTTTATTGCACTCCACTCTCAATGTTTATTGCACTCCACCACTCTCAATGTTTATTGCACTCCACTCTCAATGTTTATTGTACCCGAAATACAAATTTTCCACCCTTCGTTTGACACGTTGGAGAGGTGAGTGGCTTTTACCAACCTTTCGCGTTTCGTACAACACATTCGTGCAGTTGAGGACTGAGTAGAGGACGGCAGAGAAGACTCAAACTTTACAATTGGCATGCGGTAATAGTGCATAAATAGCACACACCGGGGGGTATTTATGAAGGAGATATTGTCGGATATTATTATCAACCTTTGTTGCCTTACAACGTCGCTTTGATCCGTTCACTGCGGGCGGCCATGAATGAGCTACATTTCGGAGTATGTCATTGTTTATCAGCACCAAACAATCCCGCAACCGTCTGAGGAGCGGTGTCAGCGGCGTTCCCAAGAGGCAAGAGGTACAGATCCTCATGAGCCTTCGCAATTGCGGGGGCTCATGAGGATCTATACCTCTTCATTTACGTTGTGTTTGCTGTGCCCTGGCAGTGATGTCGAGAGCTTGAGCCAAATCAGTCTATCACTGATCCGGAATCCATGACAAGTATTGTTCGGTTCTTGAAGCACTTTTGACAAGAAGGCCGCAGACCGAAACTAAATATAGTCAAATATTGTTTGTGACCTGGTTGGTCATAACGACAGTTGCGCGTGATTGCGTCTAGTCACGCTCAACTTCATCGTCACAATTCCACATTCCACAACTGAATTTGACCTCTTGGGTCCACGTTTAAAGGCATATTGAACAGAAATGCTTTGAGTGATATTTGCCAACAAGATGGGATGAACCATAACCCACAAAGTTCCTTCTATATGAGAGCTGTCTTCGCTGTCAAGGGTCTCTACCTTTTGTCTTTGACTTGATTCTGATGTTGAAATATCTCCTTTTGAAAAAGCCTCACAGATGTGCCAATGTGCGCCAAAGTGAACTCTATAAGGGGCGCGCGCAGTGCATACGCGTCATTGGTTTGTCAAACGTCATTATTTTGTCATGAAGTATTTTTGGCTTTTGCTTTTACGTAATTTTATATTTAAACTGATATGAGTTTCGCTTTCGCTTCAAGACTTGCGAAATTGGTAACAAAACTAGAATATCACGGTACAATTTCAGTCTTGCTATAATTTGTGTGAAATCAGGTTGACTTTACCTAGCTACATGCTATACACCTGAATGCTCTTCTGAAAGCGCGTCGATGTGTGTGTATGTGTGTGCGTGTGCGTGCGTGTGCGTGCGTGCATGCGCGCGCTCCAAACATCCTCATGTTCATGCGCCCTCCGGGCACATGAAGATCTATGCCTCTTGGAGACGCGCGCATGTGAGAGAGAGAGACTCAGACTCAGTTTATTGTTCAGACAAAATGTCCATACAATGGAGTGAGACATTACATAATTTATAATTCAGGTGTATATAAAAGCCATGAGGCGATGTTTATATCAAAACACACACACACACACACACACACACACACACACACACACACACACACACACACACACACACACACACACACACACACACACACACACACACGTACACATTTCCATTCGATCTACGCCAGCACATAATAGCCACTTTTGACCTACATGTAAAATGCGGTATCCAAATCCAGGCCACAGCCGTGTACTACACAGACCAGGTCGGAGTAAGAACCACAGTTTGCACGTGGAATCATACAAGCATGCTGCTACGGAGTTTAAATGCATGAAATACAAATCTTGCTAAATCGGCAATAGACTGCGGATTGGCAGTGTCTAGGATACACAATTCTTTCTTTTTGAGTTCCATAAGGTCAAACTTACATAGGTATTTGACACGCAGTTCATCATAGAATGGACAATAAAACATAAAATGAATTTCATCTTCCACAGCCTTGGCACACAATGGACACACTTTCGTTACAGCATTGGGAGTACTATATCTTTGTTTGTTACTTTGCAATTCGGTTATGCCAAGTCTAAATTTAGTGTATAGATTTTTGACATAGGTTGGCTTAACCAGTTCAAAATAATTTTCTTGGACAAGTGTATGTTTAAAACTACGATACACAGACTCTCGGAAAGCTTTGATGACCAGTTTTGTTTGGAACAATCAACCATCCTTTGTTTAAACTTGTTTATAAAAGCATTCCTGTTTCCAACACCTTGTGAAATCCATACATTTCGAAAAAGCAAATTCTTTATCTTTGACACCCATGTTTCTTTCCCTTTATCGTCTAAATCCTTAAGCATATGATAAGCCATATTTGCAAATCTAGTAACAGGTAAAGCACAGAGTCAAAGCCAGTAGGAAACACATCTTACTGACGTTAATACTGACAGGGGATATCGACCAAGTTCACCATATACCATCAGGTTCGGTGTGCAGAAGTTGACATTAAGAAAACGTTTACATGCAAATGTATGGACTCTTTCAATTTCGGCACACTCGTTTATACCCCAGATTTCCGAGGCATACAACAAAACTGGGACAACCTGCGCATCAAACAGCTTGAAAAAAACATCAGGACTAGCGCAGTTGATTTTCTTCAACATACAGAAAATATCGATTACACATTTTTTTGCCTTAGTAACTAAGTCATCAACGGATGTGTTTAAACTCAAACGTGTGGTAAAGTTTAACCCAAGGTACTTATACATATTGACAACTTCTACCCTCGTTCCCCCGTAAATCCATTTTTCATATTTTGACAAATACCCACCATTTCGAAACACAATTATTTTTGTCTTGTCTAGGTTAACAGACAAACCAAGTTTAGATGCTTCTTTGTATAAATTGTTTAGCTGAGTTTGAAGGCCATTGGGGGTTGATGAAAACAAAGCAATGTCATCTGCAAACATCAACAAAAACAGTTCTGCTGCATCGGTTTTTAGTTGGAAGCCATGTTTACCATTTTCAATAATGTACACAGCAAGCTCGTTAATCAAAAAGGAGAACAATGTCGGCGATGCTAAACATCCTTGTTTTAAACCTTGGAAACACTCAAAAGACGCTGTACAATTCAGGCTGTCTCTAACACAAAATTTCACTGAGTCATACATTGCCTTCATAGCTGAAAGCATTTTGCCGCGCACTCCAGCCTTCAGTAAAATATTCCAAAGCACACCTCTTTTAACAGTATCGAAGGCTTTGCGGAAGTCAACAAAAGGGCCACATAAACTTTCTTATTTTGTAGAAGTTCTTTTTGAACAATAGCATAAAGTGCCGTAAATATATGGTCCACAGTAGAATAGGATTTCCTAAACCCGGCTTGTGTTTCAGACAGAATATTATGTTCCTCAGCCCAGTCTGTTAACCTTCTGTTCAAAATGTAGGTATACAGTTTACTAACACAGCTAATCAGAGCAATACCACGATAATTATCTGGATTATTTACATCTCCTTTCTTGTGGAGTGGGAAAATAATAGCTTTAGACCATTCGCTGGGGAATAACCCTTTGTTGAATAAAGCATTAAAATACTTAGTGAGAAAGGAGATGATAGCTGGGTTGGAGACTTTAAGAACTTCATTTATAATTCCATCAGGCCCGGGGGCCTTTCCTGCTTTGGCATGTTTTAAAGCAGCAATAACTTCTGCTTCTTCTATGTTAATATCTAGGTCATGAAATAAGGCTTCATCAGACTCAGAGTCTTCTGGAAAAAATACATCATCATTATTCTCTTGCCGTGCTATGTTTTCATTTAGAATGCTAGAGAAGTGATCAAACCACTGCTTTTTTTTTTGTTATATTGTTTCTTAAACGACGTTTTCTTTTCCATTTCTTTATTTCCTTCCAAAATGCCTGAGAGTTATGTCTATACTCAAGAATTTTGTCAACAGTTTCCCTCTTAAAATTAACTTCTTTAGCTCTAAGTAATCTCTTGTATTGTTTTCTCTCATTAACAAACGTTGCTTTATTTTCCATGGTTTTATTTTTTGTATATGTACGTAAGGCTTTACGCGTTCGCATTTTTGCATTTCTGCATTCCTGGTCAAACCAAGGGTGACTAGCGGTGTTTGTTTTGTGTGTGTGTGTTGCCTGTGGAGGAATGAAATTGTTTTGTCATGCAACTAGCAGCGTCTTTGATAGCACATGTGAAAATGTCTAATGCACTATTAATATCATCATCGATCTCAGCAGTAGCAGCTACTAGAGCATCCTGGAATGCAGGAGCAGTTAAACTGTCGCTGAGCGTTTGGGCCTTAGCAGGTTCCCAGATAATCTTATCAAATGAAAAACACTGCGTATCGTCATCAGAAACATCGTTGTGGGGTGATGCACGTACACAAGACACAGTAAGGACCAGCGGCATGTGCACAGACTCTATCTTCTCGCCAAATTCAAGTTTGTCACACAAACAAATAAAGTCAGGAGATGCAACAAAATAATCATTAATACTACAACCAGTGGGAGAGATAAATGTCAGATGCTTTGACAGATCAGGGCTACAGAACCCATTTAAAATCATTAGTTCAAAACATGCACACAAATCTAATAGTTTTCTTCCAAATGTATTTACAGTCATATCTTCAGTAAATCGTGAAGGTTCAAATAGAGCGGTATTAGTTAGTAGCGTTTCATCAGGATCAAGCTGAAACAAATATGGATTAGGCTGCAAATCCCCAGTTCTACCATTAAAATCACCACACATTAGGAAATGAATGTCTCCAAATTGCTCTAGGGCACTAGCAAGACACTGTTCTAATTCTTCTAACAAGCAGTCGTACGGTAATTGTCTATAAAATGGTGAATCCTTGGGCGGAACATAGCACGCGACCAAAAGCACATCGCATTCAGTACCAAACAATGATCTGTCAAGTTTGAGAAAGACACTTTGAGCGCATGACATATTCACTTTGAAAACAAACTTGGCATACACATTTTTTACTAACACAACAACACCTGCCGAGCTTCTTCCTTGACGTGACAGTTTGACTGCAGGTAAGGAAAAACACGTGAAATCAGACCAGCAGTCAGGCGGGATGAAAGCATTGTCTAAAAATGTTTCAAACAAACACACAATGTCATAATTACTTACATATTGTAGAAAGTCTGGGTCAGATAGCTTGCTCCACAGTCCATCAACATTCCATGACAGAAAGGTAAGTGTATGCAACACACTATCTACTGGTTGCTCTGCAACACACGCGCGCATCGGTGACACATCCCGTCCAATTGAGGTGGGAGACGCGGCTTGGCCGACATATCACGGGTCACTGGATTCGTCCCCGACCTCAATTGTAGGGGAACTGTGTGGCCGGCGCCGTTTCGCTGGTTTAGGTGAAGGCTGTACCGGGGATACCGAGTGTGACGCACGTGCCGGTGTTGCGTTGACCTGCTGACCAGTAGCTGCGGCGGCACCGAGTCCTTGGATACGGTTGTCCGGTCTTCTGTTGACGCTGTTGTCTGTCGCATGGCGGCGGCCGAGGTTGTCGGTGTCGTTGTTCCGTTGCTCTAGGGGTCCAGCGACGACCAGCTTGTTTCCCTTGTAGTACGCCCGCATGCCTTTCTCCCGGTGCAGTCTGATCTGTTCGTGTTGCCGGTTGGTTAAGTCACCAGCAACGTTAACCCCCTTTTGCTTGAGTGCAGCACGACCCTTGGTCAGGACGTCCATCCCCAGTCTTGTCCCTCCATCTCGCGAACTTCACGATCATGGGGCGGGGCTTGTTGTTGGCTCTGGCACGGTTGGCTGCTACAGAAGCGGCAAAGTCCGGTTTGTTCCCCACCCGGTGTGCGCGTACCAAATCGTCCTCAGTCCAGGTTTTATTTGGCACTGTACCCTGCAGACATTCCAGTACTTTGGTGGCACAGGAATCGAAGGTCTCGCCTGGCGTTTCCACGATTCCAAAAAGTCGCAGATTGTCCCTACGTGAGAACGCCTCTAGCTTGTCTAGTTCTTCCTCGTAGCGTTTTCGCAGGTTTTCCATGTCCTCCTGCAAGTCTTCTACAGACTCGGAAACCTCCTCCTGCTTCTCAGTCTTTTCCTTGCAGGTGTCCTCCAGGCTGCGAGCACATTGCTTCAAGTCAGCAATGTCGGTGCCAATCGCCTGTATAGAGGTCAACACATCACAAAGGTCAGCACGAAGAGACCCCAGTTTCTCGCCAATCACCTGTGTCTGCTTGTCGATTATACGCTGAATGTCACTGACAGTAACTAAAGGTGATGTAGTTCCAGAGACCTCGAGTGGATCTGCGGATAGAGCTTCTTTGTCTGCCATCTTAGCACAGTTCGATTGACACAACAGTGTTACACAGTAATACACAGTACTACACAGGAGGGAGAGAGAGAGAGAGAGAGAGAGAGAGAGAGAGAGAGAGAGAGAGAGAGAGAGAGAGAGAGAGAGAGAGAGAGAGAGAGAGAGAGAGAGAGAGAGAGAGAGAGAGAGAGAGGGAGGGAGGGAGGGAGGGGGGAGGGAGGGAGGGAGGGGGGGAGGGAGGGAGGGGGAGGGAGGGAGGGAGAGAGAGAGAGAGAGAGAGAGAGAGAGAGAGAGAGAGAGAGAGAGAGAGAGAGAGAGAGAGAGAGAGAGAGAGAGAGACTTTACTTACTTACGCCTGTCACCCCTACCATAGGCCGTCGACGAGAGACCTCCAGCAACTCCTGTCCTGTGCTTCTCCTTCGATTCTACTCCATGTGGTTCCCAGTCTCTTGATGTCTGCTTGGAGGTCTCGACGCCAGGAGTTTCTCGGCCTACCTCTTTTCCTCTTTCCCTGGGGGTTCCATGACAATGCCTGCCTAGTGATACGAGAGAGAGAGAGAGAGAGAGAGAGAGAGAGAGAGAGAGAGAGAGAGAGAGAGAGAGAGAGAGAGAGAGAGAGAGAGAGAGAGAGAGAGAGAGAGAGAGAGAGAGAGAGAGAGAGAGAGAGAGAGAGAGAGAAAACGAACGAACGAACGAACGAAACTTTATTTTCCAAGGATTGAGATATTAGGCGCGCAGGCCTTTCTTACAATCTGTCCTTGCTAAGCTACTTAAGGAACACCAACCAAACAACAAAAACTAACTAATAATAAACGTCACACACACGCATACACACACGCACACAGACACACATAACATGTACACGTACCGTGCACATGCGCACTTTTGTACATACACATACACACGTACGTGCGCACATAATTATCTAACATATAAGTAGGTATGATATTTTGTGTACTATCAAAAACAAGTTAGAAAACTGAACAAACAATTTGGAGGCTAGATGAAAAAAAAAATAAAAAGCATGAAGCGTATTATGTCGAAAAACAAAGAAGAAGAAAGGATCAGCATAACGATGTCTTAGAAAGGTAATCATGTACTCTACTTTTAAACAGAGAGAGGGACGTGGTTTGTTGAATAGAAGGGAGGAAGGGAATTCCATAAAAGAGCACCTGAATAAGACAGGCTAGATTTGAACAGGTCTATACGGGGCCTTTTTATAGAGAGACTGTTCCTGGAGGTGCTGTATTTTTTTTTCAGTTGGCGAAAAAAGCCTAGATAAGTAAGGTGGAGCTTTCCCGTTAAGAATTTGGTGCATCAGTACACATTTGTTTAATAAATAATAATAATAATAATAATGAATGGTTCTTGTATAGCGCAAAATCTTTTTGTGGCAAAAACTCATTGCGCTAACACACGCAGTCAAACATGACATAGACGATATGAAACATTACAAATAAATACAACAGGACCACGGATCTACGACAGAGGAAAAGCAAGTGTTTAGTGCGAGGTGCTTAACCAGAGGGAGAAGTCCGATGGCCTGCAGCTTGGCATCAGTGGATAAAGACGGATCAGGGAGGATAAGCTTAGCAGCGCGCTTGTATAATGAGTTTATCTTCTTGAAGTGATTTTCACTGCAGCCATCCCATATTGTTGAGGCATAATCAATGTGCGGTTTAATGTAGGCATTAAAAAATAGTTTGCGCGTCTTAAGGTCAATGATCGTTTTAAGTTTGGAAAGTAGAAACAACGTTTTGGACAAATGTTTTCTCATATAATATAGGTGGTTATGCCAGCTTAGATCATCATCTATTATTACTCCAAGCAGGCGGTGTTGACTGACCTGCTCAACTGAGAGTCCAAAGAAAGGTTGAGTGATGGAGGTTTGAGCTGATGTTTCTGGCGGGTTGTGATAAGCATGCTTTTTGTTTTTGTGGGATTTACAAGCATGCGATTTTCATTACACCACCGAGAGACTTCATGAAGACTCTCTTGAAGATTATTTACAATTTCAGGCACAGTTTTACCAGCGGAATGTAATGTTGAGTCGTCGGCAAACATGTCACACTCAGTCTCACTACACGTTACATGTAACGGTAGATCGTTAACGAAGATACAAAACAGTAGTGGGCCTAAAATAGACCCCTGGGGCACTCCATACTCCACAAATTGTTCCGAAGAACGTTTTCCATTGACATAGACTGTTTGTGTTCTTTTTGTAAGATAGGAGTTCAGAAACGAAAGAGCTGAGGGGCTCTTTTTGTTTAAGTAGGTGGGAAGCTTTTTCAGTAAGATGGTATGATCGATAAGATCAAACGCTTTTCTTAGATCCAAGAAGACAGCACCAGCCATTTTATTATCATTTATGCTGTTGACCCACGAATTCACTATTCGTGCGAGTGCAGTGTGGCATGAATGCTTGGGACGAAAACCTGACTGGTAATGATATAACAGGGACCTTTTTTTTCAAGAAATTCCAGAAGATGTTTGTGAACATGCTTTTCCAGAGGCTTCGAGAGAACTGCTAGAAGGGAAATGGGGCGAAAGTTATTAATTTCAGAAGAATCGTTTGCTTTAGGAACAGGCACTATTTTTGATTTTTTGAAAGCTGCTGGGAAGACATTTTTTGTATACATAGGTTATAAATGTATGTAAGAGGTTCCACTATGTATGGTTGCGACAGGTCAAGGATATATCCATTGATACCATCACTGCCAGAAGACGTTTTCTTTTTTAGGATAGAAATGTATTTGCCTACCTCGTGTACAGCAATATCAGGGATGACGAAAATATCATCTGAGGAAATCTTTGCTTACATAACTTACTTAGCTTTTCTGGTGTGGAATATATCGACTGATTGCGATTGTGAGAACTGAGTAAGTCTTTGGGGGCTGATAGAAAGTGGTTATTAAACTCCTCAGCGGAGAGGTTTTCTGGAATGGTATTGCACTGTTTACGCTTGTTGTTGGTAAGCGTATTAAGTGCTGTCCAGATAGAGGAAGGGTTTCTGTCTTCTTCGACTGTTTTGGTTACAAACGATCTCTGCGCCTCTCTAATTAAGTACTTAACTTTATTTCGCAATCTTTTAAATTCATGAAATTTCTTTTCTTTCTTAGCCTTATTTCTATCATCCATTGCTTGTTTGATTTCGTCGGTTATCCATGAGGGAGGCTGGCGGGATCGGACTCGCTTTCTTCTTACTGGCGCATGTTTGTTTAGCACCCCTAGGAACAGATCAAGTAAGAGAGAGACAGCCTTATCTGGGTTGGTACAATTGTACACATCATGAAACGGTGTAAGGCTAAGATCGTGTAAAAAAGCACCTTTGTTTAGTTTTTTAAAAGACCTATAGGTAATGTACACATGCTGATCCCTCTTTTGTTTGGGCATCTTGCACGACCATGTACAGGTGATGGGAAAATGATCACTGACAGCTAGTGGGGGGACGCTGGTCTCTTAGTACTGACTTACAGTTGTTGGTATAGATGTGATCAATGAGTGTAGCGGATGATTGGGTTATTCTAGTAGGAGCTTGGATTAGTTGCTTCAACCCAAAAAGAGTTGTTGTCGATTGCCACGGGGGGTTTGTTTTCACTAAGTCAATGTTAAAATCGCCTAACAGCAGTACATCTTTGTCAGTGTCATTCACTTTATCCATCATCTGCACAAAGTCATCATACCACTCGACAGTGGACGATGGATTTCTATATACATAACCCATTATAATTGGCGATGAGTTATTAATTTTTACTTCTAGCCATACACACTCAATCTCAGTTGACTCAGTCCAGATCATCACGTCTGCGTACCATATGTGCAATCGAGTTATGAACATAAACAGCAATCCCTGTGTGTTTGAGGGTGTTTGGGTCACGACGAATTAAGGAAAAGTTTGGGATGCACAGATTTTCGTCGCTAATTCCTGAGTCCAGACGTGATTCCGTTAGCCCAAAGAGATGGAAGTGTGAAGGCTGGTTTAAAAATATTGAAATGTCAGGAACCTTATTGTAAAGGTGAAATACATTAAGGTGCCCGACCTTCAGCCCGTGGGCATGCATGTAATTGTTCGATGGTGTACACATTTTGATGACAAAAAATGTAAATATAAAGTTTTCAATATCCGAAACTCAGTGAAACAGTCCAGTCGCTGAAAGGAGTGATCTTGTGCGAAAATATGGAATAAACCAAATCCACTTATAATCACCACGACTGTCAAAAATAACTTGCCTGATAGTTTGTAGAACTGTCTACTCGCATTCAGCACAACACGTTTGGCTATGTACTATAAGCACTAATCTTTACATTTAGTCCGGCTTACAAAAATGGTGTGTATGCCGGCCAGACACAAGTCAAACGCGGAACTGTACTGTACACAGGTCAACCACAGTACAAATAGTCCAACGATTTCCCTAAACTGTCAGACTGCAACACATGTTGCTGTGATACGGCCGCATAAACCAAAAGCATCGCAAATGTTAATGTCAAATCTATGAGGTGAAAACTAAAACAACAGCACAGTAAACCGTTTAGTATAGAAATGTCACCGTTTGATCAAAGGATTGTCAGATCAGTGCTCGACACACTGAAACAGATTGAACTGACGAGAACTGAAATCAAAACATACCAATAACACTTAGGGCTCACACACCTGTGTTCATATGCACCACGCATTGCTACAAGTCGGACGGATGAAGGGATGAAAATGAAGTCATATGATTGTTTATTTTCATTTCAGAATTATACTGATGTTCACTAAGTTCATGAAAAACATGAAGTGAAATTAGTTCAAGTTGAGCCTACACCAAAAAAAAAAAAAAAAAAAAAAAAAAAAAAACTATTTTAACAGTCGTCAAGTAGTATGGGGTCCGGTAAAACCAACTCATTTAGGCCTGGAGGCGTGTTAGTTGAACATCCGATTTACGCTGGAGAGAGATGGACAACGATAGCACAAGTGCAGTAACAGATCAGATTAGCGCCTCAACGACGCAAAGGTAATCCGGCACTATCCCGGAACTATCATCGTCCAACGTTTCCCGATCAGGCATGAAGGAGTTAATCTAACCGAAACACGGAGGTATGTTTTAACACACACTTCACATGACCGTTTGGGACCGAGGTCCACTATTAGCTAGATACGGATACTGCCAGTGTGGAAAGGGAAGTGGGAACAGCTGAAAGGTTGACTGGAACGCTGGCTGGAATGTCGCTGGGTACTGCGGCATTGGTACGTGGAAACTGTGCGGTGTGATCTGAGGCCAGGGCACGACAGGGCGCGCGTAGTTTCCATACAGGGTCGCCGGCTGATAGTGGTAGCTGGGATCGAGAGAGAGAGAGGGGGGGGGGGGGGGAGGGGGAGGAGAGAGGGAGAGTGAGAGGGAGAGAGAGAGAGAGAGAGAGAGAGAGAGAGAGAGAGAGAGAGAGAGAGAGAGAGAGAGAGAGAATTACGTCATATTTTAGCGGAGTATTGTCTGCGTGGTGACGAAGTTGCTTCTTTTACGTCACCGGCATTGTCTGACTTTCTCCAGATGTCAAAGTTTTTGACTGTTTTAATTTTTTTCTAAAAATAATTAATTTTGTAGAAGAAGTTAAAAGGGTACAAAGCTGGCTAACGAACTCATCCAATGTCTTTCTCCAAACTAGCTATATCGGATCACCTGCATGCTCTTATGAAAGCGCGACGATGTGTGTGTGTGTGTGTGTGTGTGTGTGTGTGTGTGTGTGTGTGTGTGTGTATGTGTGTGTGTGCGCGCGCGTGCGTGTGTGTTAATGCGTGCATGCACGCGCGCTCCAAACATCGCCAAGATACATAGATCCTCATGCGCTCTCCGGAAGGATGAGGATCTATGCCTCTTGGAGATTTGCGCATGTCTGTGTGTGTGTGTGTGTGTGAGAGAGAGAGAGAGAGAGAGAGAGAGAGAGAGAGAGAGAGAGAGAGAGAGAGAGAGAGAGAGAGAGAGAGAGAGAGAGAGAGAGAGAGATGATGATGAATCCTTTTTTATTCAGGATAAAGCCATTAGGCAACTCAATGCCTGTCTTACAAGCTGTCCTGTAAACAAAAGAGAACACAACAGGAAAAGAAACATAGCATGCAAATAATAATAATAATAATAATAATAATAATAATAATAATAATAATAATAATAATAATAATAATAAGATGAGGAAGCAAAACTAGGGGGGGGGGGGGGGGGGGAAACACAATAGGGGAATCATCGAAAGGAGGAAAAAAAAATGACAATGGAGAATTTGTAACTGCCTCCGATGCAAAAAGCAAGAGAACGAAACGCGTGCACAGCATTAATATTATACTCATCTAAGACAGTGTCATAGAATCAGCAGCATCAATAGCGTATAGAGACACCAACAAGACAATAGATGAGCAGGTAGCAAATTTAACTCTTTCTACCCCAGCTGTGCAGCCAGCAACTTTGCCCTCTGGACCAGCCATGCAGAGAGCTGAGTGCTAAATATATGGGTGTCTCGCAAAAACTGCTATAACTTTGAAACCACTGAACCTATCTCAACCAAATTTTGGGACAGTACAGAAAAATAAATTTACAAAATGTACATGTCCTGTGTTTTATGTTTATTGACACCGGAAAGAACTAAGATATGTTTATTTTTGCAATTTGCTTGTAAACAAAGACATTTTTAAAAGTAAATATTTCAGACTTTTAAGATACACCCCAAACATTCAATTCATTTTCTGAGTCAGTGGACTCATCTAAGTCCACTTCACAGTCGATCAGTTCATCATTTTCTTCGCTGTCATAATTCATTATAAACTCAGCAGCCTGACTAGCATAAAGAGAGAGAGAGAGACAGACAGACAGACAGACAGACAGAGAGAATTACGTCATATTTAAATTATTATGTCAATGCCTGCGTGGTGACGGAGTTGCCTCTTTTACGTCACCGCCACTAACTGACTTTCTGAAAAATAAAAGATTTTTTTACTGTTGTAATTTTTTTCTGAAAAGAATTAATTTTTACTAAGAAAAGGATACAAAGCTGGCTAACGAACTCATCCAATGTCTTTATCCAAACTAGCTATATCCAAAATTTCAAGTAAATATAACAAAAAATACGGACTCAAATCTGGGTCAACCGACTTCCTATAAACGGTTGTTTATGTCTTCAATGAGACATTCATTTGCAATATGCTCGGAGGCTCTCTTAGCCACCCCTTTAAGAAAGTATTTCGCCAGGTTTCAAGCTTGTGTGTACAGAAATATCGGAGATTCTCTTGTTTACACACATACAAACATAGATATAACCATACATACATACAACCATACATACAACCATACATACAAACATACATACATACATACATACATACATACATACATACATACATACATACATACATACGCACATACATACATACATACATACATACATACATACATACATACATACATACATACATACATACATACATACATACATACGCACATAAGGTGCTTTGGGCCAAATGTACGTTCAGCAGCGAGGTTAGCGTAACTAGACATGACGTAATTTTTATCTTGTCAAGTTACTTCAATTGTTGGAGGTTTAGCCTGCCCGTCTTTGACATCATGGACATGCTATCAAATTCAACTCACCGCGACCCGTCCTAAAAGGTCCCTTCTATAAATAGAAGGGACTTAATAAAAACGGCTTCCCAATGTTTGTCTTTCCTTCACTAAGACTTTCTACCCTTCTTTCCACAATCTATGTGAGCAGGCGCTCGTAACAGAGTTCTTGTTGCTGCCAATTGGTGCTTCGCGGATTGACTCTCCTGCCCCCCCCCCCCCCTTCCCCTCGAGTTAGAGGCAAAGTGTGTTGATGTATGGTGACATTGATACAAGTGATAATCGTGATAAGCGACACAGGTCAAGTTGCCATTTGTCATCTCACGTGTATCATATTTTGGGATTATAAATCTTGTTTTTACAATCTGTATTTAATATTAATTTGTTGCTCGTTTAACCCCTTCTCTGCCGAGAGAAAGGTGAACACGATCCAACTGCAAGAGACACAGATCCTCATCAGCCCCGGCCACTGCGTGGACTCATGAGGATCTATGCCTCTTGCTGAGACCGATTTGTATCAATGTACGACACATCTATGGCTTTACTGAGGCTGTGTGTGTGTGTGTGTGTGTGTGTGTGTGTGTGTGTGTGTGTGTGTGTGTGTGTGTGTGTGTGTGTGCGCGCATTTGTGTGTGTGTGTGTGTGTGTATGTGTGTGTGTGTGTGTGTGTGTGTGTGTGTGTGTACATGCGTGCCTGTGTGTGCGTGCGTATGTGTGTGTGCGCTGGCGCGCGCGTGCGTGAGTGCGTGTGTGTGTGTGCGTGTGTGTGTGTGTCACTGTGTGTGTGTGTGTGTCTGTGTGTGTGTGTGTGTGTGTGTGTGTGTGTGTGCGTGCGTGTGCGTGTATGTAATAGTATTCAAAGTAGGTAGTAGATTGTTCTTGTATAAATCTTTCCCTTACGTTTATTATTTAAATGCACTTTGCTATCATTGCTTGTGATTTTTGTGTGTGATAAGAAAGCTATGTATTGTATTCGGTTTGTAGCGTCTGAATTATTGAGCAGACTTAAATTTTCCCCTCGCGGGATCAAAAGAGTACTCTTTTCTTTTCTTTTCTTTAAAGATCTTCAGGCCGACGTCGGCCGCAGTGTCGTGCGCGGGCTCATTGCGACCGATGTCGGCCCGAGGGTTCTGTGCTTACTGGGACGTACCTCAGGAAAAGTAGAACACACATTCATAAAAGCAAAGCGAATATACACCGAATTTTACCCGTGAAAACTGCACTATCGGTGAACCCAATACTACCGTCGGGGGTTCTTTCTCCGGGTACTCCGGTTCTTCCACCCCCCCACCCCCACACTTTGGTACCGATTTCAGGCCACTTTACAAAATTTCAAATACAAGCGATCAAAAATCTCTGTAACTTCAGTAGCTGAACTGGCCCTTCGTCTGTCTTGTGCTGTGTTTGTCTTACTGAAATGGCGTACATCCGCGTCTGTTACATGAGTGTGCGTGTTGGGTTTCAGTTCGCGGCGCTTTGAGTCGATTGCCCAAAAATTGAGAAAAAGCGCCTATATAACAATGGTATTATTATTATTATTTATTATTATTTTCAGAGGGATCAAAACGCGCTATTGCCACTGCTTAGGCCTATACACAAACCAAGGGGAATCACTCAGCGCTGGATAGACAAACAGTTAGTCCACAGAGAAATACGCAGGTATAGAACAAGACGATCATCTACATCGCTAGATGTAGATGATCGTCTTGTTCTATACCTGCGTATTTCTCTGTGGGCTGGCGAATGGGTGCCTGATAGGCGGGGACAGGGGATCTAACTGTTTGTCTGTCCAGCGCTGAGTGATTCCCCTTGGTTTGTGTACAATTCTGCCAGCGCCAGCATCACCTATATGGTTTGTGAGTGCTTAGGCCTAGATTACTTACATGCCCCATATTGTTTATATGCGGCGGGAAAGGGAAGGCTGAGGTCATTGAAAGGTCAGTAATTCTTAGTATATGTTTGGCGCGCTTTAAGTTCATTTTTTTCGACATGTGTTTATTGTCAAATTTCATAACTAAAGAAGTGTTGTTAGTCTTTTGTATGCACCATTATATTGCAAGACGTACCAAGAGCATTTATGGCCGTGTTTGCATGAGTGTGTCTGTATGTGTGTTCGAGCGAGTGCGCACGCGAGCATGTACAAGGTTATTATAGTAGCACGTGTGTTTATTGTTCTCACATGTTCTTGTGCGTGTTTAGTATTGTCGAAGCCGAAGAAAATGTTCCATCTCGTGGACAATAAAGTGAATTGTAATTATAACGGTAATTCTAATAATTATAGGAAATACACGTGGCAACATTGGCACGTTCCATCACGACGGAGTTTGGTGTTTTCCCCCCGATCATATGGTGTTTTCCCCCCGATCATATGGTGTTTTTCCCCCGATCATATGATAAAGGAGACATGTGTATTATTAAAAGCGCCGGGAAAAGCGGACTTCTAAATGACTTCAACCCTCACTTGTTAACCCACTACACCCTGAGGCTGATTAAAAAAAAAAAAGCTTATTGTCCTATGAAGGCTTATTTACAGATTAGGAGACAGATCAACCATTTCAGTTCAAGGGTGGTGCCAAAATAGCTTGGCGCCTGAGGCGCCAAGCTATTCTGGCACCACCCTTGAACTATCATATTACAAACTTACTTCAAGCAATAGTGTATCAGGATAAAAAGGGTTAATGTCCACAATATATTTAGTTTTGGCGCTGGCTCTTGTTTCAGGGGATGGAGGGTTGGGTTCATTTAACTCATTGTACCCCAAGACCGAAATCCCCAAATGTTGCCGTTGCCCTCTGAAGACTGCATTGCAGTGAAGGACACAAATCAACCATGATGGTTCAAGGGTGATGCCAGAATAGCTTTGCGCCCGCAGGCGCCAAGCTATTCTTGCATCACCCTTGAACTATCATGGCCGATCCTTATCTTGCTGTGCGGTGTCTGGGGTAGAATGAGTTAGGGTTTAGTTTTTACCTGTAAAATTTGTAGACATGTTCGGCGCGCTGTAACTAAAAAGACCTTTATCGCTTGTGCACTGTGTGCTCTGGAGATAGTTAAACACAATCAAGATAATTGATTAACCCCTTCACTGCCAGTGGACGCAGATTGTGTTTCTGAAATCTTGGTCAACTCTACGCCGAAGAGTGCGACGCTTCCTAGGAACGTGGACACCGAGCGGTCTCAGCAAGAGGCATAGATCCTCATGAGCCGCCGCCACTCCAGGGAGCTCATGAGGACCTATGTCTCTTGCGGTTGGATTGTGTTCTCTTTTACTCGGCAGCGCAGGGGGTTAACGATATCATAAACGTGATGGAACTCGGTGACGTCAAAAAGAAACTACATCCGCGCGGTTGTACAAAGATTGCCAAGCCTGTCGTAATCGGAGGAACCTTGTGACTGTTTTTAACTCACGCCAGACGCGCCGCATCCGGATACGCGGCAGAAAGTCGAGTCATTGGAATGCAGCACGTCTCGAGTGTGTTAATGCCAGCGCCTCTACTTTAAAAAATCGCTGACCTTTCGGCTGTCGGTAGCGCTTGTTGTCGCGATGATTCCTGTAGGAAACATGGCGATAACGTGAAAAGCGAGGAGATGCCGATTGATCATGATAATTCAAGGGTAGTGCCAGATGAGCTTGGCGCCTGAAGGCGCCAAGCTCATCAGTGGCACTACCCTTGAATTATCATGATCAATCCATCACCGGCAGGATTAACTTGCGGAGTCCTGAAGCACTAGGTTGGTTAGTTCGGGGTTTAACGTCCACGGCACCGAAGTGATAATGGACGGCCCTGACGGGCGGGTTATGGGGGGACAGGGAGTACTATTGCCTATGGAGTACGACCTGAACACTGATCAATTCGGGCGCACTACAGCTGTGCTACTTTGATTTACCAGGATCTATCAACAGACATGCTATTGAACAAACCCGTCTTTTTTCCCTGGATTTTGAGTCCAGCTACCGGGGCCGGGACGGGGAATGACTCGAACCCACGACCCGGCGATTCCCTTCGCTCTCTTGCTCCGACGCTTAACCGCCTGAGCTATTTCGGACTCCCCTGAAGCACTATCACCAAATACGCACTTTTGCTGGCAATGGTGAAAAGACGAGTTTGTCGCGCCTCCTTTGTTAACCCACGACATCCTGAGGCTGATTTTGACTATTGTCCTATGAAGGCTACATTACAGATGACAAGATAGATCGACTATGATAATTCAAGGGTGGTGCCAGAGTAGCTTGGCGCCTGAGGCGCCACGCTATTCTGGCACCACCTTTGAACTATTATAGTCACATTTTTTTTTCAAGCAATAGTGTATCTTGATGAAAAGGGTTCAACGGAGCTCATGTTATTGTGTCAGCTAAAATGTCGACAAATCCAGTATGTCAACAGGGCATTGCAGCTTTGAAACGAAGCCTGTCTGTACATGTCAACCTGCCCGGAGTCTGCAGTTTCAGTTAGCCCTTATCATTCGGAATACACCAGTGGGTGAAATAAGTTTGACTAAAATAGTTCAAGGGTAGTGCCAGAATAGCTTGGCGCCTCTAGGCGCCAAGCTATTCTGGCACCACCCTTTAACTAAAGCCATTTTTTGTAAGTACTATCATGTAGCTTGCATATGGCAGAGTACAAATTTGAAACTTTTAGCCTCAGTATGATAGGGGTTAATACTGAGACACACACGATCACTGGTGAGAGATACAATCAGCAGACAAATGCCATTACATGTGATGGGCGAAGTCCACGAACACCATTTATCACTGATTCAAGTGTGCCTTGGCATGTGTGTGTGTGTGTGTGTGTGTGTGTGTGCGTGCGTGCGTGCGTGCGTGCGTGCGTGCGTGTGCGTGTGTGTGTTTGTGTGTCTTGAACTATCGTTGATCCATATCCTGTAATATTCTCAGAGCTGAATGGGGGGAGGTGGGGGGGGGGGGGGAGACGGGAGGGAAATAAGGCCTATCCAACCACCTTAACCACCAAGCACTGATGCAGATGTCAGAGCACGAATCGGTAAAGCCAGAGCAGCCTTTCTCCAGTTGAAAAAAGTGTGGAGTTCCAGAGAGCTGTCACAACACACCAAAGTCCGGATTTTCAACTCCAACGTAAAAGCAGTTCTCCTATATGGAGCAGAGACTTGGAGCCTGATTGACAAAAACAACAGTCAACAGAGTACAGATCTTCATAAAGAAGAATTTTGAAAATCCACTGGCCAGAGAAGACTGATCAGCAACGTCAGACTCTGGGAGAGAACAGAGCAGAATTAAGATAACAGCAGAGAATGAAATTGGGCGAAGAAGATGGGGATGGATTGGTCACAGTCTGAGAAAGCCAGCTTCCAATATCACTAGGCAGGCATTGTCATGGAACCCCCAGGGAAAGAGGAAAAGAGGCAGGCCGAGAAACACCTGGCGTCGAGACCTCCAAGCAGACATCAAGAGACTGGGAACCAATGACCTGGAGTAAAATCGAAGAAGCACAGGACAGGAGTCGCTGGAGGTCTCTCGTCGACGGCCTATACCCGGGGAAGGGTGACAGGCGTAAGTAAGTAAGTAAGTAACCACCTTAACCCAGATGAGTTACAGCTGTGAGTAGTCCAACCACCTTAACTCCGAGCGGTTTAAAGCGACGAGTTATACACAAAAGGTTAGGCCTACCACCGTAACTGCTCAGAGCGGGTTACAGCTGTGAAAAATATTCAACTACCTTAAATGTAATGACTGAGAGCGGATCACAGCGGCTTGTATCATACTCAACCACCTTAACTCACAGCCGGTTACAGCTACGATGATCAACCATCTTAACCCCTTCGCTGCCGGGCAATGCACACACGATGATTCCGGCGACTGCAAGAGGCATAGATCCTCATGAGCCCCCGCATCTGCGGGGGCTCATGAGGATCTATGTCTCTTGTTTGCTCCATTCATTCCATTGAGATGTGAATTCCCGCACAGAAGCAGCCATTGTCGGGTTTATGTAGTGTGCGACTGTGTCAGAGTTTTCACTCGCGGCCACACAGTTAACACATTCGAGACGCGCCGCAACCGGATACGCGGCGTTACTCCGCGTATCCAGATGCGGTACGTCTCGAATGAGTTAACTCGGGCGCGGGTAGTCCGCTTTAAGGCCACGGTTTAGCGGTTCAATGTCAACAAGGGTGGTGATAATGATCACATGATGATAATGATAATGATAATCAGCTACATGCATACCGAACTCATCGGGCCGATGTAGGCCGTGGTTGGCCCGCGCACAGAGCTGCTGTGCGCGGGCCAACCACGGCCCGCCTCAGCTCGAGGGTCTCGAGCCTAACAGGCGCATTCAATTCACCCTGATTAAACGGTATCTCTGCCTGACTATATCCAACCTGTTGCCTTTTAGTAATTATCACAACGACCTTTAGTAGTGACAACATGGCAGTCGTGTGGTCTCTCGTCCAACTCTCGCTGTCTGCTGCAGCCTTTGTGGTGCGCTGCCTCGAGCCCTCTCTTTTCTTCCTGGTCAGTTGCTATTTCTCGTTCATCCTACTTTCCACCCGTTCAAAAGTAACATTCGATCGTCGGGCTGTCCGCAGCCCATTTTAGCTGTTTGCTTGCCTGGTGTCTCGGTGTGTGTTCTACTTCTAGCAAAGTGTTTGTCACTGATATTTCATCACCTTTTTTTTTTGTGCATGACGTTAAAGCGACCTGATCCAGGAATAACGGGCCTAACTCTTTCGAGACGTGCCGCATCAGGATTCGCGGCTTTGACGCCGCGAATCCGGATGCGGCGCGTCTCGAAAGAGTTAACCCTTTCAGTGCCAATTGACGCAGACAGTGTTTCTGCAGTCTCCTCTGAAAAGACACGAGCTGTGGCGGGAATGTGGATTGTGCGTGGTGTCAGCAAGCGGCATAGATCCTCATGAGCCCCCCCCCCCAGCAGCTGCGGGGGCTCATGAGGATCTATACCTCTTGCAGCTGGGTGGTGTTCAAATTCTCTCGGCACTGAACGGGTTAACGACTTCGCAATCTTTTTTATAAATTTTTTATTTTAGTGTCAGTATTACACGGATGTTAGACAATAGGGCTGATGTAGGCCTAAGTGATGACGTTGGAATGTCGACAATTGAAAGACGTTTGTGCTCTGCATCCCCTTTGTACGTTCCACGCTTGCCAGGGACACATGCCAACATTTACAAGTGACAGAGAGAAGAAACCAATTAAACCCATTAAAACCCTGAGGCTGATATTTTAAAATCTGCTCATTGTCCTATGATGGCTGGCCGAACTAATGTGTAGGGAATAGGGCTAACTGCACTGCTGTGTCTATGATGCAAGTAACGTGTTCACTTTTATAATACGATATGTCCTATGTGATTTGTGTTACTGTGAAATCGTGTTTATTGCTTATATGCTTAGACCACAATAGTTACTAAGGCATACGGTTGTGTGTGTGTGTGTGTGTGTGTGTGTGTGTGTGTGTGTGTGTGTGTGTGTGTGTGGCTGTGTGTGGTGTGTGTGGTGTGGTGTGGTGTGTGTGTGTGTGTGTGTGTGTGTGTGTGTGTGTGTGTGTGTGTGTGTATGTGTGCACGTGAGTAGCTGATGTGTTTAATGTTCTTCCTTTTATGTTGCGCCGCACCGCAACGATTTCCTAATGTATTGTTACATATGGCAATAAAGTTCTATCACATCACATGAGGCTATATTACAGATTAGGAGATAGATAACCATTTTAGTTCAAGGATGGTGCCAGAATAGCTTGGCGCCTCAGGCGCCAAGCTATTCTGGCACCGTCCTTGAACTATGACAGTAAAATTTGTTTTTTAAAAAAGCAATAGTGTATCAGGACGAAAAAGGTTAACGTGTACCAACTCACATGGATTGTAAAAAGAAGGTTAAAAAAAGGCTTAGTTGAGAACCCGTTGCACAGTGTATTGGCAACTTTCAGCAATCAAAGCCAGTCCTGGAGCGGATCGCTTTAAAGATTCTATCCCGATGCTTTGCACACGTCAACACACAAATGTATGCCATCTTAGAACTGTGTAAACACAACGTTTCCAGTACCATTGAAATAAGCACGCTCAAGGTACAGGGAAAATCCTTCTGCAATGTTGTTCGTGCCTGGCGCTGGTTACACATTCACCCCGTGTCTGGGTGGCCCTATTTACCACTATTTACCATTTTCGATCATCTGCGCATTTAAAACGTCTCCGGACAGTATTTTATAACAGAATCAATCAATATTTTGCACATGTTTGTACGGCTTTTCGCTTCTAGTTTGGTTGTTTTTTTCGTCTCTTTCTTTCTTAATCCATTCAGCCCGGACACATTACAAGGAGTTTTGGGTCGATCAGGGTAGTTCAAGGGTTACGCCAGAATAGCTTGGCGCCTGATGGCGCCAAGCTAACCTGGAGACATCCTTGAACTATCCTAGTCGAACTATCTCCTGAGCCTTAATGTGATCTTTATAGGACGGCTTTCAAATTTGGAATTGCGGCAATAGGGCTCAGTGTGTTTACCAGTACGGCCTTGATACATTACAGCAGGACCTTGATTGTTCGAAGGTAGTGCCAGAATAGGGTAGCGCCTCGGGTGTGCGCCAGTGGACGCCAATTGCGGTGTTGACATTATCGTAAATTCGACTTTACAGATCCGTACTCATAGCCGTCAAAGGAAGATGGATACAAAGTAATTTCAGCACGAGGTATAGATCCTCATGAGCCCCCCGCGACCGCGGGGGGACTCATCGGTGAGGATCTATACCTCTTGCAGTTCGGTGGTCAGTGTTCAATATTTCTCGGCAGTGAAGGGGTTAATCGTGTGAACAGGTCAGAGGGTACGATGACTACGTGTACACCCCCCTTCAGACGTGGATGTCGCCGCTCGTGCAGCGCGTGCCGCGTGAGGTCAAGGTCAGAGGTCAGACCGTGGCGGTATTCACGGCTAATACAGTGTCATGGTCCCGGACAGCGCTGGTCATACCAATTGCCTGCAGCCTCAAGTAAGAAAGTTCTCTGTTTGTCTTTGTTCATGAGAGTAAGCGGACAGGCCTGTATTTTTTTTTTTTTTTGTTGTCTGTCTGTCTGACTCACCTGTAGCATCATTCTGTTTGTCATTCCGTCCGTCAGTCCTTCCATACGTCTCTCTGTCAGGTCGTCCGTCCTCCAGTCTGTCCGTCATCCTTCACGGGGGATAACCGAGCAGTATGATGTATTCTGCATTGACGGAACACATTAACCCCTTCCCTGCCACTGTACGTACATTTTCTTGTTTCTGAAACCTGGCTTCATTCACCCCCACCCGGGTCTGCCCTGGGGGACTTGGGTGGGGTTAACTACTTTTTAGGTCCCAGGGTCACCCTGGTCAGCCGCACAGGGTGGGTTCCCCTTCTATTCTGGGGCATGTGTTTCTGTCTACCCTTTGTCCATTCACCTGTATTTTCCTTTTTTAAACTCTCCCTACTGTCTGCGCTGCCTGTAGCTCTTGATATCGGAAGTGTGTTGCTAAATGGTCTCAGGTTTATTTAGCGTATTAGACCGGCTGGCGACATACATTCAATATTCTGTTTAAGTTTTTTTTTTTTTTTTTTTTTTTTTTCACAAGCAGTGCAGGCACGTCCTGAGAAAGTCTTGTTGCTGTCGGGACGTTAAGCAATGTACCAACGACCAAAAGCCAGCACCATCCAAGAAACATGGATACAAACTGGTCTCAGCAAGAGGCATAGATCCTCATGAGCCCCGGCAGTCGCGGGGGCTCATGAAGATCTATGACTCTTGCAGTTGGATCGTGTTCATTGTATTCTCGGCAGTGAAGTGGATAAGACAGAAACATCCTACTGCTTACTTTTGACACGTCGTGTGGTAAGCTTGAATAGCGTAAGGCGTGTTTGCACACCGTACTGCAGGAATACCGTCTGATCCTTGAATGCCCCAAACATTTTTGCACTCATGTACCTGTTAAGTATGGTAGAACTAAGTCCATGTATATAATTTATTGTCCTCCAAGTGTTAATATTGTGAAAAGTTGTCAAACTGCTTCATATCTTCATATGTTAACCATCTTAACCCCACGGCCGCATTTCCAAACTTTTGGAGGCGTTGTCTAACGACTATGTACCAGTTGTAGGAGATAGACTGCTCGTGGCGAGATAAGTCGAGGGTTGTGCCAGATGAGCTTGGCGCCTTCAGGCGCCAAGCTCATCTGGCACTACCCTTGAATTATCATGATCAATCCATCTCCTGCTGCAGGGTCCCGGGGCTAAATGGGTTAAGTACATTGCGTGTGCTTGTTTGGCCTTAGCTGACTTCTCGTGTTCAACGCTATCTGCAGACTGAATTTGACTAATTAATAACGACCATTAGACTGATTTTGACTAATTAATAACGACCATTTGAAGAAGACTGTGTGTGTTGTCGTGTATCAGTGAGTATGAATCAAACAGTAATCGACAACGTTCTTCCGTACAGCTATTGAACCCCGGTAAGCAAAGGTCTTCGGGCCCACGACGGCCGCATTGGGCACGCGCCTGTGCGCGCGCTTACTGCGGCCGTCGCGGGCCCGAAGACTTTTTGCCACAGGGGACGGGCTCCGACCAGCCTCATCTGGGAGTTGTTCTTATTTTGTGATTTGGAACAACAACAAAAACGGTGGAACATTTTGCCGCAGGACTTCAAAACTCACCAGAACATTAGAGCGAAAACTTAGCCTGTAAATAATAATATTAAAACACACACACAAACACACACGCACTACGTCTGCACGAGCTGTTACATGAACAGCTTGGCCAGAATTCGTGCGATAGCTTTATTCAGTCTTCTCTACGTTTGCACTGCCAGTGAAAAGCGAAATGCAGGAATCAGCAGTTCCTGAATAGGCCTTCATATAGCCAGTTTCATACAGGCAACTGAAAACACTCAAACTGTATGATACCGGGAGCATTCCCTGCTTTTCATTAAAACGAGTAACAAGATTTTGTTATAAGCGAAGTGGACCCCGCACTGGGACAAACTAAAACAAAGATTTGTTATATCCGAAGGTTGTCCACAAAGTCATATATAAAAGTAATTGTCACCAGCCAACATATTGTCAAATTTGCAGTGTGTAGCCTGAATAGTTTCTGAGATAAATGCCGATGTTATATTTACCCACACTCTCGGACGGACATCAGCCGCTATAACGAAAGGATGGGCGCTCTTACGTGTGAACGGACAGACACACTCACGAAGGTGGTCTGTTGCGTGGTTCAACTGTACTTGATTTTCACACAAACACCACAAATTGTAAAAAAAAAGTTCATATATGTAACACTAGTAGCAGGTACATGTATCCAGTAAGCAAAGGGTCTCGGCCCTACGACGGCTGCCGCCAGTGGGCCCGCGCACTACTGTGTGTGTGTGTGTGTGGCCCTACACCGCCTGTTGTTTGTGTCAGATACGACCTGCCCTACACCCCCTGTTGTTTGTGTCAGATACGACCTGCCCTACACCGCCTGTTGTTTGCGTCAGATACGACCTGCCCTACACCGCCTGTTGTTTGTGTCAGATACGACCTGCCCTACACCCCCTGTTGTTTGTGTCTACGACCTGCCCTACACCGCCTGTTGTTTGCGTCAGATACGACCTGCCCTACACCGCCTGTTGTTTGTGTCAGATACGACCTGCCCTACACCCCCTGTTGTTTGTGTCAGATCAGTACGACCTGCCCTACACCCCTTGTTGTTTGTGTCAGATACCACCTGCCCTACCCCGCCTGTTGTTTGCGTCAGATACGACCTGCCCTACACCCCTTGTTGTTTGTGTCAGATACGACCTGCCCTACACCCCTTGTTGTTTGTGTCAGATACGACCTGCCCTACACCCCTTGTTGTTTGCGTCAGATACGACCTGCCCTACACCCCCTGTTGTTTGTGTCAGATACGACCTGCCCTACACCCCCTGTTGTTTGTGTCAGATACGACCTGCCCTACACCCCTTGTTTGTGTCAGATACGACCTACCCTACACCCCTGTTGTTTGTGTCAGATACGACCTGCCCTACACCCCCTGTTGTTTGTGTTAGATACGACCTGCCTTACACCGCCTGCCTGCTGGTCCTGCTGCATGATTTTCTGGACCACGTGGATGGAATCGTTGCCAAGGTGCATCGCCGTGTCTATGGCAAGGTGGACGACCCCCTCCTGGGTGGGTTCATGGATGCGTTTTGTGACAAGGTCAGTAGCGTAACTGGGACAGGTGGTTTCAGCTTGTTCTCAGTCTTTGATGACCCTAATGGCTTCGAGCTTCCAAACAATACACATTTACAAAAGTTAACCCTGTGCGTTTCGGTAGAGGTTTAGTCGCGATGATTCCTATAGGAAACATCGCGACTAAAACCGCTACCGAAACCCAAAGGTTCAAAAAGTAATACGAACGGTGCAAGAAGCAGTCTTTTGAATTTACAGGATAATACAGGATAATAAATGTTTATATATTCAATGTCTGGTCAGTGCAATGTCACAAAACTTTGTTCATTATCACATTTTTTCCCCTTCTGAATTGTGTGGAATGAAAATGAAGTATTATTGTAGTTCCTACGAATTTGGAGATGCCTAAAAACACAAAAAGGGTTGCTTAACTTTTGAGTATGTGTTTATGTTGCATCAACACTATATAACACATACTCAAAAGTTACGCAACCTTTTTTTTAAGTCGTTCTGACCATGACAGTTCAAGGGCAGCACCCTTGAACTATGATGGTCACTCCATGATAGTTTGACAGTACAATGACTCATGGTTGCTATCAGTTGTGCGTTATGTTGCGTACGACAGATTGTCAACGTGCTAGCGCTATGGAGCATACTGATGGTGACCGACTTTAGCCACATGACCATGCTGCACGTGCTGACCTACGTGACCCCTTGTGTCGTCATCATGGGATTCGAGTTCACGCTGGGTGTGGTGCGCGTGCAGGACTACTTTCACTCGTACTACATGCGGTGCGTATGAATACTTCGTGTATTTCTACGTCACTGTAGATTTTCCAAGATGATGACCATTACGACGACGATAATGACGATGATGGCGATAAAACTGATGTTCATGACGACGATGGCGATTTTTTTTTTTAAATACAGAGAGTTTAAGAAGAGTGACGAGGTGAGCGAGGCGCCGGCTACAGCAGCTGTGATGGAGGGCAAGCTGAAGGAGAAACTCGAGTCCATGGGCATCGCCTTCCTGTGTGCCGCTCAGGGCAACACCCACCTCATCAACAGTCTCTGTAAGTCAATACCACTGACAGTGTTACATTCATGGGTGGGACTTTGCCCCCAACAGCCGGATTTCCAGACCTCCCCCCCCCCCCCCCCCAATTTTTTTTTTCACTTAAATAATAATAATAATACATAGTTCTTGTATAGCGCTGTTCTCCAGGATAACACTGGACTCACTGCGCATGCACAACAGCACACCCTCTCTCTCAGACACACGCACGATTATACACTACTTTAAACCACCCCATCTCTTCCCAACACTATACGCTCACTTCCTCTAGGATCAGAATAAAAGGCAGTGCCCCAAACCCTCGCTTCAGGATTCAACTTTTGTTTCGGTCCCACCCATGGACTGTTATATGACCCCTTGCACTGCCGAGAAAAAAGTGAACACGATCCAGTTGCAATAAACATAGATCCTCATGAGCCTCCGCTACCGCGGGGGCTCATGAGGATTTATGTCTATTGCGGTTAAATCGTTTATCCATGTCCGTTTCCGAAATCAGTTTGTATCCATGTTCTTCAGTTGGATGTTTGTGGCTTTTGGTCGTTGAATGAACCCCGATTTCAGAAACAAAATAATTATGCGTCCAGCGGCAGGGAAGGGGTTAACCCCCTTGTGCATGCACGCTGCTGCTGTTACCGGCACTGCTACAGTTACCAGGCTGGGGGTTAATGTGTTAATCCTTCGGCTGTCGGTGGCTATTTTTGTCGCGATAATTCCTGTACTGAGGAATCATGGCGACAGCCAAGAACTACGGACAGTCGGCGGACAGCCAAAAGTTTGAATTAGCTCTGGGTTTGCATGCCGCACAGCGTTAACTCACTCGTGACGTGCTGCATCCGGATACGAGGCTTAAAGCCGCATATTGGGATACAGCCGCCTTGAATCTGTTTGAAAACACTCCCGCAGAACGAGTTGGCATTCTCCCGACAACTACGGTTATCAGTGGCAATTGCCAGCATGACACAAACGATCACAGAAGGGAGATCGTTTGCAATACAATGAAAATCACGCTGTTGTTAACTATGGACATACATTGGATATAAAGGCAGTATTGTACACCTCCTAAACTGTTGGCATTTCGTCCTCATTGGTGTTGACTGTGCAGCGTGCATTTCCGGTCTGACGTGTCTCGTGCTGTCTGTGCGTCTTGCGCATGCCAGCCTGAGCCGGAAGTTAACTGCCCGGAAACAGCGGAAGCCATTGAAGGAATCGGCGGGACCCACAGTAGGCAGTTGTCTTCAGCATCTGAGAGTGAGTTCCCCTGACGCGTGCGTCCACGCGTACTCACGCGCCATGGTCGCATGCACAAGCCTTGAAGACACTCACAAAAACGAATACTGTCACGCGTGTGGCGGGAAGGTTTTCAAAGTCAGAGGAGGGGGGGGGGGGGGGGCAAGGTGTACTTGAACCCTTCTCATTCTGATAACCCTTTTCATTTTGATACTTTATTGCGGCATGCGGAAATGAATTTGAAGGGTGTGCCAGAATAGCTTGGCCCCTAACTTATTGACCTTACTGATCAGTCTCCTAGTCTGTAGTGCAGTCTTCAAAGGACAACACACAAATCTGAAAAAGAGCACCCTCAGGATGTAATGGTTAATACGGAGGAACAAAGCCGGGAAGATATGGTTCACAGGAAAAACTGAAAGGAGATTTGGCCAAAAGATATAGGCCCTGGCCATATGCCGATTCCGAGAGAAAGTTAGCTCAGACCTAGCCCCGGGTTCCTAAGCCAACGAGAAATACATTTTTCCCCCCTAACGTTTTGTCTTTCTCTGCAGTCATGCTTTGCCATCGTCGTAAGAATGCTCCAGAGGATACACGAAACCTCCAGAGGAGTGTTCATATGACCATGGTTAAGACAGACTTTCTAGTGCATTCTGTGTTATCTTCTTCTTTCTCGAACGCATCTCTATGATACCACCTTTGGGGGGGGTCCGTGGCACAGTGGTAAAAGTACGAAGTTTGATACCGGGTTCCGGCGTCGGACTTTTCTTCAAGTTCGGGCGGACCGCCAGGTGTTTTTTCTCCAGGTACTCCGGCTCTCCCCGCCCCCCCCCCCCCGCCCCCTCACCCCCCCCCCCACCTCTCTCCCGCCCCTCCATTCAGTTTGGTACCGGTTTCAGGCCACTTTATAAATTTCAAATACAAGCGATCAAAATTTCCGAAACCTCAAAAGCTGAACTGACCCTTCGCACCGCGTTAATGTCCTGCGTTTGTTCAGTACTGTGTTTTTCATCGTAGTGAATGCCTGTGTGTCACGTGAGTGTGCGTGTTGTGTTCAGTTCGCGGCGCTTTGAGCCGATTCGCAAAATTTGTTAAAGCGCCTATATAATAACCGGTATTATTATTATTATTATTATTATTATTATTATTTGGAAGAGCAAAAGACGTAAAAACTTACGCTAGCGTTTTTTTTTTTTCTTCAGACAAGACGATCTGTGGGGGTACAAGTGGACCCCGCGGACCTGGGGTCTGACGACAAAGATGGCGTCTTGACCAGGCAGTGAGTGTTGTATAACCACTTGAAACCTTACCGCCAACACTTGAATCTCAACGGTTCTATATCCCACTCAGTGCAAGCAGACGCGCCAGACTGTGTTTCTGAAATCTACATTAACCCATTCAGCCCTGACGCACTACAGCAGGAGATGGATTGACCGTGATAATTCAAGGGTAGTGCCAGATTAGCCCTTGAATTATCACGGTCGATCTATCTCCTCAACTGGTACAAAGCCATTAGATGACGCCTCCAAATTTGGGAAATGCGGCCGTCGGGTTGAATGAGTTAATTCAAGACCAAGAAAAAGCTAACATGTCCCGGGAACATGGATTCAAATTGGTGTAGTTAGCAAGAGGTATAGGATCCTCATGAGCCCCCGCAATTGCGGGGGCTCATGAGGATCCATACCTCGTGTAGTTGGGTGGTGTTCAAATTTTCTCGGCACTGAACGGGTTAACCCCCTTACAGCTACTGACGATCGCCTCAGCGGAAAAGACGCGGAGTTTTAGCTTCTTTCTCGCCGAGCGGTATCTTCAGTAGCAGGCGAGGGGTGAATTTAAAGTCTTATTTGTCGTATTTGCAGAGCTCTGTGGTAGCATACAACACAAGAACTTATGACAACTAACTTATAAGAACTTTAAAGTTACTTGTTACTTAAAGGTAACCTATTAATTTACTTTTTTTTTGTTGTTGTTGACACGTAACAAGGCAGGTACTTAATGTTGTCAGATTTTTAATTGTGGATGTTTAGGTGCTGACAGTGTCAATGATTAGAGAGATTGATAACTAGAGAACACAAAGTGAATAAAATCGATTACGCCGCATTGGTCATAGTCGTGATTCTTTTTTAATTAACAGGGTGATTTGGTCATAGCATGGCGGTGATGGGGTCAATGGCGGGTCATTGTCAAAAATGCCGTGATTTGACGGTCAATGCGGCGTAATCGATTTTATTGGTTTTGGATTCTCTAGTTGTCTATCTCTCTAACACAAGATTTTAAATTCGCAGCAGTAACATATTGCCTGTTGTAAACAGATCCAACAGAACGGTTGGCGTAAAAATTCTTCGGGATTGTTACGTGGTGGAGTTGTAGTCGAAGTATGATAAACACACCAGACACACACGCACGTAGAGTTCTTTTAAATAGACCTCATTCAGCTGCAATCCGTCAACCGTGGCTTAAGGATGTAGACAAAACTGGAGTAACAGTTCCAACAATATTTAATTCAGCGATGCGATATCCTCACAGTAATGCTCTTTCAAATGCAACTACTGAATACAAAGTCTCTTTTGCTATGTCCACACTACGACTCAAAGTTTCTCATACACCGCGTCTCTCGCAATAAACTGCGTGTCTCTACAACTGACAAAGCAAGACAATGTACTCACGGGCTTTCCCAGCGCCCTCCTTATATACACTATCAAAATCTAGAATCTTCTACGGAAATCATGTAACTCAACCAATCAGAACGAAACGCGCAGCCGAAACTCATTAACATAAACTTTCCAGAAACAATATATCAGGCTACAAAAACACGGCTGCTCACTTCAGCTCTAAATTCTAGCATATAATAAAGACACATAAAAGTATGGTATCCCTATCTATGATAGCTCAAAAAGGTACGAGAACATTCCCAAAACAAAATAAAAGCTGCTCGATACACGCGCACAGGAAAACAAAAAGTAGCGAAAAATGTTGCGATGTCAACCGACCGACGTGACACTTACGAGGCCACCAGACAGTGCGACCCTTCTACAACGCACCGGACTAAACACAACAAAACAAAATCGGCTCTACTCACGAACAAAAGAAAATCTTACTAAAAAGGTACGAAATCATAACCGTGATAGTTCAAATAAACAACATATCGTTACCTACGAATAACACATGTACGCTCTCACAGGAAAACACAACCACAATCGTAACAGGGATGCTATTGTCTTATGGGAAGAATGCATATGGAGTCCTTATTAAAAAATTATAATGATAATGATTGGTGTACAGGAGGTCGTGTGACAAGTACACCATGGATGATCACATTCCGCTCATGCGCAGTGTGTCAGTTCCGGGTCTGATGAACGGGTATGTTGACAAAGTGTACACTGTTGGCTGCTTCGACCTCTTTCACAACGGCCACGTGCGCCTCTTACAGCGCATGCGCACAATGGGTAAACAGGTAAATGTTAAATGCATGCTGTGTGTGCATTTTGTAGCTTTCGATTTTATTGAGATGGTATGACTGTGTGACGTGATACGTGTGATTGTGTGGTCTATGAGGTTTGTTGAGCTTTACACACAGTGATCGTGATTTTATGTTGTGTGACAGTGTGACCTATGATTGTGTGACGTCAGTCTCAGTGGTTGTGCCGTTAATGCGACCTTTGAATCGTGCGTCTTGTGACGTGTTATTGACTTGTGACTGTGACTGTGTGCGACTGTGACTGTGTGTGACTGAGGGTCAAGTTAACCGCTTCCCTGTCACTGTAGGTACATTTTTGCTTCTGAAATCAGTCTTTGTTCATTCATCGACCAAAAGCCAAAACCATCCCCCCCACCCCCCAAAAAAAAAAAAAAACAAAAAAAACCAAACAACAACAACAACAACCAAACAAATACAAATTGATGTCGGCAAGAGGCATAGATCCTCATGAGCCCTCGCAGTCGCTCATGAGGATCTATTTTTTTTGCAGTTGGATTGTATTCACCTTTTCTTGGCAGTCAAGGGGGTAATCGTACTAAATATGATTGTGTTCGGGTCAGTAAACGTGGGCACTCCAACAGAAAACGGTGTCAACGTGATCATGCGGCTTTTGACGTGTGACGTATGACTGAGGTCAAGCTGCTGTGACGTGAGTGTTTGACGTCACTGTATAATGTATGTTTGTGTGATGTGTGACATACTGTGTTGTCAGGTGATTGTTGGTGTGCACGACAGTCGCAGTATTTACCTGTTGAAGAAGCGCGTGCCAGTAGACAGTACAGAGAAACGCATGCTGAACGTCAAGCAGTATGCAGACATGGTGGGTACCCGGCCTTGTAACACACCGTAATCATCCCTCCGTCAGATCGGCCCGAAGACTCCTTACAGACTTGCCTAACTACGTTTGTAAAACGTTGATTCGCGTGACTTCAATGATTGGCCAGAATGCGAGTGGGTTTTACCGTTCTATTTCTGGCAATTAAGAAAATACGCCATTTTGCATTGAGTTGTGCGAGAACGAAGAATACTTACAGGCACATTTTGATAAGAACCGTGATACACGATTTTGACGACAATTGTCAAGCGGGGAAAGCCGAGAACGGATAAAAATAATTCCTAACACCTGACGAAACTGCTCGGGATGAACACATGATTGTGGATGGAACTCCATCAGGTTAAAGTTTACCTAATTATAAACTTTATTTTTTTCATGTGATAATGTTCATTGTTATTGTGATTGTATTTTACACACTCACTATAAATAACTTCAGAGAAAAATTATGTTCGAAACAAAAAATGTTGTACACCGACTTTCGGGGTCATATGAAAGGGTCGACGGCATTTGTCGGGTAAGATGAGAAATGGCACGGTTATTTCGAAGCGAACAAAGTAGGCTAATCGGCCCGGTGTCACTGGCGTGCCTGATAAACTGCTACGCCAGACCGAGCCGGTTCACTTTGGCGTTAGAAACCGATACTTCATATCGACCCAGTGTCACTTTGACGTCAGAAAGTATTACTCAGGTCGACCCGGCGTCACTTTGACGGCAGAAAATACTACGTCAGATCGACCCGGTGCCACTTTGACGTCAGAAAGTACTACGTCAGATCGATTCGGTGTCACTTTGACGTCAGAAAGTACTACGTCAGATCGATTCGGTGTCACTTTGACGTCAGAAAGTACTACGTCAGATCGATTCGGTGTCACTTTGACGTCAGAAAGTACTACGTCAGATCGATTCGGTGTCACTTTGACGTCAGAAAGTACTACGTCAGATCGGTGTCACTTTGACGTCAGAAAGTACTACGTCAGATCGATTCGGTGTCACTTTGACGTCAGAAAGTACTAAGTCAGATCGACCCGGTGTCACTTTGACGTCAGAAAATACTACGTCAGATCGATTCGGTGTCACTTTGACGTCAGAAAGTACTATGTCAGATCGAGCAGGTGTCACTTTGGCGCGGCCAACTTTGTCTGGCTAAAAGGATCCCGTGTCGATCTAGCTGACACAGGCGGGTCAAATAGGCGTGTTACAGCGGCGGGGTGGGGATGTGACGACAGTACAAAGAAACGCCTGTTCAACGTCAAACATTAAGCAGACAAGCGTGTGTATCGAAAAGCTTTGCAGCATCGAGAGATGAAAAAGTTATCTTTCAACAAATACAATTTTACAGCGGTTCTGAAAACTATCTGATCCCTTTCAAGGTTAATGTAAAAACATTAACTCATTCGCAGCCAGCCGCATCCGGATGCGCGGCATAAGCCGCGCATCCGGATGCGGCTGGTCGCAAATGAGTTAAGGTGATAAAAGCTTTTATAATTAGGACCACCCCAAACACACTCTTCATTCCCATATAAAAATGAAAATTATCGTACTTTGCAGTTGGATATATGTATTCATGTTGGTGCGTTTGTGTGCATGCGTGCGTGCGCACATACACGTGAGCAGGCTAGCATATTTGTATGTCTCTATTCCTAAAAAAAAATAACGCAGTTCGATTTGGAAAGCATGGACATATAGGCCCATATTGCTGTCCCTGTCCAGAAAACCTGTGGATCCGCCCTTGGAATTTTAGGATCCAATGTTACATATAAGCGACCTACTCAAGCAATAAAAGGTTAATCAGTATTTCTTTATATGTCCTTTATTAATGTTCTCAAAAATATGCTGGGCAAAAGGGCTCACTTAAAAAGTGTGAATATCGTGAAATGAATTACTTTTCTGATGTTCTTCTCCTTAGCTGAAAGGAGAGTTCCTCCACCAAGACGGTAGAGAACCTCTATTACGTGTGCCTTTAGAAGTCTAGTCGAGGCCAGACGTTGAAACTGAATCCGTTGTTAGCATGTTGAATGTTAGCAGCCAAAGCCCGTCCAGGAACAAAGAAGAAACTACCAAATAAGTAGGAAAAAGCACTGTCAGGGGAGAGAATTGTGCATTATCGACCAATGATCATAGATCTACTTTGGTCAAAGCACACACAAAAAAAAGATAGAAAAGAGGGGTGCGATACGTAAGTGACTGGAAGCAATGCATATGGAAGCCCCCCCCCCCTCTCCGAAGAGGGGCGTATCACATATCCACTGGATTTCCAGGCCCTTGATTCATGGAAATTTAGATCTAGGTCCCCCAAGGGGCGTCCAGATATTTGGCCGGTGTGGACAGCTATTTCGGTCTGGGCGACCAGGCTCTTCAGCTCACCATCGGCGTAACTGCAGGAAGAGAAAGAACTTCTGCCTACCTGCAAAGAAGACCACATAGGCCTATTTAACCAGTATGGTTTCAGCCTACACCTAGAGCTAAATTTCCATACATCATAAGAGAAACCTACTAAAATTAAAGGGGAAGGGGTTGCAGTCGAAGTTGTAGTAACAAACGAGACCAAAGGAGTTGACTGCCAGTGCTTGTAATTTAGAAGAAACTCAGTGAGTAGGAAAAAGTGACAGTGATTTTTCCTACTCACTTGGTAGTTTCTTCTAAATTACAAGCACTGGCACTGAGTCAACCCTTTTGGTCTCGTTCAGCACAAGATCTATTTGTGTTCACTGTCGACACTGTACAGCCCTGTTCACACTGTGTCTACAGGTGTTTTGCATCGCCGGCACCGACCCGTCCAACTTCATCGCCTGCGTGTTCACGGGCCGCCCGGAGACGTGTCTGTACGTGCGAGGGGACGACATGCCCGACTTCCCGGCCCGGGAGATGTGCGAGAAGCTCATGCCCATCACGTTCCTGCCCTACACGCGAGGCGTCAGCTCGACAAAGCTCAGGAAGGAGATCTACAACACCAGCCAGAGTGACCCTAGACTCGACTTGGACGTCAATCTCTTTTACTAACGTTCAGTGAACCAACTTGACGCCGTGCCTTGTCCCTCGCTCTGTAATTACTCGGGCCGACGAACATTTGCTCACCGGGTGCCAACTTAACCCATTTAACCCCACGGCTGCATCTCCAAATTTTGGAGGCGACACTAAAGACAGTGTACCATTTGCAGTAGATGGATCGACCATGATAATTCAAGGGTAGCGACAGATGAGCTTGGCGCCTTCAGCTCATCTGGCACTACCCTTGAATTATCATGGTCGATCCATCTCCCGCTGTAGGGCGTTGGGGCTAAATGGGTTAACCTCTTCACCGCCGGTGGACATTTGCGACGAATAACCGGGGCACTCTGACGGACATACACGAGACCTGCAAAGAGGACTCATAACCGGGGCACACAGACGGACATACACGAGACCTGCAAAGAGGACTCATGGTCTTCACCTTGTCCCAGCAGTGAAGGGGTTAATGTCAACCTTATGCACGCTCGATATAGCCGACATCAAAATCAGCATCACCAGCCTGACATGATACCTGATGACCTTTAAAGCTGCCTGCTCCAGGCAAGGTTTTATTTTGTCTGTAGCACTTTTTGTCGACGTGCAGGAATCAAGAGACGTGAAAAAAAAGGTACACTTTAAGATAGTGTTTTTAGTCATAAATGATATACCTTTGATTAATTTTCAGATTTCATAGACTAATGTTCGCGAGTGTTGTGTGTGCACAAGTGCCCTTAGTGGTGGTGATGGTCGTAGATGAACGTGTGCATGTGTGCGTGTTGTGATCTTGATCGTCCAGGTTTAAAGCTTCTTACAGCGAGTGTAGGGCACAGGTTATGTGTGAACGAGTATCAATTGTTTCTTATTGTTGACTGCGATGTTGGTAAATGCCACACACACAGTCCTATGCTTTATTTTGTAAGGGAAATGGCAAGAAACAGTATCCTGCCTTATACATGTAGAACGAGCTCAACTGTTTTTTTCAAAGTTTTAATATGCAATAAAAACCATGCAATAAAACCAAACACAGCAGAATGTTTATTTTAATGCACTCTTTATTTTCATTATCTTATCATTTACAAAATGACAATCACAAAACAACAAACAAGAACAGATCATATCAAGTGTGCAAGAGGTTTGCACACCAACAAGCACTAACCCATTGCGAACAAGCCTGAGCCGTGTGTGGGCCGACAGCAGCCGACATCAGCCCAATGCCGACTAAGAAATAGCCAAACTCCAATCCCCGTGACGCCTTGAGCACCCTTGATGTTTAGTTTGTCACTAGGGTTTAACCCGTTCACTGCCGGCTGACGCAGACGGTGTTTCTGCAATCTTCGTTAGTTCACCACCAACAAGCCCTAGCTGTCCCAAGAACATGGTGTCAGCAAGAGGCATAGATCCTCATGAGCCCCCGCAACCGCGGGGGCTCATCAGGGATGTCACTGGCCGTCGGACACCGGACATAGTCCGATTGACTTGGCCTAATGTCCGATGAACAGAAAGATCAGCAGGACAAATGTCCGATTGTTTGTTTCAAAAAGAGGACATGTGTCCCGATTGTTTTTCCGTTGATCGCGGACACCGCTAGCGACATTTCTTTCCGAGTAGGCTGGCGCTTTGCGGTAGTCGGCTTTACACTGCGCGAGCGAGTGACGTGTAGTGTGTTATTCCCGGCAACGCCCTCTGATTGGCTGACCCTAAAGTTCAGCTATTTTTAGCGAGTGTAGAGTGTGATTCCGTAAACATCGCCTTGGTACAAATGGAAGGGCCTGATCAAGTCAACGGTCAACACCCTTTTGTCTTCAGTGTTGTTGACAAGTGGGCTGCTGACAACAAAAAGGGTTCTGTTTTCAGCTAGGAGGGGTACCACTGTTCAACAGGACTCAGAAAAACCATCCACTTCTGCTGAGTGATCAGCTCATATCAGTGTCACTGAGTCTGAGGGTGTCATTTTGATTTTCAAGTCAGTGTAGCAGCCTACTACATGTAGTGAAGTTTCAGATAAATCTAACAAATGTAGCCTATTGACAAGGCCTTTTTAAAGTATTTTCTGCATTAGTTTTCTACATTTGTTCATCATGTCTATTAGCCACAAAAGTGTGAGAATTTAAATCTTTAACCTATTTGCTACCAGAAACCTGCTGTGGCCCATGCTGGAAGCATGGGCCACAGCAGGTTTCTGGTAGCGAATGGGTTAATGACAACACGAACAAGTAAACAAAAAAAATAGTAACTGGAATGATTTTTTTTTCTTATACATTTTCTTACAGAAAGCTCATCTCCTTTTGTTATAGCCTTAGGCTTACTAATCATTACATTTCCGTTTAGTCAGTACATGGTCTAATATTTTTATAATGCTATTCTAGTCAGTACATTTCCTTGCACTGTGAATTCCTTGAAGTGCCAAAATGACAGTTTAGTTTGTGAGTTGTGAGCCTGAGCATGAAGAATTTGCTACCTCTGTTACAAGGCCCTGATATGTTTTTCATGCGAATCTGCGATGACAGTATTATCTGAATGACATAATAACTTTTCTTTGCCTTTTTACATTTATGTCCTTTTCGTCAACAGTCAATAAATATCTCACTCAGCCTGTGTTTATGTGGTTTCTGTTTTACTATCAGTTTTGTCACGCGCGAAATGTCCTATTGTTTTGTTCCAATTCAGGACAAATGTCCTATCCCTCTGCCACCCTCCAGGACATTTGTCCTATAGGTGTCCAGCTCCAGTGACATCCCTGGCTCATGAGTATCTATGCCTTTTGCAGTTGGGTGGTGTTGACAATTTTCTTGGCACTGAATGGGTTAAAATGGTGCTGTAAAGCGCTCCGAGCTTGCTGTTCGTGGGGAAGGGCGCTATATAAAAACTATGTATTATTATTATTATTATTAAAGCTGAGCAGGCGGCTTACGGCCATCTCACAGCAACTGAGCACCTTCATACTCATAGAGGTGACCACAACAGACGCTGTTCAGAAATCAGAAGTAGGTCAAACCTGCAGAAACACTGTAGTAGGTCAAACCTGCAGAAACACAGTAGATTAACTCTTAAACTCCCAGAACTAAATGACTTCCATTCTAACGAATGGAAGTCATTTAGTTCTGGGAGTTTAAGAGTTAAAAGCCCAGACAAATATCTGATATCACACGTTTGGGCTTTTCATCCACCATTTTCATCGGAACACGTAGGGTTTTTTTTTTTGTCGTTTTTTTTGTTCACCTACTTCAGATTTCCAGAAATCGTCTATTATGTGTGCCTTGGTAACAACTAACATTACCGAACCAACCAACAAAATCAAATGTATAACAACGTTACTAGCCACCAAAGGATAATTTAAATACAGTTTGTGGTCCCCGTTATGTTCACTGCTCATGAGGATTTACGTCCCTTGCATTTGGATGGCGTTTCCTCTGTTCCAGCATTGAAGGGGTTCAGTATAAATGATATATTGTACATAATGTCCATTATGGAAAATGAGAGATAATAAATAATACTCCATTTAACCCTTTAAATTTCGGGGAAATCTGCAATTAGAATTGATAACAATAACAGAAGCTAAACTTCACACATGCACACTACAATCTGCCTATACACAGTCGCACCCTTCCCCATTTACACTTCTGGTTCCCATTCCAGCTGGCCAGTTAACTCGTTCAGCCCGACGCACGTATTTCCCAAATTTTGGAGGTGTCATCTAACAACTATGCACCTATTGCAGGAGATGGATCGACCATGACAAGGGCAGTGCCATGGCCCCGACAGGCACCAAGCTAATCTGGCACTACCCTTGAATTATCATGGTTGACCCATCTCCTGCTGTAGTGCATCAGGGCTGAATGGGTTAAACTATTAACTCAATACATCCTGAGTATGACGTTATCCATATTTTTCGACATCCTTTGAGGCCTATGTCACAGTTCTGAAGACAGATCGACCATGATAGTTCAAGGGTAGTGTCAGAATAGCTTAGCGCCAATTCCGACACTACCCCTGAACCATCATGGTCAATCCACATCATAAACGTGGCACATCTACAATCCAAAGTAACTTGGCAATTCAAATTGGCATGATGAGCAATCAAAACTCTGGTCAACCAAGACAACCTCAACACCACAACCCAGAATCGGATCAATTGTGTGCATGAAAGGCATCATTGACAATGTAATATTTGACAATGACACATCATGATCGTCAACACAAAGCCCCAAAGTAATGTCACCACTCTTCGTTCCCCGACATAAACGTGAGTGCTGGTCTGTGTTTGTGGACCTTACTGCTGTCAGCCGTTGAGTCCAAAATCACAGACAGGCACGCACATGTTCAGCTGCCTGAGATCAATCTGAATTAATCCGATGTTTTTAACTCTTTGCCTACTTAGTAACTTTTTGTATTATGTACTCTGCCACCAAGTAATTCTGTTAACTCAGCGCCAGAGGTACGAAATACCCACATCAACTCATAGCACCAGAGGTACAAAATACCCACATTTTGGAGTTATCCTCTAAGGACTGCATTATAATTCAGGAGACAGATTGACCACGATAGTTCAAGGGTGGTTACAGAATAGCTTGGCACCTATAGGCGCCAAGCTATTCCGCCACCACCCTTGAACTATCATGGTCGAGCCATATCTTTCTGTGGCGTGTCGTGGGCAGAATGAATGAAGTTCATTTTTGGATTCGGCGTGCTTGCCAAGTTAGAGACTGTAACGACACTTTCAGCACTAAACACAGCCAAGCACACGCACTGCAAGCGAACCTTGGGAAGCCTCCAGATGCGGGCAAAGAGTTAATAAAACATAAGCTGAATGCTTGTTTTTAACTTTGCCATAAACAGATTTCAAAAGACAGAGCACCAAAATTTGCGACAGCAATTTTCACCCCACCAGGGCTGGAAACGGCAGGCTGAAATAGTCTTGTCATGAATTTAACTCAAGATAAGGCATCATTTAACCCTTTGGCTGTTGCTATGGACAGCAAAAGGATTAATCCATTCAGACCTGACGCACTACAGCAGATGGGTCGACTATGATAATTCAAGGGTAGTGCCAGATTAGCTTGGTGCCTGTCAGCACAAAGCTAATCAGGCACTACCCTTGAATTATCATGGTTCACCCATCTCCTGCAACAGGTGCATAGTCGGTAGATGACGCCTCCAAAATTTTGGAAATATGTGCGTCGGGCTGAACGAGTCAAGACATGCTGGGTTGTATTTGTATGATAATCAAACAACGCAAATGTACATCATCACACATGTAAAGCTATGGTACTTGTTTTGGAGGCTTGAGAAAACCTATCCGTCGCAAGTATCTGACGATGAATGGTGTGGCGGTGAGAGTGATGGCTATGCGGACTGGTGCAAACACCTTGTGCACCGCGTATGCCACAACAAACGAGCCAGTGCCTGTGGCCAGTTTGGACTGCAGGATTGTTTCCCCTACACCAACACTCTGCAGAATGCTCACCAGGTCAATCCCACTGTGAACAAAATTCAAGAACAAAAACATACATTTATGACAACATTCAAGTGATGCAAAAAGATTCACTCGATCAATCCTCACAACTTATGGCAAATCGTGTAAAGCGCTTACAGCACCATTATTATTAAATCCATCAACCATGACCGTTTAAGATATAGCCTGACTTTCTTGGTGTCTAGGAAGTCATCAACCTAATCAGGCACTATCCTTGAACTATCTTGGTCAAACCAACTCTTGCAACTTGTATGCACTCGGCCTCTAGAAGTGTCCTGAAATGCGCCACTGAATCCAAAATCAATTCATGGGAAGCAAACACTACTACAACTCCGGTCCCAAGCCCGGGTGAGAAAGAAGGAGGGTTGGGAGTGGGGCCAGCAACCCCACCCTGTAAAAACTCTCAAGCTACAGAAACCAAAGCAACAGAAGAATCCAACCAGCCCTTGAATCAGGGAGATGCCTCTACAAGAGGTCAGATGACGCAGGCTGGTGAAAGCCTCACGGAAGCCAACCAGCCGACGAATCTCCTGACGATGAAAGCAACAACAAAGATCGGAACTTGGATTACTTGGAACATAAGAACCATGTATTCAACTGGAAAAGCAGCTCAAGTGACAAGTGAGATGAAAAGATACAACATCCAAGTACTAGGAATTTGTGAGAGCAGATGGAATGGGTCTGACACGACAACACTTGTCAGTGGAGAGAAAATCCTCTACTCAGGACATCCAGACGAGAACCACGACCACACAGAAGGAGTCGCCATCATGATGTCCTCAGTAGCACTAGCAGCCAGAGCCCTTATGGAATGGCAGCCAGTCTCCTCTAGAATCATGACAGCAAGATTCAACTCCAAGGGGAGAAAAGTTACATTCATCCAATGCTACTCGCCTACTAACGACGCTGATGAAGAGGCAAAAGAAAATTTCTACAATTCTCTCCAGACAGTAGTTAACGAGTTACCCAAGAGAGACATCAAGATACTGATGAATGACCTGAATGCCAAGATAGGAAAAGACAACCTTAGAAAAGAATTGATTATGGGAACCCAGGCCCTTGGAACAATGAATGAAAATGGTGTGCTATTAATGACCTGGTCATTGGCGGCAGTGTATTCCAGCACAGACATCCACAAAGAAGCCTGGATCTCAACAGACAGCAACACCAAAAACCAGATAGACGACATCACTATCTCCAGGAAATGAAGACGAAGCCTGCAAGACACAAGATCCCAACGAGGGGCAGATGTAGCCTCAGACCACCATTTGGTGATTTAAACCATCAAAGTCAAGCTACGAATTTTTAGAGACATAGCCAACTGACCTCACATAAAGTTTAACACCCAGCGGCTAAAAGAGAAAGACTACAGAGACAGCTTTTCAACCTCCCTGAAGAACAGATTTGAAGCTTTGAACTTGGTGACCGAAGAAACACCCCTGGAAGAACACTGGAGTTCCTTAAGAGACACACTAACAGGCACATGCCAAGAAGTGCTGGGCAAAAGAGAATGGACAACCAAGGAATGGCTCTCCAGTGACACATGACAGATGATAAAGAACAGAACAGAAATCAAGCAACAGATCAACAGCAACAAGAACAAAGAGGAAAAGAAAGTTCCTCGAGACGAATTTACCCAAATGAACAAGAAAATTAAGAAAAGTGCCAGGAAACGATAGTTTGAATGCGATAGCTCAAGGGTGGTGCCAGAACAGCTTGGAGCCTCAGGCGCCCAGCTATTCTGACACCACCCTTGAACAGAAATGGTTGATCTGTCTTCTTATCTGCAGTGCAGCCACCAAAATAGTTTAGACAATAAGCAATATTTTTTAAAAAATCAGCCTAAGGATGCAATGGGTTAAGTCCTATTACTGAAAGTTATCCTCTGAAGACTTCATTACAGTTAAGGAGATATTTCATCCATGATAGTTCAAAGGTGGTGCTTTAACCCTTTTTGCCCCAAGTCCCTACAGCAGGAGATGGATTGACCATGAGCTTGGCACCTTCTGGCACCAAGCAAATCTGGCACTACCCTTGAATTATCATGGTCAATCCATCTCCTGCAACTGGTACATAGTCATTAGGCAACACCTCCAAAATTTGAAAAATGGGACCTTGGGGCTAAAAGGATTAACCCACTGCATCCTGAGGCTGAATTTTTAAAATGCTCAAGTTATTGCCCTATGAAGGCTACATTACAGATCAAGAGCTAGATCAACCATTTTAGTTCCAGAACCCATCACAGTCAAATTTACTTCAAGCAATAGCATGAATGAAAAGGGGTTTACAAATTCAACATATTTCAGAGGGTTAATAAATTGAACAAATTTCAGATGTCATATTCTTTGGTTCATTTAACGACCAAAAGCCAACCAAAAGCCAACACTGTCCAAGACATATGGATGCAAATTGGGCTAAGCATGAATCATAGATCCTCACGAGCCCCTGCAGTCATGGAGGCTCATGAGGATCTATGTCTGTTGCAGTTGTTCAGTTTTCCTTGGCAGTGAAGGGGTTAATGCCAAAAGCAATGACAACTCATGTAAATGCTTCCAGAGGTGCAAATATTAACATACAAAGTAAAATAATTATTAACCTTTTGGGCTGTGGGACATGACATCCGGAAGGTTAAGAATAATTTTGCTTTGTATGTTTGCACCTCAATAAAGGTTCAAAATATTTGGCTTTATAATTTGCAAAAATTATTTGACTTGGTTTGTTTGCACCACAGCATGAATAACCTTGTGGAAACGGGCTACCAACAGCCAAAGGGTCAAATGGAACAGTGAACAGGAGAAAGCTGAAGAATTAACCCATTGGGTGCCAGTGGCAGTTTTGGTCATGATTCCTGCAGGAACCATCACAACAAATAACTGCTGCCGACACCCAAAGGGTTAAAAGCAGAAATACAGTAGGCTGCAGGGTGAAATGAAGGAGACATTTTTGCGAAAGTCTGGCAACAAGGAAAAGACTGTCAAATTTGGACCTGACAATACAAGATGTGGTTCGACCATGATAGCCCAGGGGTTAAAACAACTACCATTTCCAGAGCCACTTGCACAGTAACCCGTTCTGCAAGAGGTATAGATCCTCATGGGCTATATCCTGGGGCTTATGAGGATCTACGTCTTTGCTGACACAACTTTGAAGCTAGGGCTTGTTGATGTTGAATTTACGAAGACTGCAGAGACACAGTTTCCGTCATTGGGCACTGAACAGGTTAAGACACCTACCGACAGTGGAATCCAGTTAACCCTTATCATTCGGAATACACCAGTGTGCGAAATAAGTTTGACTAAAATAGTTCAAGGGTAGTGCCAGAATAGCTTGGCGCCTCTAGGCGCCAAGCTACTCTGGCACCACCCTTGAACTAAAGCCATTGGCCTATATCTGTGAGTACCATCATGTAGCTTGCATATGGCAGTGTACAGATTTGAAGCTTTTAGCCTCAGTATGATACGGGTTAGGACCCACTCTGGTAACACAAATTTCTGGTTCGCACAAACAGTGCTTAGAGACGCTGGAACCATTTTCTTCACTTTCCAGTCTGCTTAACTCGTTCAGCCCGACAGCCGTATTTCCCAAATTTTTTAGCCGTCATCTAATGACTATGCACCAGTTGCAGGAGATGGATCGACCATGATAATTCAAGGGCAGTGCCAGATTAACTTGGCACCTATCGGCGCCAAGCTAATCTGGCAATAATAATAATAATAATTACGGTATTTATAATGCGCTTATCTTATAATAATTATAACTCTAAGCGCGCACTCACATCTCGCACACGCTTTTGACAATGACTCACGTACCACAAATAAATTACGACAGTCAGCTTAGAGCTGTTCTTAATTAGACGAACTATTGATCGGCAAACATAGATCGGAGAAGATCGGCGATCTTTTGGTTTGTTTCTTAATTGAGGTTGAACGAACCTAGGCGAACTTCAGCAAACCAGGTTTGCCATGGTTCTCTTTCTTAACTGAAGTGCTTGATTCGGCGTACTTACTGTCTGCAAACTTGTTTAAAATGGCTGCCGCTATGCTGCTTCGCGATTTGAACGATGTTTGTTTTTGTACTCCTTGCAGTAGCGACCCCACAAACAGCGTTGCGCCTAACACAAATCAATAAAAATAGGTCTTGTTCTTTGCACGAGTGAAATATCGCCGTCCGCCATATTTGTTTGTATCGGTGACTGTCTTCTTATCTCAAACGCAGAAGAGGGTAAAAGTTTTGACCAATCAGAGAAAAGGTTCGCCTTTGTTTGCTCAACACGTTCAGCGAACCTTTTCTGACAGCGAACTATGGTTTGCCGAGGTTCGTGAACTACTTCGAACTAGGTTCGCCGTATCTTTGGATCGTCCAATTAAGAACCAACATGGTTCGTCCGAGATCGTGAACTGTAGTTCGTCAGAGTTCGCGAACTAAAGTTCGTTTAATTAAGAACATGCTTTAGGGTGGGGAGCGTGATGGCGTTATAGTGCTAGAACTGTTGAAAGAGGTGAGTTTTGAGGGCGGACTGGAAGGAGGAGAGAGTGTTTCTGACGGAGAGAGAGTGGGAGAGTGTTCCAGGTGGATGGACCATAGATGGAGAAGGAGCGGGGTCTTGAATTATCATGGTCGACCCATCTCCTGCTGTAGTGCGTCAGGGCTGAATGGGTTAATACAAACTCCTGTTAATAAGAAGTGATTTTGGTATCCCCTGGAGTTCTTATCCGGACTGTGAAGTTATTTATTTATTTTCGAGTTAGTAATGTTTGTTTTTGTGTTTTGGGTCGCATGCAAGTTATCAGTGTTGAGTACAGGTATACGACATGATGAGAAAATATAAATACAGTTCTTTATTCATGATCACCTAGCTATTTCTTCATCAGTCCCTTGCATCGTTATTACGTTAATTGATTTATGGTGTTGATAGTGTTTATTTGTTTAATATTTTGTCACATACAAAACTTGCCAGTAATACAGAGTACACAAGGGCAAGTAAACAAAAACCTTTACTAGCCAATGGGGGCGGTCCGTGGCGCAGTGGTTAAGGCGCCTGCCACCAATGCTAAAGGTGTGAGGTTCGATTACGGGTTCCGGCGTCGGATTTTTCTCCTCTAGTAAGTGTCACCGTTAATCCGGGCGGACCGTCGGGGGTTCTTTCTCCGGGTACTCCGGCTCTTCCTCCCATGCGACTTTGGTATCAGTTTCAGCCCACTTAATCAAATTCCAAATACAAACGATTTGAATTTCCAAAACTTCAGTAGCTCGCTTGAGCTAGCCCTTAGCACCACGTGAATGTTCTGTGTTTGTGTACAGTGAGTGAATGCGCGTGATTCACGTGAGCATGCTTGTTCATGTTGGGTTCAGTTCGCGGCGGCGTTTTGAGCCAATTTTCAATTGGGATAAAGCGCCTATTTAATGCGCTTATTATTATTATTATTATTATAATGGCTATGCAGCAAAAACAGTATAGAGGGCTGCATCACTTTTGAAGTCGAACTATCATCGTCAATTATTAGCTCAAATATTGACTCCCAGTATTCTTTTTATACTTGCAAATTTGGGAATCTGGACCCTCAGGTTCAGTGTGATTAAAAAAAAATTCTGTTTAACAATAAACTTTGCCAACTCTATGGCACATTATTCTGAACCTTTTGGGTGTTGGTTAACACTTTCTGTCGCAATGACTCCTGCAGGAATCACGGTGAAAAGACTGCTATCGACAGCCAAATGGTTAGAAGGTAGAAGACCATAATTATGCTCTTAAATGCAAACTTTCAACCATGCAAACTTTCAATCTTGACAAATTTGTCACGTCCCTCATCGTCTTTTCAGTAAGCAGGCTATGAGGCATGAACGTCATATTAGGGGTTTTGAAACTCGCTTACAGCTGACAAAAACAAAAGGAAATAACTGCAGCACAGCGTGTCAGAGAATCTGAAAGACATTGTATTGGTGCTTGGGGCTGGGAGGCGAGAGGTGGGCAGTGTGAAGCAAAATTAAAGGCAAGACTAAAGAAAGCATGAAGAGAGATAAAACGTAGGTGTGTTGGCTCATGTATGAACATGAATGAAGATTATATTCAAGCGATATAATAGCAAGCAAGGTTCATTTCATTTCTCTATTAGATTAACCCATTTAGCCCCAGGACCCTGCAGCAGGAGATGGATTGATTATAATAATTCAAGGGTAGTGCCAAGCTCATCTGGCACTGCCCTTGAATTACCATGACCAATCCAACTCCTGCAACTTGTGAACTTGTGTGAACCCGGTGTTTGTGGGTGAATAGGTTGGGGAACATATACGAAGTCGAAGCAGAGGTCGCGTTGACGTACTTTTATTTGTCGTTAAAACAAACAGAACAGCACGAATATCCCAGTGGAGATATGGTTGAAGAAAAGCTCAGTGATGGCTCAGAGTGATGGTCGCTATACGGTCAGTGGGGCAACTCTTAGGACAAAGACTTCCCGCTCTGGCACTGACCGGCTTAAATACTCTGCGAGCGAACCGCAAAGAGAGCAACTCGGCACGGACAAAGAAACGGTCCCAGACAGACCGAAAAATGGGTGAATCTGTGCTTCCGAGGTACTACAAAAAGAGCCATAACTCAATAATTACTTATCACAAAGGCTTCGGGTTTGGCGTAAAAGACAGGAAATGTAAATAGCTACAACCTACCAAAAACTATATTCAGGAGGGAAGTCCTAGGAATTTATTATTAAATTTTAAAGTGGGCTAAGAGGGCTCATTGAAATTTGTAAAAGTAAGTAAATCGCTAATTGAACTATGGTGATCCTAAAATCACTAAACACCGAGCATATGAGTAGAAGGGGAGTTGCACGAGGAAACTGATGTGAGTTACGGATTCTCGATCGGTAAAGCCGTTAAAAAGTTATAGAGGCTAGAACACGGACTCACTAACACAACTTTTAGAGTACTACAAAATGACTAGCTGACTGACTTCGTTGCTGGGTTGCGGCCCCTGGCTAAGCGTGGGTAGCACAAAGGCTTAGAGACTTTGGTGGCCAGAGGGTAAAGGTATAAAAAAAAAACACATCATAGCGTCTCAGCTGGAGGGACCGCATCAGCCGGTTACAAACTGGTACATAGTTGTACAGTAACACTGCCAAACTTGGGGAAAAGCACATGTGGGGCTAAAAGGGTTAAACAACGCTAAGGAAGACGAAGTCAGCAATACACCCCCCCCCCCCCCCCCTACCATAAATAGTCCACATATTGTAACTTTATTTGATGACTAACAACACAATAATTATTGTTCAAAATCTGGCTAGAAAAAATATTGTCACGACTCATGCTGCCAGCTATTTTGCCACATCCATTTGATTACACGTATTATGCGCGCTTAGAGTTATAATTATTATAAGCGCATTATAAATACCGTAATTATTATTATTATTTATTAGCCCCTCGACTGCCCCTGACAACACCCTGCAGGATAAAGGATGTATAGTTACTTGTCTTTTCAGACAAACAGTATATTACATCAGTTGCAGACAAGAAGATAAATCAACAAGGAAGGCAAAGCCATTATGGCTCACGTGTATGACCTATTTACATATGTGACCTTTGTGACAATAAGGGCTGGCTTTTGCAACAGCAAAATCCATGTTTTCTCAAAACGTAAGCATTTTTCACTTATCTGTCAAGCCCCCCCCCCCCCCCCCTCCGTGACCCTTGACCTTTGCGATGAGTCGACTAAATTAGTATGCATAGGAAGGTCTTATCATCAGCTACCTTTGTGCCAAATTTGATTGAAAAATTTGCAAAAATGTTGACAATCCAATCAGGGGTGGGATTTCAGTAACAAAGAAAACGAGGAAAATCGCTAATTCCAGCGGCCCGAAAATCAAACGACAGGAGGGGTGTGGGCCCTGGGGGAGGGGGGGGGGGGGGGGGGATGGGTGTGCGCGCGTCCACCGTTCGCAGAAGCATTAAACAACCGACAGGGGAGCGAGGCCAAACACCACCAAAAAGGGACCTTGTTATGGCACCCCTGATCCGCCCTGTAAAAATGGATCATGGTCAGATGCACACTAAACAACACTCTGTCTTCAACATTATCCTTTCTCACCGCCATTTTCCACTGCGACCTAAAGCTACCGGAAGTACCGGGCGATAGTGAACCAAACTTCATACAAATCAAATCCAACCCATTTGAGAATTTTTTGCCATTTAAGAAGAAATTTTTTTTTTTCGTCTTTTTTTGTTGTTGTTTTTAGACACGGAAAATAAATATGCTTCAGTGGAATTGTGAAAGAGTGTCCACGGAAATCCGCAGAAAAATCCCACCCCTGTACAAGACAATTTTATCAAAAATTTGCATTTTACACACATTTGCTGGCCTCTTGTGACCCTTGACGTTTCCAAGGGGTCATCCAAATTAGTATGCATAGATAGCTCTTACCATCAGGTATCTCTGTTCCAAATTTGGGTTTGAAGTTGTGAATAGTATTTGAGAACAAACAACTTTTGTCAAAATATGGCTATTTTGGACCTATTTCCTGAGCTCTTTGACCTTTTGTCAAAATATGGCTTTTGTGGACCTTTTTCCTGAGCAATTGTGACGACCTTTCCGAGGGATCAACAAATTAGTATGCATAGAAAGGTCTTACCATCAGGTATCTTTGTACCAAGTTTGGGTTTGAAGTTGTGAATATTATATGAGAAAAAATAAATTGTCAAAATATAGCTATTTTTTTACTTTTTTCCTCTTCCCCGTGACCTTGACCTTTGTGAGAGGTCACTCAAATTGGTATGGTTAGAAAGGTCTTGCCACAAAGTATCCTTGAGCCAAGTTTGAAGACAGTGGCTTGAATAGTCTCCGAGAAAATGCCAACTAATGTTTACCACGGCGCATGGCAGACGGGCGGACGACCACTGGCCCAGAACATACTCACTTTTGCTTTGCACATGAGCCAAAAATCACAGATCGAAGCACTGAATCTAACTTCACTCATTTCCTCACCAAAGGTATGTTGCAAAATTTACTGCTAGATAAGGTATGCACAAAGTTTTAAAAAAATGCTGATATTTGTCATCTAAGATGTTAAATGGTTAGCAAATTTTCCTATTGTAATTTTTACCAGATGCACTAGTAAAAGTCTGCAGTCACATCAAAGTCACATCATGCGTAAAACTTTTGCAATCTTCCACAGACACACATAATTTCTAACCCCCTTGAGCATGAGGCCACTGGTTCTGTACACAGTACCAGTGGCAGCATGCACAAAGGGCTTAGCCTATATGCCATATGATGACAGAAATGGTAATGCGAGCCAAAGACACACCTGGACACTGCTAAATAGAAGCCGCCAAGCGAAGCAAGGGATATGGTGATATGGAAGACGATGACGGTGGAGCCGTAGTCTTGTATTGCTCGCTTCAACTTCTCGCGCTGACTGAGCGACTCCTGCCCCTTCTCACCCACCTGGTTTGTTGCCGTGGTACTGGACCCACTAGCAGTGGCTTCGGAGTCGCGGGGCCGGGGCTGTGTGCAGTAGCTGCGGCGCTGTTGGTACTGCTGTACCACCTACAACACACGGTAAACCACACTCTTTACACGGACAGTAGATACTTCACAAGTACATCTATTCACCCATTTAGCCTCACAGCCACATTCCCATATTTTGGAGGTGTCACCTAATGACTATGCACGTAGGGGACATGGGGATGTAGCTTAATGGATAAGAGTATTAAGACACTGCACTGGCAGTCGTAAGATCCCGGGTTCGAATCCCCTGGTGGGCAGGAATGGGATGTGGACTGTTCCTCATTCCCATCGAGTAAAATTTACTTACAGACTCGGCTTACGGTTGCCTGTCTCGCCTTCGTGTGTACAGCACACATAATCATCAAGTGCGCACGTTAAAAATCCCATTACCACTATTCGAAAGAGAAGGCCTGGTAGGGCCGGTGAAATGGAAACAGAAATATATCACATGCACTGAAGTTAATAGTAGGGTGGAGGTTTGCACATAAAGTAGCGCTTAGTAGCAGCAGGCTTTCAAAGCTTCAGCTTCCATCCCTACAACGCCTTGAGCATCTTTAATTAGATGGATATGTGCGCCTCGGAGACACCATACCATTATCAGCTGTAGGAGATGAATTGACCATGATAATTCAAGGGTAGTGCCAAGCTAATCTGGCACTACCCTTTATTTATCATGGTCAATCCATCTTCTGCTGTCAGGACTCAGGGCTAAATGAGTTCATCTACAGTACTGAGCACCAAAAGGGGTCAGTGTGGTGCTATTCCGATTTCGATCAAAATAAGGCATGTAGTGACATTTGTTGTTGCAATGCATTAAGATAATGTTAATGTATAAATTTGTATATTTTGGGCTATCTGCTTAATTGTGAACTGATAATAAAATGTTGAAATAGTGGCCCAAAATGGCTTCCCTAAAGAGGAACGGTTTCAGTAGGTGAACTCAGACGAAGATTGTGACTACATCAGTGCATCATTACAAGAAATTATTTTTTTTAAACTTTAGGCTTCATACGTTGAAAAATCAGTGCTAAACTTTTTTTTTTTCATTTTAGAACTGGATATTGACACACTTATGGACGAAAAGTGGCGTTTCGGATGCATAACGAAGTGTCCCACCGCAACATATTTTTTCACTTTTCCGAAGTCGGCAACAAGATAAGATCCGCTTGTCCACTATGTGCATCAACAAACTATACCCAAAATACTTCATTTTGCACCATACTAGGTTACAAATATTCGAAGGATTTGGATGCTGAGAATTATTTTATATCGCAGTGTCCCAAATGTCACGTCTGAAATGCAACCCAAAACAATTGCAGAAACTCGTTCAAAACTCGCTTTCCGACCGGTTTGCTTGTGTTGTGGGAATTCCCCGGGAAATTCCACACAAACTGATGATTTTTACACAGAAAATCCATAGACATTTTAGCTCTGGTACGCAAAAAACAGTGACACGTCCCGACTTCCGACCACCATGCGCCTGAAACGCATGCGCCTCATACGTTTTGAATCTCCAATGTTGCCAATCATCTTGAACCATCTGCATTACAGGTTGGCATTTTTATATTCTTTTATGTTCCATGCATCAACCTAAATCATTATTATTTGGATGTTTGTATTTTTATAGGAGATAACAGTTTTTAAATAGACTGTGCTTACGTTTACTCTTTGTGTCTCGTGAAACATCGGTAATGGAATTTTGGGACATTTTCAAACAAATCTGACAGCACCAAAATTAATCTTGTGTGCAAGGACTATTATTATGAATAGTGTTCATCAATCGTGTAGTGATTTTTTTTTCCTGAATGCCTTAAAACCTAAAAAGAATTTTGAGAGGTGAAGTTTGTTTAGGACGTGTCATGGGAGGTCACGATTGCATTTTTGTGTAAAGTCCCATGCAGCACCGGAAACATGAACGTGCAGACTTTTAGGATTGTGAAAAGACTAAATCATAAAAACTTTTTGTTTATATTTGACCAAACGTTTTCTTTCCTTCTTTAAATGATTGTTTTGATTTGGGGCCTGACTTGACAGTTTTTAATGATACTTCTGTTCTTTATGTGTGCAGGAATGGTCACAGAATATATTGACAAGGACACGCGCTGCATCAGATTTTTACATCCCCACACTACAAAGAAGACATTCGTTGTGTACCCCAGCAGTTGCTGATGTGTAGCTCATGTCCATGGACATGATAATAGCTAAAGTTGGTCTTGTTCCCTTGCAACAGTATGAGGGAATGGAGGGTGGAGGGTTATGATTTTTGATGAGCTGTGTTTCTGCCAAAGCTTTGTTGAGTGCTTTTTTTCTTTAAAAAAAAAAATTCTTATTTGGTTTAATATTTCTCCGATATTTACAATAAATTATGAACTGTATTCATTGGATCATTTTCATGTGTGTGTGTGTGTGTGTGTGTGTGTGTGTGTGTGTGTGTGTGTGTATGTGAGACTGTTCATATTTACAGACACCCCCAAAATCTTTTTTGTTGCTTTTTTTGGTGGTATTTTTTTTTTGTTTGTTTCACTGTACATTTAATTTTCAAACACGTTCACTTATTTTATAAAAAGTTCAACTAAAGCATTCATTAATACACACAAAACTGAACAAGTACATTGCAAATAATAATTATAATAATAATAATAAAGAGCATTTATATCGCGCTGAATCCCCAGGAGCAGTGGGCTCTAAGCGCGTTACAAAAAAATGTATATAATATATGGAGAATCTCACTACCTTTAAAAAAGTCTAATCTATGCACTTCTAATCTACGCACGCACATACAACTAAAACACACATAACAAAACCATATGTATGCAGACCAAACCAACATCACACACACGCACACACAATCTGTGGATTAATGGTACGCAAGCTGAAAGAAGTAGGTTTTAAGTTGGGTCTTAAAGACGTCAATGTTTTCAGCATTCCGGAGGTGTAGGGGAAGTGAGTTCCAGACAACAGGGGCTTGATACTGGAATGTCCGGCAGCCAAACCGCTTAGAGGAAAAGCTGGGGACACGGAAACGCTTCTCAGAGCAGGAACGAAGGGAACGGGAGGGCTGATAGATGTTGAGGAGGGATGAGAGGTATGGCGGTAGGGATCCATCAAAGCAGCGAAAAGCCAGGACCGCAATCTTGTACTCGACTCTAAACTTAATGGGTAGCCAGTGCAATTCCTGAAGTAGGGGGGTTACATGGTCCATTTTAGATTTGCCAAAAGCAAGTCTGGCAGCATTGTTGAGGACTGTCTGCAGACGAGAGAGTTCTTTCTGGGGGACACCTGCCAGGAGGGAGTTACAATAGTCTAAGCGGCTAAGGACAAGGGAACAAATAAGTTGAACAGTAGCGGACCGGGTGATGAATGGTCTAATGGAGCTGATTCTTCGCAGCTGGAAGTTCGCCGTCCTGCACACATTAGTAATGTGATGGTGCATGGACATACTGCAGTCGAACTGAACTCCCAGATTACGTACAGACTGGCTAAAGGTTATTTACCTGACTAAGGGAGTGGTCAGAACCAGCGCAAAGTGATTCAGTCTTGCCGTCGTTCAGCTTCAGTTTGTTGCACAGCATCCATTTTTTCACAGAGGAAATACAAATAAACATTCATCTTGTGTACACATGCCTGGTACCTCTGCTCCACACCCTCAGACCCACACTTTCACCACCTCTAGTAACGCTGGTAAATATAGAACAGACGCCAATCCTGATCAAAATGCCTACCAGTACCATTAGTGTTTGCAATATTTTCTGTATATATCTATATTTTATGAGGTATCTTATGCTATCAATGACTGCATGTCCCCCAGACCAGAACAACTGGAAATGACACCTAATAACAAGTCAAAACAAGTGTCCTTTCATTCATGGTGTCCCGTGACATCCAAAACGTCATAACTAACAACTGTAATATTTAGGAGATGCAACTATTATAATTTTATTGTTTTTGGTTCCCATATTGTTTCACTTGTTTTATACCTTGCTTGAGCTTAACTACTGGAAAACGGCTGTTCTTGCTTTTGTGGTGAAATGATTTGGTACGACGTTTCAGATGCTACGGTGTCCCAAGTTTTGAGGCAGCTCTAACCTTTCGTTTAGGTGATTTACTTTCTAAAATTACCTCAAAACGTATATTTACTCTTTGACTGAACATTACATGTTCACAAAATGGTGCATATTAAATTTAATTAGAGTGGGTGCATTGCATGTGTCCCTATGGTGCATCCGAAACAGGTATCATACCCCCCTCAGTCGATCCTCAATTGTGTCAACACAGAACAGATTATTTTCTTTTTTAGATTTGTATTTATACTTTGTCAGACATGTCTAAAACAGGCATTGTTTCATCTGTAGCATTTTCTTTTTCATCCTGTTTTCCCACTTTTGGTGCTCAGTACTGTAGATGAACTCAAATGGGTTAAGACAATCTAACAATTGACACCCTCTATGAGCACCTCACAAGCCATTTTTACCCTTTGACTTTTCCGATAGCTTTTTGTCAAGGTGATTCCGACAGAAATCACCTCAGTAAAAGCACTGCTGGTAGCCACAGGGTTCATACAGTCAGAGAGTAATAAATAAACTCCTAGCTTACTCCCATTGCACAAAAACCCTGAGACCAATGGCAGACATTTCAGAACTGTACACAATAAGCACAGCACTAACCATATAAGCATACATATGTACTTAGCTGCCGAAGGTACTGTAACAAAAATAACGCGAGGACTAAAAAGGCTCATGAGAATCTGCCTCTTGCTGGTGGTGATCGGCCACAATTACAGTCAACAATCCTCATAACCACCCTTGTTTTGACAAGAGTCGGATACAATGTATGACAACGCCATTTCTAATTTCTGTGTTCCTGTCCACAGTTTTACTAAGAACATTACTTCACTTATATTGTTATGTACCCCCTCCATACAGTTTTCCTTTCTTTGACACATGCATTGATACACTGTTTACCACACAAATTAATATTCATGAACATGCTTCATAAACTTTCCTTCCCAAAATCTTTTGCAGGCCCAAAAAAAATCAATCTTGATACTTGCATTTGTCAAAATGACATTGCAAAATATGCTCACACTGTGACACCTGGCGCTCCACCATTCACAAGGCAGCCGTCTCCTTTGGGGACTCTCGCAGAGCTAACCTTAAGGACAAGCGGCTCAGAAGAAAAAACAGAGTTGTCGTAACTCAGAACCCTGACCAGATCTTCCCCTGCAGCCACTGCGGTCGAACCTGCCTGTCCCGGATTGGCCTCCGCAGCCACGAAAATGCCTGCAGACGACGTGGGCAAGCCCTATAGAATCTTCGTTCGCGAAGTCAAGCCAAGAGAGATATGCAGTAGTGATGAAAAACTTCTTAGTGAACATACGTTCGAAATTTCTTTCCCATAAACACACATGAACGACAGACTTGCTTACCTGAAAAAACTGTTGTCAGTACTCCAGGCAGTTAAAAACCAGATTATGGCAGTTTTGACCAGATTTATTTGTAAACCGGTAAAGATACTACTACTGCTGCTATGCATTCTGCTATAAAAGGCGATGTATTTTTACAACATGCCAGCCATAAATGAGAAAAAAAAACATTTTTATGATATACTTTCATTTAATTCAATTGCTTTTATATGTAGGCCTATTTTGTGGGTTGTTTTTTTCTTCTTTTCTTTGATTTTCGCCCCCTTTTTTTTTTTTGGTTAATAAAATTAGAATGACACTTGCCGACTTGGTCACTTTACTTAAGATCATTTTTTTTTTTTACAAATAGTCTATACATGGTGAATAAAATGCTGCTTAAACTAACCTTGTGCTGTCTGACATGACTGTTTTGACCTGAGCAGCTGAGAACATGCCTCTGATCAACGCCGAACCTTTTGGCAGCATTTTCAATCTTGGCATGGGCTTTGGAGAAAATGTGTCTCTCACAATCATTTTGACCACCATGTGCAACCGTGAAATCTGTTTGGCACAATATGCATCGTGCAAAATCCTGACCTTTTGACGATACGGTCAAACAAGGCCACTTTTCATTGTATGCTTTCAAAAAGCTGTGCTTTCGAGCAACCTGCTTGGCCGACGGTTTGTCAGAAGAATGATCAGCATCACGGCTTCGTTTCATTTTTCATTACTATGAATAACTATCAGATATAAGATAGTATTCTTTCTCACTGGTGTAAATCAAAATGGCGTCGAAAGCTAAACTATCCAAGGGAAGATTACAAAGTAAAGTAGGTAAATGCACTGTCAGGGGAGAGAAGTGTGCATGATCGACCAGTGATCATAGATCTACTTTGGTCAAAGCACAAAAAAAAAAGATGGGAAAGAGCGGGTGCGCTAAGAAAGTGACTGGAAGCAATGCATATATGGAAGCCCTCACTTTCTTAGTGCAACCCTCTTTCCTATCTTTTTTTTGGTGCTTTGACCAAAGTAAATCTGTGATCACTGGTTGATCATGTACACTTCTCTCCCCTGACAGTGCTTTTTACCTACTTTACTTTGTAATCTTCCTAAAATATTAGCACTGACGGTCTCCCCTTTTCTTTTCATTTATTACTACAATATCGACTGCAACCCCTTCCCCCCTTTTAGTAGGTTCTCTCTTAGGGTGCATGGAAATTTAGCTCTAGGTGGAGGCATGGAATGTATGCCCCTGCAGACACCACAGTAAAATGTGGCCGTCTTTGCAGGTAGGCAAAAGTTCCTGCCTTCCACCAGTATGCCGAATGGTGTGTTGACAAGGTCGCCAAGACTGAAACAGCTGTCCACACCAGCTTGGGGGACCTAGATTTAAATTTCCATGCAATGAGTGGTTGGAACAGTGGGATATGTGATACCTGCTTGATCATCTGTTCCTGCTGGAGGAAGATCTGTCCCAGAGTCATGCGGCCACTCTGAAAGCCCTGTAGCTGTTCCACACACTCATGCAGGCCGAAGCGATGGCAGTTTTCCAGCCACAGCTTGAAGCGCACACAGTCGTCTCCCTGCACGCCCTGCGGACAGGGGGCATTCACCTCCGGCAGCCGCACTTCTCCAACTTGCACTCCCTATCACCAGAAAACACACACTTCTCCAACTTGCACTCCCTATCACCAGAAAACACACGCAGGCATATTCTTTCTCATGTAACATTTTGTAAACTGTCACAAACAGTCCTGCACAATTGAAAGACTTGGAAAATCAATCAATTTACATCCCAACTTCATTTTAATTTCAGATTCTTCAAATACTATTGGCATCTCTGCCTACAGAAACTGTATTTGCCATTTGTAACAGGTAAAGTCTAAAGGCCACACCTTTCCTTTCCACATAGCTGCCAACTTTGGAGAAATAAAAATCCTGACTGGCCGGGGTCCAGGGGCCACCTAGGCCCCGGCAGGGTGCAGGGGCAGCGCCCCGCTGGGGGGTGCAGGGGGGCAAAGCCCCCCGCTAGAAAACGAAAATCAGCATTTTGATGGCAGTTTGGAGGGCTCTCCTTGAAGCAAAATTCAAAATAATAACCAGTTTGTATCCTTTAGTTTGAAGTTATTTACATTCACATCAGCACAAAAAATCATGGCTGAACAAAATAAATCAATGGAAACGAAAATCAGCATTTTGAAGGCAGTTTGGAGGCCTCTCCTTGAAGCAAAAATCAAAATAATGACCAGTTTGTATCCTACAGTTTGAAGTTTATTTACATTCACATCAGCACAAAAAATCATAGCTGAACAAACTAAATCAAGGACAATGGAAACGAAAATCAGCATTTTGAAGGCAGTTTGGAGGCCTCTCCTTGAAGCAAAAATCAAAATAATGACCAGTTTGTATCCTACAGTTTGAAGTTTATTTACATTCACATCAGCACAAAAAATCATAGCTGAACAAACTAAATCAAGGACAATGGAAACGAAAATCAGCATTTTGAAGGCAGTTTGGAGGCCTCTCTTTGAAACAAAATTCAAAGTTTAACTACTCTTTTGATGGTGGGCAAGGGTTTGCAGCAGCCTTCAGGGACTGAGATGTTGCTGATTTTGCCTTCAACAGCAAGTCCCCTCTCTCTCTCGAGTCTCTTTCGATTTGTGTTCCACACTTTCATAATTATTTCACAAGATGCTCTTACTTTTTCATGTATTCCTTCGTTTATTCAATTCATCATTCAGTCTGACCGCCAAACAGTCTTTATTTTTTCTTCATTATACTTCGCTACTTATACTTGGTGTTTCTTACGTTTTTCGTGTAGACTGATGTCTTTTGGCCGCCGTGACCGATGTTTATGTCCGCCCGGCACATTTTACAAAAGGCAAAGTGTTCGCCCTTTCTCGATTCGTCGATGTAAGGAAAGGAACGCTTGTAGTCTGGATGGAACTTCACCAAACACTTCTGCTTCTTCGGAGGCATGATTTTGTTGAAAATCGAAAATACTCTGTGACCAGTTGTGAAGATCATTGAGCATGTGCTCGAGGGCAAATTCGAAGGAACCGGAACAAACAGAATGGACGGAATTTGCAGCGCATGCGTAATCAAGACTGGCTGGAAAGCTTAGCGGTACAGTATAGCGGTAGGCTCTCAACTATAGGCGTTTGACCCCGCGCGGTACGCCAAAATGCCTTGAATTTTAAAAGAAAGCTTGAAAATATGAAAATTGGGAGAAATGTACAAAAAAACCGGAGAATCGGGAATTGAAAAAAAATCGGGAAATTCCCGATAAAATCGGGAGCTATGTTTCCAGGATGTGCATTAAAAAAAACAAAAAAAAACAGTAAAATTACTGGTTAACATGAACAATGGAAAAGAGACTACAAGAAGATTTGTATAGAAAATAAATATACTGGTAATGTAAAGAAGAGGTGTGGGGGGTGGGGGGGTGGAGGGGGGAAGAGTTGGCATAGTGGTGGTGGTGTTTGAGACAAGAGGGGAGTACACGTATAAATTAATTTAACCCTTTCCACTGTACCTACATTTCTGCCCCTAGCGGGATGGATACAATTTATTGAAATGAATTTTTGTTTCTGCAATCTATGTGCATTCAATACAAAAAGCCACTAACTGTCCGTGAAGCTCACGAGGATCTATGTCTCTTGCAGCTGGATCATGTTCATTTTTCTCAGCAGTGAAGGGGTTAATTGAAACAGAACAGATTTGGACACAAAAGAAGGTTTCTGCCCCTTGGGTCATCCAAATGCTATATTGCATGAGGTATAAATTCTCACGAGAATTTCTTCCACATGGATAATGACGTCTGGATGTTTAACCCCTTCAGCCCTGACACACTACAGCAGGAGATGGGGCGACCATGATAATTCAAGGGTAATGCCAGAATAGCTTGGCGCCTGCCGGCGCCAAGGTAATCTGGCACTACCCTTGAATTATCATGGTCAATCTACATACTGCAAATGGTACATAGTTGTTAGACGACGCCTGCAAAATTTGGGAAATATGTGCGTCGGGCTGAATGAGTTGAGGAGCAGAGATCTTCCTGTGGAAGAAGTGCAGCCGATGGGGCTCATAAAAAAACCTGCTTGGTCTCTCCTAAGCATTTTTTTAAAAAAATACTAGTACTATTATTACTAGATTCTTTTTCTAGTATCTGCATGCTCTCTTCCTGTGCCCTCCAAGTCCCTTAACCCATTTAGCCCCAAAGCCCCATTTCTCAAATTTTGGAGGTGTTGCCCAATGACTATGTACCAGTTGCAGGAGATGGAATGACCATGATAATTCAAGGGTAGTGCCAGATTAGGCGTCAAGCTAATCTGGCACTACCCTCGAAATTATCATGGTCAATCCATCTCTTGCTGTAGGGACTCGGGGCTAAATGGGTTATCCATCCAAATGTCATCTGCACTAGGTATAGATTTTCATGAGCTCCTGTCCCGGTGGCCACAGTGATTTCGATGCATCTGGTCTTCCTTAACCCTCCTCATTCTGGATACACCAGTTTGCGAAATAAGTGTGACTAAAATAGTTCAAAGGTAGTGCCAGACTAGGCGCCAAGCTATTCTGGCACCACCCTTGAACTAAAGCCATTGGTCTATATCCTTATCTGTAGGTACTATAATGTAGCTTGCATATGGCAGTGTACACATTTGAAGCTTTTAGCCTCAGTATGATACGGGTTAACCCATTACATCCTAAAGCTGATTTTTTTTAATTTGCTTATTATTCTTAGAGGACTACATTACAGATTAGGAGATAGATCAACCATTTTATTTTAAGGGTGGTGCCAGAGTAGCTTGGCGCCTCGGGCGCCAATTAAGCTGTTCTAGCACCAACCTTTAAACGTTGGAGTTCAATTAATTGCAAGTTGTAGTGTGGCAGGATGAAAAGGGTTAAGCACTATTTTTTTGCTGTATTTTTTTTTAATACCTGCATGCTCTCATCATGTGCAATAGCAGCCACTTCGGCCTGTTTGCGGTGATAGTTCTCCGTGATCTCTGCAATCAAAGCCTCCTGTTCTGCCAACACCTGCGCCAGAGTCACACGCCCCGTCTGAATTCCCTGTAGATCACATGAAGTAGATTTGATAAAAAATGTATGTGCTGAATAAAGATAGATGGTTTGTCCTTGGTGGAATTTTACTGAGGAGTCCCTCAAGTCAGTGAATATCAAGTGTTTTCCGACTGATAGAAAAAAGAAACATGGCCACTCAGTATCCTTCTCTACTGTCTGAGGACTGAATGTCAAACAATATTCACAATTTGACAAAACAGCTGGCCCCCAAGTCAAGGTTGGCAAGCGGCATAGATTTTCATTACCCCCTTTGACTACCAGAGACTCATGAGAATCTATGCCTCTCGTACTGTACAGCTAGCCCCCAGTCACGGTCAGCAAGAGGCTCAGCAAGAGGCACAGATTTTCATGAGCCCCTGCGACTGTAGGGGGCTGATGAGAATATATGCCTCTTGTACTGTACAGGGTTTGGCAGCTTGCACACATACAAGCACACACACCTGCAGCTGCTGGTCACAGTTAGCAAGGCCGTAGCGGCGACAGTTATCCAGCCATGTTTTGAAGTGAGCACAGTCTGTGTCCCCCTGTAATCCTCCCTGGATGCCCTGTGGACACGCTGTGTCATCCAGATCCCAGTTGAACTTGGCACCTGCTATGTCCTTACTCTGTAGGGAAGCGTCTGTGTGCACTTGGGATCCTGGAAGAGGGGAAATGAACAGATAACCCATTACATCCTGAGGCTGATTTTTACAAATTGGCTTGTCCAATCAAAGCTACACATGCATTACAGATTAGGAGATAAATCAACCATTTTAGTTCAAGTGTAGTACCAGAATCATCGCGCTGGGACCATATGGCGTTGAGGCGCGTCCCCTGGGTGGTGGATAGGGGGTCCCTCGCAAGAGGGGTGCACCGAATGAAATAAGGTGCCGTGAACCAACATGGTCTAAGGGAAGGAGACCCCGACAGAAAACCCCTGGTCCTCCTAGTAAGGGGGCTGGGCGTGGGGGTAGCTTCCCCACCCTGCAAATAAAGAAATAGCTACAAAAACGCCGACGAAAAGACAAACAGCAATTCCTTTCCTAGAGGAAGGTTCTTCTACCAGAAGATTTATGACGTCGTGTGGTGAAAGCCGGAAGTCTTCGGAAGCCACAGGACCGACCCGCCTCTCTCCTATCCAGGGACACAATCATGGGCACATGGAATGTCAAGACCATGTACCAGAGCGGGAAGTCGGCCCAGATAGCGGAAATGCAACAACCTTTCCCTGCTAGGTGTCAGTGAAGCCAGATGGACGCAGTCTGGCCAGAAAAGGCTGTTAAGTGGGGAGATGATTCTGTATTCAGGTCATGAAGAGGAGAATGGCCCCCCATACAGAAGGTGTAGCATTCATGCTGTCACCAGTGGCACAGAGAGCGCTGATTGGCTGGGAACCTCTTGGGCCAAGAATTATCACAGCAGCAGCCTCTAGAACTAGGAGAAAGATCAAGTTGAGTGATGAGGAAGAGAAACAAGAGTTCTATGACCGACTCCAGAGTGCCGTGGACAAATGTGCAGAGCGAGACATCATCATCGTCATGGGCGATTTTAATGCCAAAATAGGAGAGGACAACACCGGATACGAAGAGGTGATGGGGAGACAGGGACTAGGGGAGATGAGTGAGAACAGGGAGAGGTTTGTAGACTTTTGTGCTCTAAACAGACGTGGGTCTCACCTGACCATACTACAGAGAACCAAATAGACCATATCTGCATTAGCAAGAAATTTAGAAGATCCCTTTAAGATGTTCGAGTGAGGAGGGGAGCAGATGTCACCTCATACCATCATCTGCTTACCTTAAGAATAAAGCTCAAGTTAAAGAAAAGCAGCACAGAGACAACAAGAAGACAGCGCTATAATGTAGGCCTTCTGAGAGAGACGGGAGTAAGAGAAGAGTTCAAACTGGTGCTGTCCAACCGGTTTCAAGCCCTACAGGAGCTAGTAAATGAAGAGGTCGAGGAGGCGGTCACCACAGAGCAGCAGTGGAAGGCAGTTAGAGAGGCACTGAACTCAACCTGCAAAGACACTGTGGGGTTCAAGAAACACCATCACAAGGACTGGCTGTCGGCACAGACTTTGAAAAAGGTAGAAGTGTGGAAGCAAAAGAAAACAGTGGTCAACAGTGGCACGAGAGCGGCCAATGCACGGGCACATGAGGAATACTCGGAAGACAACCGCGAGGTGAAGCGGAGTATCAGGGCAGACAAGAGAGCCTACTCAGATGGCCTAGCAGCAGAGGCAGAAAAGGCGGAAGGCAGCGGCAACATGAAACAGCTCTACATTACCAGAAGATTGTCAGGCAAGTATGGCCATACAGAAAGACCAGTAAAAGACAAAGAAGGCAAGCCTATTGCAGACAGAGCAGACCAACTTGACAGATGGGCCGAGTATTTTGAAGAGTTACTGAACAGACCCACCCCTCCCGACCCCCCAGACATCCAGCCAGCAGAGATTGACCTACCCATCAGCTGTGACATACCCAGCCAGGAAGAGATCAAAAGAGCAGTGGCATTTTTGAAGAATGGCAAAGCAGCAGGGCCAGATGGCATCCCAGCAGAGGCTCTAAAAGCAGACCTAGTAACAACAGTAGAGGTGCTGTACCCACTGTTTGGAAAGATCTGGGAAGAGCAGGTGATGCCGGCTGACTGGAAGGAGGGGTACCTAATCAAGCTTCCCAAGAAAGGCGACCTCAGCAAGTGTTCCAACTAGAGAGGAATTACATTGCCATCAGTACCAGGAAAGGTCTTCAACAGGATCATCCTGGAGAGAATGAAGAGCTCCGTCGACCCCCAGCTGAGAGACCAGCAAGCAGGATTCCGGAAAAACCGATCATGTACAGACCAGACTGCCACTTTCCGCATCATCGTGGAGCAGTCTATGGAGTGGAGCTCCCCGCTGTACGTCAGCTTTGTGGATTACGAGAAAGCATTTGACAGCGTGGACCGAGAGACTTTGTGGAAACTCCTCCTGATCAAGAGCAGCTATGATGGCATGACATGTCGTGTGATCCACGAAGGGCAGTTCACCAGGGAGCTCCAGGTCAGAACCGGCGTCAGGCAGGGGTGTTTGCTGTCTCTGTTCCTCTTCCTACTGGCCATAGACTGGGTCATGAAGAGGACCACAAAGCAGAGAAGAAGCGGAATACAGTGGACACAGCTTGACGACCTCGATTTTGCAGACGACTTGGCATTACTGTCTCACACTCATCAACAAATGCAGGACAAGACCACAAGGCTTGCTGACATCTCGTTCCAGGTGGGTCTCACCATCCACAAACAGAAAACAAAGACAATGAGGCTGAACGCAACCAGGGAAGAACCAGTCTTGCTTGCTGGCATCCCGCTGGATGAGGTGGAGTCCTTCACCTATCTCCGGAGCATCATCAACAAAAAAGGTGGCACAGAAAAAAGATATCAGAGCACGAATCGGTAAAGCCAGAGCAGCCTTTCTCCAGCTGAAAAAAAGTGTGGAGTTCCAGAGAGCTGTCACAACACACCAAAGTCCGGATTTTCAACTCAAATGTAAAAGCAGTTCTCCTATATGGAGCAGAGACTTGGAGGTTGACAAAAACCACAGTCAACAGAGTACAGATCTTCATAAACAGTTGCCTTAGAAGAATCTTGAAAATCCACCGGCCAGAGAAGATCAGCAACATCAGACTCTGGGAGAGAACAGAGCAGATAACAGCAAAGAATGAAATTGGGCGAAGAAGATGGGGATGAATTGGTCACAGTCTGAAAAAGCCAGTTTCCAGTATCACTAGGGAGGCATCGTCATGGAACCCCCAGGGAAAGAGGAAAAGAGGCAGGCCGAGAAACACCTGGCGTCGAGACCTCCAAGCAGACATCAAGAGACTGGGAACCATCTGGAGTAAAATCGAAGGAAAAGCACAGGACAGGAGTCGCTGGAGGTCTCTCGTCGACGGCCTATACCCTGGGAGGGGTGACAGGCATAAGTAAGTAAGCAGTGCCAGAATAGCTTGGCGCCTGAGGTGCCAAGCTATTCTGGCACCACCCTTTTTAACTGTCAGTCACATTTATTTCAAGCAACAGTGTATAAACTATAAAGATGAAAAGGGTTAAAAAAAATTAACTGTTATCTGGTAAATGGAACTTTTACGGTGCATTTGGCTTATACTTACAATATAAAGTAACTCAACTGTTACGTTTGTGGTTGTGTTATTCCTTTTAGAGCACGTGTGTGTTAAATTATAGGAAAAGATCTGGCATTCAGCTGAGTTATTTTACATAAGAATCACATACCTGTGGGGCTGACCAGGATGACCCTGGGAACTAAAAAGTAGTTAACCCCACCCAAGTCCCCCAGGGCAGACCCGGGTGGGGATAATTTATTTTAAGGAACATACAGATGATGCAGTTTTTCTTAAATAAATCTGCGGACCCTCTATAATGCTAGGATGGGGGTCTGTGTACCCTCTAAAATTTATACCTGGGGGTCTACAGACCCTTTAACCAGTTGTGCAAACAGAAGCCCAGCTCTACTTACAAAAAATAAATAAATAAAAAATCCCACCACAGTTCACACTGTTACTTTGTCAGTTATCTCCACTTGATACTATCAAAAGCCTGAAATCAGGACATAAACATTAACTTGGTTATGATTGTCTGTTCAAATATTTGTTTTCAATGCCTCTGGGCAGAAAACACTCTCTAACATTCGGCGTCAAACACTTGTGGTACATTATATTGTTGAGTTGGGGGGCTATTTTCAGTAGTAAAATTTTCAGTTTTGGCTAGTAACATTTTCAGTTTGGCTAGTAAAACTTGGAAGTCACTAGCCAAAGGCTGGCGGGCAAAATTTTAGACTTTCAGGGCTGAGAGTGTTCTTTTTAATGAATATGAACGAGTTTTGCTTACGTTTTTTTTTCTGATTGGGCGTGTTGTGTAATTTGACCGATTGTTCTGGAAATCTGTAATAGTATAAAAGAGGTTGTTAGGAAATATGTGCATGCATTGTATGAGAGATGCAGTATATCAAAGTTTGGATGCATTGCATAAGAGGTAGTGTATCAAAGTGTGGATGCATTATTAGAGATAGTGCATCGTGAAAATAAAGTACTGTTGAAACCGTTACTCCAGTGTGGTCTACAAACCTTGTGTCACGTGTGACGAGTTGCAGCTGAGTGAGGTTTCTTTCCAAGAACCCTACGTGCGCGTCTGGTGTGATTGCATCATGCTACGACTACAAGGTAACGGTAACTACTAATTCAATACTGATCTTCATTTGATTGCAAACATTAACTAATAAACTATATGAATATGTAAAAGCAAAATCAAGGCCTGGTTTAGTTTTGTCAGAAATGTTCCTCATAGAGTTTTCATGCAAAATGTAATGTGCACTACACCGTAATGTGCATACAGTGCGAAGCCATAAAACAAAAGCATGGTACATACTCTCTTGTTGGGGTGTTCAACTTGTTTTTCTTTGGTTTCAGTAGGCAATATCATTGCTATCAATGTGCTATTGTATTGTTATGTGAAATAGGTAAAGGTGGTAAACTGAAAGCAAACAACTGTGAGACCATGTGTAGGGCACATTATGCCAAATTTAGCTCCAGAAATGAAAGACTTGCACACCACCCACAGTATGTACACCAAAAAAATTAGTTCATTTTGCTGCTATTGATACATGTACTAGTCAGAAGCTTAAACTCTTTAGATATATGCCCTATTCATGTGACAAAGTTGAGTGGTGCTGGAATGCACTTTTTTGGGTGCAATTTGCACGTTGTTTTCAATCTCAAACGTGTGAAAATGAAATTGATTATTTAATCCAGTCAGTGATATCAGTGTTTTCTCACATACTTTTCACTTTCCAACAGTTGTAGCTGATATCTGCTCAAAATTAATGAACACTGATCAGTAATTTAATTAACTGATTGCCCCATAAAGTTTCATTTACGGGAGAACAGCTCAAACGCAGACACCTGGTTTGGCAGAGCTGATTGAAAAAGAAAAGAATTTTAAATTTTTTTTTAAAAACTGGTAAAATACAAAAGAATTATTCTTTAAAATCTGATGGGTAGACTTGCTGTAACTGCACAGGTGAGCACAAATACTGTGCAAGCCACTACTGCGCTAGACATGGTGCTCTGTAATCTCCTATGCAGATCAACCCACAATCAAGTTGTGAAACTTGAAAATCATGTAAACATTGCATCAAACATCCCATTCAAGGACTGGCTGGATCGCTACAGGGTTTCCCCACACTGTTCTAAACAGTAAACAAAACATACGTCACAGGTCGTGCATAAGTCACTAGGCTTTAGGAGGTGCAGGAAAAAGAATGCCAAATGCAGAAAAAGTTTTTCTGCTTTCTCAAAAAAATGTTTTGCTGAAACAAACTAAGCCCGCAAAACACATTTAGTCTACTATTATTAGTACTAACCAATAATGTTTTGAAAAAACAACAACATACCTTCATTATGACTTCCAAGTCACAATGCACAGGTAAATTTTCCAAACAAAAATACTACTTTTGCTAAGCAGACATGGATGTGCGTGCAGGTACTAGCCTAAGTGTTCTGCTATAGTGTAGTGACATTTATAACCCATACAGCTGAGGCCTGAGGCAATAAAATATGTTTCTAATCAAATGAAGAAACAATAACAAATTTATATAATATAAAAAATATAAAAAATTCAAATAAGCAGTTTAGAATTACAAAAAAGAAGTTAGTACAAATTGTGCAGAAAGAATGTCTGCCTCTCCCGCTATGGTGTTGGTTTTATACAGTTCTGAAGACAGGCCTACAGACTTTATAATAAGAGACTTAGTGAAAGGTCTCATGGGGGGGGGGGGGGGGGGGGGGATGTCCGATGAACAACAACAACAAAAAAAACACCAATGTTTGGCAAGAGAAAAGGTAGGTACGGTGAACAAATGCCATTACAAAAAACTTGGCCATAGACCTCATCTACAGGTCTCTCTCTCTCTTGGCTTGACTTCGCGAACGAAGATTTTATAGGAGTTGCCCACGACGTCTGCAGGCTTGTTCGTGGCTGCGGAGGCCAATCCGAGACAGGCAGGTTCGACCGCAGTGGCTGCAGGGGAAGGTATGGCCAGGGTTCTGAGCTGCGGCATCTCTGTTTTTTCTCCTGAGCCGCTTGTCCTTAAGGCTAGCTCTGTGAGAGTCCTCAAAGGAGACAGCTACAGGTCTATCTACGCCATATTTAGCAGTCCACAAATTAAGTTTTCTTTGCGTCACCTTCACTTGCTTTCTTACAATGTGTACTAAAGAAAAGTTCCTGACGTGCTTTCTTATACAAGTACACTGTGTCAGTGCATGTACATCTGTACCAATTAAAGTTAAAAGTGTTTATTGATCTGCATGTTGTATCTTATCACAATCAGCATTTTCATTTATGTATTAACTTAGTTTAGACCGAGCATAAAGCTAAACGCTCAAGCATAAATCTATCAAGAGTAGATTCAGGCAGGCTGAAATCGAGAACTGAAAGTACGTCAAGTACTCATGTATACACCCACTGGGATGTGTGTGTTGTAAAACACCGACACACTGACCTGGTGACACTGTTCTACAGATATAGTCACTAGACAATTAATGACAGGTATAAAAAATGTAAATGGTTCCTTGAGACTATTGAGAGAATAGTGCGAAGAAATGAATGTTGTCTTTGGCACCACAGCCTCGCGCTGGGACCATATGGCGTTGAGGTGCGTCCCCTGGGTGGTGGATAGGGGGTCCTTTGCGAGAGGGGTGCACCGAATGAAATAAGGTGCCGTGAACCAACATGGTCTAAGGGAAGGTGACCCTGGACAGAAAACCCCTGGTCCTCCTAGTAAGGGGGTTGGGCGTGGGGGTAGCTTCCTCACCCTGCAAAAAAGGAAATAGTTACAAAAACGCTGACGAAAAGACAAACATTAATTCCTTTCCTGGAGGAGGAAGGTTCTTCTACCAGAAAATTTATGACGTCCTGTGGTGAAAGCTGTTAGTCTTCGGAAGCCACAGGACCGAGCCGCCTCTCTCTATCCAGGGACACAATCATGGGCACATGGAACGTCAAGACCATGTACCAGAGCGGCAAGGCCGCCCACATAGCAGCGGAAAAATGCAAAAGTACAACCTTTTCCTGCTAGGTATCAGTGAAGCCAGATGGACGCAGTCTGGCCAGAAAAGGCTGTTAAGTGGGGAGATGATTCTGTATTCAGGTCATGAAGAGGAGAATGCCCCCCATACAGAGTAGCATTCATGCTGTCACCAGTGGCACAGAGAGCGCCGATTGGCTGGGAACCTCTTGGGTCAAGAATTATCACAGCAGCCTTTAGAACCAAGAAAAAGCTCAAGCTGAACGTCATCCAGTGTTATGCGCCCACTAATGACAGCGACGAGGAAGAGAAACAAGAGTTCTACGACCGACTCCAGAGTGCCGTGGACAAATGTGCGGAGTGAGACATCACCATCGTCATGGGTGATTTTAATGCCAAAATAGGGGAGGACAACACCGGATACGAAGAGGTGATGGGGAGACAGGGACTAGGGGAGATGAGTGAGAACGGGGAGAGGTTTGTAGACTTTTGTGCTCTAAACAGACTTGTCATTGGAGGCAGCATCTTCCCACACAGAAGAATACACAAAGCAATGTGGGTCTCACCTGACCATACTACAGAGAACCAAATAGACCATATCTGCATTAGCAAGAAATTTAGAAGATCCCTTCAAGATGTTCCAGTGAGGAGGGGAGCAGATGTCGCCTCAGACCACCATCTGCTCACCTTAAGAATAAAGCTCAAGTTAAAGAAAAGCCGCACAGAGACAACAAGAAGACAGCGCTATAATGTAGGCCTCCTGAGAGAGACTGGAGTGAGAGAAGAGTTCAAACTGGTGCTGTCCAACTGGTTTCAAGCGCTACAGGAGCTAGTAAATGAAGAGGAGGCGGTCACCACGGAGCAGCAGTGGAAGGCAGTTAGAGAGGCACTGAACTCAACCTGCAAAGACACTGTAGGGTTCAGGAAACACCATCACAAGGACTGGCTGTCCGCACAGACCTTGAAGAAGATAGAAGTGAGGAAGCAGAAGAAAGCAGTTGTCAACAACAGTCACACGAGAGCAGCCAAAGCAAGGGCACAGGAGGAATACTCGGAAGCCAACCGCGAGGTGAAGAGGAGTATCAGGTCAGACAAGAGGGCCTACACAGACAGCCTGACAGCAGAGGCAGAAAAGGCAGCGGCAACATGAAACAGCTCTACGACATTACCAGAAGATTGTCGGGCAAGCATGGCCATACAGAAAGACCAGTAAAAAACAAAGAAGGCAAGCCTATTGCAGATAGAGCAGACCAACTCGACAGATGGGCCGAGCATTTTGAAGAGTTACTGAACAGACCCAGCCCACCCGACCCCCCAGACATCCAGCCAGCAGAGACCGACCTACCCATCAGCTGTGACAGACCCAGCCGGGAAGAGATCAGAAGAGCAGTGGCATTTTTGAAGAACGGCAAAGCAGCAGGGCCAGATGGCATCCCAGCGGAGTCTCTGAAAGCAGACCTAGAGACAACAGTAGAGATGCTGTACCCACTGTTTGGAAAGATCTGGGAAGAGGAGGTGATGCCGGCTGACTGGAAGGAGGGGTACCTAATCAAGCTTCCCAAGAAAGGTGACCTCAGCAAGTGTTCCAACCATAGGGGAATCACCTTGCTGTCAGTACCAGGAAGGGTCTTCAACAGGATCATCCTGGAGAGAATGAAGAGCTCTGTTGACCCCCAGCTGAGAGACCAGCAAGCAGGATTCAGGAAAAACCAATCATGTACAGACCAGATCGCCACTCTCCGCATCATCGTGGAACAGTCTCTGGAGTGGAGCTCCCCGCTGTACGTCAACTTTGTGGATTATGAGAAAGCATTTGACAGCGTGGACCGAGAGACTCTGTGGAAACTCCTACGACACTACGGTGTACCCACAAAGCTCGTCCGCCTGATCAAGAGCAGCTACGATGGCATGACATGTCGCGTGATCCACGAAGGGCAGTTCACCAGGGAGCTCCAGGTCAGAACTGGTGTCAGGCAGGGGTGTCTGCTGTCTCCGTTCCTCTTCCTACTGGCCATAGACTGGGTCAGGAAGAGGACCACAGAGCACAGACGAAGTGGAATACAGTGGACACTGTGGACACAGCTTGACGACCTCGGATTTTGCAGATGACTTGGCACTACTGTCCCACACTCATCAACAAATGCAGGACAAGACCACGAGGCTTGCCGACATCTCGTCCCAAGTGGGCCTCACCATCCACAAACAGAAAACAAAGACAATAACTAATAAGGCTGAACGCAACCAGGGAAGAACCAGTCTTGCTTGCTGGCACCCCGTTGGAGGAGGTGGAGTCCTTCACCTATCTCGGGAGCATCATAGATAAAAAAGGCGGCACTGATGCAGATGTCACAGCACAAATGGGTAAAGCCAGAGCAGCCTTTCTCCAGTTGAAAAAAGTGTGGAGTTCTAGAGAGCTGTCACAACACACCAAAGTCCGGATTTTCAACTCCAACGTAAAAGCAGTTCTCCTATGGGAGCAGAGACTTGGAGATTGACAAAAACCACAGTCAACAGAGTACAGATCTTCATAAACAGTTGCCTTAGAAGAATTTTGAAAATGCACTGGCCAGAGAAGATCAGCAACGTCAGACTCTGGGAGAGAACAGAGCAGATAACAGCAGAGAATGATATTGGGCGAAGAAGATGGGGATGGATTGGTCACAGTCTGAGAAAGCCAGCTTCCAGTATCACTAGGCAGGCATTGTGTCATGGAACCCCCAGGGAAAGAGGAAAAGAGGTAGGCCGAGAAACTCCTGGCGTCGAGACCTCCAAGCAGATATCAAGAGAATGGGAACCACCTGGAGTAAAATCGAAGGAGAAGCACAGGACAGGAGTCGCTGGAGGTCTCTCGTCGACGGCCTATACCCGGGTTGGGGTGACAGGCGTAATTAAGTAAGTTTGGCACCACAGGGCAACCTGACAGCTTGTCCAATATCTTACATAGGTAAACACATACAACTTAAAAAAAAAATGTGCATTTTCAGTTTTTGTGCAACCAACACAATTTTATTTTTCTTTAAATTCTGGCCCATTTGCAACAATTAATGCAACATGCTTGCATGTCATGCCAAGTGTAGGTCAAAACGCGTCCCGTGAACTTGGTCCTATCCGACACATGTATCAAGTCATCGTGCCTCTGCTTCGGGTCAAAACACGAGACTCGTTCAACAGCAACTTACAACAGGTGTTTGTTGCGGTTCATCCAATCACTAACCAGACGGGCGTACTGCCGACTGAACGCTCAGCACGAGGGCCGTCGCGTGCACGTTGCGTGATCAACACACAGGTCTAGGAACATCAACTTACCTTGCACGCCTTGTAAACTGAAGCCAGCGCTTGCTCGTTTTGCTGCAATAGAGAGGATTTGTTTGCCGTCTTCAAGAGAAAGCGTGGTAGAGATGGGTCCCTGGATGCCTTCCACTCGAAACATCTGCGCTGGAGTTGAATGTGTGGATCTCTCATGTAAAGGCACCGAGGCGGACGACAGCACAGTCATTCGGTTTCCTCTCCTCCCAACACCGAAAATAGAATCGTTCCTATTGCATAGTTTAGACCCATATCTCGTTACATATCTGACAGACATCGTGCGTTTGAGACACTATCAGCTTGTCAACTTCTGTTTTCCACAGCTCGGAGCATTCTGCTCTCACACTACTCGACGCAGAGCGCATGCGTGTTACTTGATCCACCCAAACCGTACCGCTTAGATGTCTTGGCCAACCACGCCCACAGATAATTATTAATTATGGTCGACAGGCCACACAGGGCAATTAGGTTACGCCCCCTTTTCACACACTGTTATCTGTTAGCCTCTTGCAACATAAAACTCTGAACGAAGAACTTTTCTGCCAAAACAAAAAATCCACGCGGAGCACATCACAGGAGTAAAACATTTTCAGCAATTTTTAAAAATTAAGAGTTGGCGTTTTTCACAACACTCGAATGCACTAAGTACCCCCATGTCAAAACTGTCATCTGCAAGCCTGCATACAACCGTGCACATGTCCCAATTAGGCTCCCATGAACACACTAGGTCGACTAAAATTACCCAGATTTTGCTCTTTTTCACACCACCTGTCATGCCTTTTGTTGCTCAAAACGCCAAAAAACGCACAAAATTGAAGTTTTACACCCTAAAAAAATTGCAAAAGTATACGGGGAGCGGAAGCAATTGCACTGTGTGGCCACAGTGCAAAAAAAATTAAAAAGACTGAAAATGGCCCATGGTAAGACCAGAAAGAGACATCCTCATGAGAATTTTTGAAAATTGCACATGGAACAGGCTGGCTGAAGGGATGTTTTGTCTGAAACAAAAGCTGAAACTGTTTTCTTGGAGAAAAATTAGCCTCCAGGATTGAGGAGTCAACCATTAATTGTTATCAACTCAAAATTGTTTCACAAGGTTGCATGGACATTTTTTCTTTTTCATACTAAAGATTTTCCCTCCAAAATTGGGGGCCATACGATACTGTGCCCCCTTCCCAGATTCTCCATTTGGGGGAAGGGGGCATATGCCCCCTCCCTGTTGGCCTACCCCACTGTGTGCCAACAAGTCTTCGAGTGCAAGACTTCTCTTTGAAATAATAATAATACATAGTTCTTGTATAGCGCCGTTCTCCAGGAAAACACTGGACTCGCTGCGCATGCACAACAGCACACCCTTTCTCTCAGACACACGCACAATTATACATTACTTTAAACCACCCCATCCCTTCCCGCCAACACCTTACATTCACTTCCTCTAGGATCAGAATAAATGGCAGTCAACAGTTAGCTAAATATGAGCTAAGTGTTAAATGCCCGACAGAAAAGAAAAATCTTTAAGTGAGCTTTGAACTGTGACAATGTGGGCAGATTCCGCATTTCAGTTGGTAGTGAGTTCCACACACTTTAACCCCGACGATACATTATTGCTTGAAATAAATTTTACCATGATAGTTCAAGGATGGTGCCAGAATAGCCTCCGACGCCAAGCTATTCTAGCACCACCCTTGAACCAAAATGGTCGATCTAGCTTGTAATCTGTAAGTGTAATGTAACCTTCGATGGACAATAAACTTTTTTTAAAAAAAATCGATGCAATGGGTTAATGATACTAATTTCTGAACTAGTGTAGATTAGCATATGGAATATTCTTTTTTTACGTCTATTTTTCGTAATTTACTTTTTGTAATAAATTATTTTTGTGCAATTAACTTTTCGTTAACCGCCTAGAGTTCTACCCTTTGAGGTTAGGCACTATATTAGTTATCATTATATTATTTTTCATCGCTATTAAATGCTTTCTTCAAAGTTTTCATTGAAGATAGATCATTTTAAAGCAACATGTCTAGAAAGATATTTTGTAAAGTCATTGTAAATACCTAAAATAAAATAAAAATGTCATCATTTTATCATCCTCCCTGCCTCTTGCGACCCTTCAAATATCAAGTGGGGCTAACAAACGTACAGACCTGTACATGAAAAAGGTCTCACTTACATTTATTTTCAAAGGGCTGAACACTGTAATCGGTGACAGGGGTATGCAATGAAGGATCAATCACCGTTTCATCAACCGTCAGATGTTACACTGTGATACAAATGTACTGTTCCTGGCTTGTGGGCAGCTCATCAGCCCAACCAGAATTGATTTAGACTTGGGGCAGCACCATTTATAAACCATTTGACATTGGAGCGCAAGTTTTGTTTGCAAATAATTCAACATGAAACACAAATACCATTCAGTGTCAGTCGACCCAATATGATTTTCTTTCATGGAACTCGTACAGTTTGCAAGCTTTTGTGTACAGACGTAAACAATACAATTGTTCCAGAAAATGACCATTTTCATTCCTGAATATATGCAGCTCAGTACTAAAAGATCGATTTTTATGCGAATGAGTTAAGTTGGCAGTTTTCACACCTGTAACAGTACAGGCATCGATTGTAAGTATACTTTGCCTCAAAATCTAAATCTGGCTGTATCCAGCCTGGTCTCCTTGTGGAAGAATTGCTTATTTTTGTTTGATAACTTAACTACAAATCATAGGAGTATATTTAACTCATATACATGGTCAGCTTTTCTTAAAATGGTATAGAAATAAACTTCTTTGTCGAGATAATTGGAAGAAAAATGCAGTCCGGTTAATTTATACCACTAGTGTATGCAGTCCTCAGTCCAATGTCCCGAGCTCACACCTTGTTCATATCGATTTAGCTTACTCAAATTCAGTTTGCAACATGGAGCAAGACAGAAGGATCTGTCATAGCTCAGGCGAGCCTACACTGTGCTATTTCATTGTGCCATGATTTAGGCGAGTTCAAAGGTGTCGGAAGAGCATAGTTCATTTGGCTAGTTTCAAAAGAATAAGCTAGAAAGGCACAGCACTTTCACGTCTTTCTGTAGTGCGTCAGGGTTGCACACAGAGCAAGAACATCCAAATTTATTTAGGAGCTGAATAGAAATGCATGAGCGACAGTACGAAAAACTGAAATACCGCAACTTAAAGTACCATTACGCGTAAATTTGATGACACATTTCAGCACCATTTGTGTTCATTGTGCCTCGTCCACACAGCTAATAAAGTTAAGTGGCAGTTTGCACATTCAACAAACACACACTTAATCGCACTTATGCATTCTGTGCAGCCATTAGCATGTCAATCTAATTTTAGCCGTTTCTCGTGCCAATACCATTGTATTTATAGAACGTAGTGGAGTCCTTGTCAAGTTACTTAAGACATGCTGAACTGGATTCAGCCGCCGTCTCTAAATGAACCATTACTAGACCTGTGTGTAATGTTTTGTAACCATCTGTTACAGAAGTGTACATCTGAACACTTACGGCAGTAGTGGGCCTTCAACAAATCATGCTTTGGACTACACACAAACAACGTTATGGGTCCTGCAGGACCCATATTTTTCAAAGAGCGATTTAACTGGTTATCCCTGTCCCGATGGTGTGGGTCCTACAGGACCCATATTTTTCATTGAGATTTAACTGTTATCCGTCCCGATGATGTGGGTCCTACAGAACCATTATTTCCCAAAGAGTGATTTAAATGGTTATCCCTGTAATGATGTGGGTCCCTAGGATCCTTACTTTTTACACAATAGTACATATCACCGGAAGCATCCATGTACTTTTAGTCATCATGGCGGGAGAGAAAACGCGCTGAAACTTCTCCATTTCCCAAAAAAACTACAAGTAAAAATTCACCATTTCCAAGAAACTGAAAGATTTTGCATGGACTTTGACCCTTCAAAATTAAAACAAAAGAAAGGTTGATTGATTGTACATTGCTTAACGTCCCAACAGCAACAAGGTTTTCTTTGGACATGCCTGCACTGCGTGTGAAAAAAAACCCAACAGAATATTGAATGTACGTCGCCAGCCGGTCCAATACGTTAAATAAACCTACATGGGGCCCAAATAAAGCCAAGACCACTTAGCAACATCCAATATCAAGAGCTACAGGCAGCGCAGACAGTAGGGAGAGTTGAACAAAGGAAAATACAGGTGAATGAACCAAGGGTAGACAGAAAAACATGCCCCAGAATACAGAAGAAAACCCACCCTGTGGGGCTGACCAGGGTGACCCTGGGAACTAAAAAGTAGTTACCCCACCCAAGTCCCCCAGGGCAGACCCGGGTGGGGGAAAAGAAAGAAAGGACAAACGTGAGCGAGATGCAATTCTCTCATCTTTGACTCTTCACAAACCGAGGACCAACCCCTTATTTGTAAGTACTATAATGTAGCATGCATGTGGCAGTGTACAAATTTGAAGCTTTTAGCCTCGGCATGATACAAGTTAACCCATATCATACCAAGGTTAAAAGCTTCAAATTTGTACACGGTCTATATGCACGCTACATTATGGTACTTAGTGAAGTATGCAGACCAATGGCTTTAGTTTAAGGCTAGTGCCAGAACAGCTTGGCGCATAGGTATTCTGGAACTACCCTTAAACTATTTTAGTCAAACATTTCACACACCAACATATTCCTTGGCGCCCAGCTATTCTGGCACTACCCTCGAACTATTTTAGTCAAACTTATTTCACACACAAACGTATTCTGAATTATAAGGGTTAAAACAGTCCACAGACTATCCCCCCTGATCCATGGCCAGGAAGAGATTCTCATGAGCCCTTGCAGATGCAGGGGCTCATGAGAATTTATGTCCCTTGCAGATGAAATGGGCTGGCTGAAGGGCCATTCTGTCTGAACCAAAATGCTAAAATTCAGATTTCATGGATTTTGAAAAAGCAGAATCAGTCTCACTCTCTGGGATTGAAGTCTGGAAGTTGTGCAAAAGCTTCTTGGAGGTTTCCTTATAATCCAGTCCTTTATTGGGACTACACTGGTAATCAACCCCCTTGCGCATGAAGCCACCAATATGGTTTACAGTACCAGTGCTTGTATGCCAACAGGGGTTCAAATAACAACTGGCATCCACACAGCCCATTCACACATTGACAAATTACAACACAAGCCACTTTCTTTTTCATCTTTATTTTTTTTCTGCACATCTTCTTGTCCTAATTTTGTCCTCTTTTCTTATCCTGCTTTTTTTCACTCGCATCCATCATTGTCCCTTCTTTTTCTTTTCCCCCCCAAATGCATGTTTTTTTCATTGCCTTTTACTCGTCTTTTTTGCATTTTGTTACCAGCCTTTTTTTTTTTCTTTTTTTTTTTCAAATTCTTGCATTTAATATTTTTTTCCCTCCCCTTGTGAATATTTGTATAGCTCAAGATAATGTTCATTTTTTCACCCCCTAACACAATTGTTTTTTTTTTTTTCCTCCTCCCCCCTCCAATTCTGCGTGCCGATTTCTGGATCACCCTCCCTTCCCAAGATCGACAGAAAGCCTGCTGAAAAAGAAAACTGAACGATTAGACATGCACAGCGTAGATGGCAGTGCTAATGCATATTCTAACCACTGAGATGGTGTTGTGCCCTCTTTCACTGCCTCCATCTCTCGTGCATGCATGCAGACACACACACACACTTTTCCCATACGCAACACAAACCACCATCCCATCAATTTGTTAAAAGCTTCACTCCGACAACTGTATTGCCCGCTGATGTTTCAGTATGTTCCGATCATTACCATTTTTCATTTAAATTGGTCAGTTTAGAAATAGTCAATTAAAAGAAACTGAATGTAAAGTGTTGGGCTGTTATTATTTAAGTTTTCCCTTGAAACAAAGCCTTTCATTTCTTCTTATTTCTTTGTCTTTTAAATATCTCTTTAGTGACTCGTATAAAGTAGACAATGTTTGACTCTGCCCTCTACTTCTCAATCTTCTTTAAAAAAAAAAAAAAATGTAGTGTGTCAGTTTTGTTTTTTAATGAGGACTGAACTAATTTAAAACCGAGGACTTACAAATTACAAACATGTTTAATAAAAATTCAAAAGGAACCAATCAACGCGAACTCAGTAGCTAAACTTCTTTTTTTAATACGGGCTGTAGTAGTTGCCTCTGCCTCGAAAACGCCTGAAAAATAAGCAAAATCAAGTGTTTTAAAGTGCAAACAAGAGTGTTTTCAACATCAACACGGGCGTCAGTCATAAAATGCTCAGATTTATGTCAATGTTATTTGTATGCATTAGCAGAACATGCATGCACGATGCAAACTGGAGCCTAGTTGTAATCCTATCCTGCATGGAAAACTAGTTACCTGTCCTGCTGGGAAGACTGGTTACGGTCAGGTGCCTAGATTCTCAAACCAGCTCCACAAACAGTACCACTATAATGGACACACACACACTAAAAACATCTTTGTACCACACAGAGTTTCATTTATATCTGGGCTCCACAACAGACCTATCTCAATAAAGCAAAGTGATGGCTTGATAGCGCACAAGTAGGAACTTTATACAACATAGTACATGCACACGGTATTCGCATCAAGAATTCAACATTCACTGGATGAACAGAGGTAAAGTAATATTGTTGTTTCATGACCACTGCTACAATTAAATATGAAATATATAAACAAACTGCACATCAGTCTCAACAAAATCAGACTGTGCTAAAGAAACGTACACAATTAAATGTACTCAACTTACCAGGCAGGGAATGTATTTCACACATTTGTAATAATTCTACTAATTTCTAGCATGCCAATGTGGTCACAAATTATCTATCACGCTTACCCGAACCCTCGTCGTGCCCGTGGTGCATAGCCTCCTCCAAACCCTCCAAATCCCCGGCCCCCTCTCCCTCGAAATCGGCCTCCCCTGGGTGGTCTGTTGGTTGAGCTGATACCTGGTCTGTTTGTCCTCTTGGGATTCACCTGTAAAATAAAAGCAAAACTTATGACAAAGACTGACAAATGCACTATTCACTCAAATGTGAGTGAGAAATCTTGCAAGATCAGCAGATATATGCTTCAGATCAGCAGAACAGAGACGGAATCATTAGCATCATTGGTCTAACATGCATAAAAACTATTTCCGGAGCATGGATAAATAAAAATGGCAACTGGAAAGTTCTACAGGCAATTCTGGCATCACTCTTGAACATGAATAACGGATCTCCTGAAGTCAACAATAGTATATAGTCTACAGGGGACAAACTCCCAACTTAAAGAATTTCAACATCAGGATCTACAGAAGGTTGCAATAAGACACTGATTATTATAACAGGAAAAAATGTGCATTTTGATATTTTAATTATGGCTAACTGTGTTTCCAAGTTAGTATATCAGCATGTTTGATGAAATCCAAATAGCTTTATTCCGTCTCCGAGAACATTTTGAAATTAGTGTCTTGAAGTTCAACATTACAGCAATTGCCTTTTCTGTTTAACAGTGCATATGTTTACAATGCCACAATAACGCCTCAGTCTCATAATTTTTATAGAGCTCTTTTTTGCCAGCTAAAGACGTAGATGCACATGTGCACCTTCAGTAGCAGGGGCACATGATAATCCATGCCTCTTGCAGATGGATGGACCAAACTGTAAACAGACACAGGCGCTCAAAAGCTCATCTTTCATACTCAAAACTCAGAATTTATGAGAATGATCTGAAAGTAAACTACTGCAAAAATGAAAACTCAAGTGAGAAATGAACACTAAAAAAGAAGCTCACTTTAATCTGCCGTCCTCTGAACAAGCTTTCATCTAATGCCATTGCTGTCATCACAGAGTCTTTGTCTGCAAACTCCACATACGCAAACCTGCCACAAAAAAGCAAATGAGGAATTTAGGATGATTTTAAAAAAAAGTAATCTGCCAGAGAAGGGGTTTAACAATCACATGCCCCACCCCCTCCCCCCCAACTCAACCATTTCTTTTAACAATGACAAAACCCTTAAGCATAGCTGCCAACCTTGAGGCAACGAAAATCCTGAGCTGCTGCCTCCACGTAGCCCTTGCTTCCAGGTGCCGAAAAATCAAACGGGGGGGGGGGGGGGGGGGGGGGGGGGTACACGTCAGCCCGCCTAGGTTTACTGTGCAGCGATGTTTATGTCCGCCCGGCACATTTTACAAACGGCAAAGTGTTCACCCTTTCTCGATTCGTCGATGATGCAAGGAACGCTTGTAGTCTGGATGGAACTTCACCAACCACTTCTGCTTCTTTGGAGGCATCATTTTCTTGAAAATCGAAAATAACACTTGTGAAAATCGCTAAGCATGTGCTCCAGACCAGGGCAATTTCGAAGGAACCGGAACAAACACAGAATGGATGCAAATTTGCTGCGCATGCGTAATCAAGACTGGCTGTGGGTCCCCGAAAACTTAGCAGTACAGTATAGCGGCAGGCTCTCAACTACAGGCACTTGACTGGGAGCGGTACGCCAAAATGCCTTGAATTTTCAAACAAAACTTGAAAATCTGAAAATCGAGAAAAATGTAAAAAAAACCCGGAAAATTGGGACTTGAAAAAAAAAATCGGGAAATTCCCGATAAAATCGGGAGGGTTGGCAGCTATGCTTAAGGCTCCATGCATTAACTATCCACTTAATTAATCTGACCTTTGATCTTTCCAACAGGTCACTGAAATTATAAGCAACAAGTGTTCTAACACAAGGGTTGGCTTTTGTACACGCAAAACCCATGTGTTATATATATTTAAAACAAATTATGCATTTTTCACTTTTGTCAACCTCCCAACCTTTGGGAGTAGTGAACCAAAATAGTATGCATAGAAAGGTCTTGTTATCTATGACTGGTTAAAAAGTATTGCAAAAATACTGATCAAAACTAAAATTCTACCACAAAATAAACATCTTTCACATCGTTTGCCGATCTCTTGTGACCCTTAACCTTTTTGAGGGGTCATCCAAATTAGCATGCACAGGAACATCTTGGCATCAGGTATATCGGTACCAGGTCTGGGATTGAATTTGTAAACTGTATTTTTCAAGAAATAGCCATTTGTGACTTATTTCCTGATCTCTTGTGACCCTTGCCCTTTTCGAGGGGTCATCCAAATTAGTGTGTGTAGAAAGGTCTTACCATCAGGTATCTCTGTACCAGGTTTAGTTACAAAATTGTGAGTAGTATTTGAGAAAAAAACATTTGTCAAAATATGGCAATTTTCGACTTATTTCCAAACCATTTCCATCTCTTGTGACCCTTGACCTTAGCAAGGGATCATCCAAATCAGTATGCATATTAAGGCCTTACCACCAGGTATCTTAACCTTTAGCACGCCATCTTGCTTCATTATCGGATGGCGACGCATGGTCTGCTCGTAATCGGCTATGGTAAACACACTGGGTTGCTATGAAGCCTTTGCAAAGGATTGTGGGTGATTGTAAATGAGGCTTGCTTCCGTTTTATATCGGCCATCTTGCTAACTTCGAGTGTGTTTGAGCAATTCAAATTTTCTAAGCGAGAGTTTGTTCCGACGGCTTCATTTTGACAAAAGATGACCGATGAGGAGTTAGAAGCATTCATCAAGGAATACTTTTATGGAGTCAGATTCCGATCATGAAGACTTTCTTGGCTTTTTGCCAGAAGACTTGAGATGGAGGGGGGTGGGGGGGGGGGGTGGGTGGGTGGGAGATGGTGGTGATGGGCAGAGGAGTGATTCTGAATCGAGTGCTAGTGAACACGGAAACTGTGCATAGTAAGCATTGATTATTTTTTTTTTTTTTGTTTAGGATAATAACACCGATAACACAGTTTTAAGAATTATGACATAAAAAAAAAATCGTGATTCATTTATTTACATACATGCCAAATTCCACAATCATACATAGAAAAATGAAAAAGTTGTAGGCTTTTGAAGTAGGGTAGCGTTGGGTTTACCTCGCGCTGGGACCATATGGCGTTGAGGCGCGTCCCCTGGGTGGTGGATAGGGGGCCCCTCGTGAGAGGGGTGCACTGAATGAAATAAGGTGCCGTGAACCAACATACCTCTTCCTACTGGCCATAGACTGGGTCATGAAGAGGACCACAGAACAGAGAAGAAGCGTAATACAGTGGACACTGTGGACACAGCTTGACGACCTCGATTTTGCAGATGACTTGGCATTACTGTCCCACACGCATCAACAAATGCAGGACAAGACCACGAGGCTTGCTGACATCTCGTCCCAAGTGTGCCTCACCATCCACAAACAGAAAACAAAGACTATGAGGCTGAACGCAACCAGGGAAGAACCAGTCTTGCTTGCTGGCACCCCGTTGGAGGAGGTGGAGTCCTTCACCTATCTCGGGAGCATCATAGACAAAAAAGGCGGCACTGATGCAGATGTCAGAGCACGAATCGGTAAAGCCAGAGCAGCCTTTCTCCAGTTGAAAAAAGTGTGGAGTTCCAGAGAGCTGTCACAAAACACCAAAGTCCGGATTTTCAACTCCAACGTAAAAGCAGTTCTCCTATATGGAGCAGAGACTTGGAGATTGACAAAAACCACAGTCAACAGAGTACAGATCTTCATAAACAGTTGCCTTAGAAGAATTTTGAAAATGCACTGGCCAGAGAAGATCAGCAACATCAGACTCTGGGAGAGAACAGAGCAGATAACAGCAGAGAATGAAATTGGGCGAAGAAGATGGGGATGGATTGGTCACAGTCTGAGAAAGCCAGCTTCCAGTATCACTAGGCAGGCATTGTCATGGAATCCCCAGGGAAAGAGGAAAAGAGGTAGGCCGAGAAACTCCTGGCGTCGAGACCTCCAAGCAGACATCAAGAGAATGGGAACCACCTGGAGTAAAATCGAAGAAGAAGCACAGGACAGGAGTCGCTGGAGGTCTCTTGTCAACGGCCTATACCCGGGTAGGGGTGACAGGCGTTAGTAAGTAAGTAAGAACCAACATGGTCTAAAGGAAGGTGACCCCGACAGAAAACCCCTGGTCCTCCTAGTAAGGGGGTTGGGCGTGGGGGTAGCTTCCCCACCCTGCAAAAAAGGAAATAGCTACAAAAACGCAGACGAAAAGACTAACAGTAATTCCTTTCCTGGAGGAGGAAGGTTCTTCTACCAGAAGACTTATGACGTCCTGTGGTGAAAGCTGGAAGTCTTCGGAAGCCACAGGACCGAGCCGCCTCTCTCTATCCAGGGACACAACCATGGGCACATGGAACGTCAAGACCATGTACCAGAGCGGCAAGGCCGCCCAGATAGCAGCGGAAATGCAAGCGAGTCATCGCTAGGCTCGCGAGTTCACTTTGCCTCTAGCAAGTCGCCACAGGCGGTGTGGGGTTGCCCCACTTGGATCACATGGCGAAATTCCTACAGAAAAGCTATCGTGCTGATTTTGGTATCATTGGAAAGAGCGTAAATTGAGCTCTAATACCTGTGTTTACTGGTCAAAAACGGATGAAAAATATGGCAGATACGGCCACTTGAAGTAAAAAAAAGTTGTCTGATTTTGACCAGAATTTCAGCAAATATGGATACGAAAATTATATCGGCAGATCGGCAAACAACGCTACTTTCATCATGAGGTTATTTTTAGTGTGTGTCCTTTGTCTCGGAAATCCGCGGCGGGAAAAACCGGGTGTGTAAAACACTGCCTTTAGCTGCGCGGAAGGCCTCGCCACGGCAACAATGGAGTAAACCCCTACACATTTCCACGATTTATTACAACTAATTCCGAACTTATTTAACTATTAAACACACATAGATTGAAAGAGAAATATTTTATCTTCATTTTCATATTAAAATCGGAAACAAAAAATGATGTTTATGTAGTGAAAGTGATGATCAAATTTGTGCAATTTTTAGCACATTTGGCCTAGTATTCCGCCTGCGTGTGGGCGCCTGGGACGACCTAATCACTCCCCTGTCCATCACCACCATCTATCACCCCCCTTGGTCTCAATCACTCCCCTGTCCATCACCACGATCTATCACCCCCCCTGGTCTCAAGTCAGCGGCAAAAAGCCGAGAAAGTCTTCATCGTCAGAATCTGAGTCCACAAAGTATTCCAGGATGAATGCTTTTAACTCCTTGTCGGCCATCTTTTATAAAAATGAAGCCGTCAAAAACTCTCGCTTAGAAAATTCTAATCGCTCACATTCAAAGTTAGCACGATGGCCGATAGAAAACGGAAGCAAGCTTCCTTTACGATCTCCCACAATTCACTGCGAAGGCTGTCATAGCAACCCTGTGTGTTTACCATAGCCTATTACGAGCAGACCTCGCGGTGGTGACATATGTTGCCACCCGTAAATCAAGCAAGATTGCGGCTGGTGAAAATGTCGCCACCAGTATGCTAAAGGTTAAATATTTTCTGAGCAAATACCAACGTTAAAGTTTACCACAGCAGACGCTAGACAGACAACCACTGGCCTATTACAAGACTCACTTTTGCTATCACATGTGAGCAAAAAAAATGTCACAAACACTGTGATGCTTCAGATCAGCAAAACTTAAAATAGAATCATGGGCATCATTAGTCTAACATGCATAAACATCATTTCTGAAGCATACGTGATATGGCAAATCATGTAAAATATTTCAACAAAACACAGAGGAACTTATTTTAAAAACTAAAATGTTACCCATAACAATACTGTGCACATGAAATCATCCATAAATTTGCATCATGACCAGATTTCTGAGTTTCTGTCAGTCAGTACCTGTGTGTGATCATGTCGGTCAAAAGTCAAAATGTTTGCAAGACAGAAGTCGAGCTGCTATGGACTTCTGCCTGCATGTGATTGGACCCAAGTTAGCGTATGTCTTCTACAGCAAGCTCAACCCATCTCATCCTGATACACCCATTGCTTAAAATAGATTTGACCGATAGTTTTAAGGGTGGTGCCAGAATAGCTTGGCAACTCAGGCGCCAAGCTATTCTGGCACCACCCTTGAACTATAACAGTTGATCTATTTCCTAATGTGTAATGCAGCCTTCATAGGACAATAAACAAATTTTACAAAAACATCCTCAGGATGTAATGGGTTAACATCAACAGTACAAACCCTTTAGGATGTCCAGTGAATTTGTCGCAAAGAATTGTGACTCTGTTGACGGACCCACACCCATGGAAGTGCTGCTCTAGTTCTTCTGCTGTTGCTCCATAATCAACCTGCACACAACACGTTACTCTTTATTTTCAACACTTACACTTCTAGAGATGGGCAGTTTATGACAGCTCATGAGGATTAGTGTGGTTAAAGCAGTGCATAACCAATCTGAATTGATATCATTATGTGTACATGTATCCTTGAGCTGTCATTGTCCAGACATCTTCCAAGACGTAACCCCTTCACTGCCAGTCAATGCAGAATGTGTTAAAATACAAAGAGGTGTCAGCAAGAAGCAATGGGCCTCATGAGCCACAGCAACTGCAGGGTCTCAAGAGGACCTATATCTCTTGCAGTTGGATTAGGTTCGCCTTTGCGCGCAGGCAGCGAATGGGTTAATCCTGCCAAGCTAACCAGTTACTAAGAGCACTTTCGATTCAGCTGGCTGATCCGTCTCCTCAAATTTGTACACAGTGTGAGTAGTATGCAGATCATCTCTACCATGGCAGAGCAACTGCAAGTGCCATTTGGCCCAAGACACAGACGTGGAACGGAGTGAAAGAAAAATCATTAGCGTACTTACCACTTTTAATCACGTTTTACTGACCAAACTTTACAAAATGAGTAAATCAAAATGCCAGGTGGACATTACAATTTGTGAATTGCAAATATTATCATGTTAAAAAATAAATGATCCATGATGACAGCTTCAGATCAGCAGATACTTTGAATCATGATATTATCATTGTCTAACATGCATAAACATCATTTCTGAAGCTTCTGTTTAGACCTCTCTCTCTTTGAAGGAAGTCCTTGAAATGAAGGTAGACTTACATTTCCCACATAAACTGATCTTGCATCTGCTTCCATTTTCTCTTCTGCACTTGGAAAAGCCGCTGAAAAAAAAAATGTCAACAACATTATTTCCAAACATGTGATGAACAAACACAAAATTAGTTTAGCAGGTGGCACAAAGGGTGACAGTGTGAAAATTTGAAATGATTTTAAACAGTCTACGGACTAATTATGCCCTGTGGATGCAGGGACTCATGAGAATTTATGTATCTTGCAGATGTAACAGGCGGGCTGAAGGGCTGTCATCTGTTTGAACAAAAAAGCTGACATTCAGCTTTCTGGGATTTAAAAACAGTGAATCAGCCTATAGGATTGAAGACTGTCACCTGTGCTGGCCTCATATCTGGTCTTGATAAGAGACATCCTGTCTAGGACTAGGAGACGTTTGTTCTGAAGTTCAACTTCATAAAAAAAATAGAATTTAATATTAAAAACTATATGGTTTCTAGGCACTTGTATTCAAGTTATCAAGCATCACCAAATGTTGGAGAGATTGCTTACAACAGACGACATATAGTGACATGTATTGAGATGACCGACTGCATGAGTAGGACAGGAGTCTAGCTAACACTTGACAGTTGGCTTAGACATGTGTTACACATACACTGTTCTCCAAATATTCAACTTGATTAGTTTACAGGGGTATGGCTCCCTACCCCACAATTGATGGGGATCATTCAGCAATTTTCAAGGGTCCGAAACCAGTGGCAGGTGATTTCACTGTGCATCAGCGTCTTGTCTTAAACTCAACCAATGAAAACAGAAGGATCCTGTTCCCATTGTTTACACAGAAACTAGGCAGAGAGAGGCAGACATGTGCAATACCGACCAATTGCATGGTTTCAGAACAGCAAATTAACAAAAGAAAAAATGCAAAGCCCTGATGGTTCATGTGACTGATCCAAATATGTGTGACCTTTGCGACAATAAGGGCTGGCTTCTGCACCAGCAAAATCCACGTTTTCTCAAAATTTAAACGTTTTTCACACATCTGTCAACCCCCTTGACCTTTGCAACGAGTTGACTAAATTAGTATGCATAGGAAGATCGTATCATCAGCTACCTTTCTCATTTCTGGCAAATTTAATTGAAAAGTTCACCAAAATGTTGATAATAAATACAATTATTATAACAAGAAAGGCAAAGCCCTTATGGCTCATGTGTATGACCAATCTACATTTGTGAACTTTGTGACAATAAGTAAAGAGATCTATGGCTTCTGCACCAGCAAAATCCACATTTTCTCAACATGTAATCAGTTACGTTTCCACACATCTATCAACCCCCTGTGACCTTTGCAACGAGTCCACTAAATTAATGAATAATATACACAGAAAGGTCTCACCAGCTACCTATGTCACAGTATGTGCCAAATTTGGTTTAAAAGTTTGCAAAACTGTTCATAGCATCTACAATTCTATCAAAAATTGGCATTCAACATACATTTGCAGACCTCATGTGACCCATGACCTTTCCGAGGGCTCATCCAAATTAGTATCCATAGATAGGTCTTACCATCTCTGAACCAAGCCTGGGTTTGAAGTTGTGAATAGTATTTGAGAAAAAAAAACATCTTTGGTCAAAATATGATTATTTTTGTCCTATTTCCTGAGCTCTTGTGACCCTTGACCTTTCGAAATTAGTAGTGAGCCAAAAATTGGCATTTTATACACATTTGCTGAATTGTGACCCCTGACCTTTCCGAGGGGTCATCCAAATTAGTATGCATAGAATAGATAGACCTGACTTTCCATCTCTGCACCAAGATTGGGTTTGAAGTTGACAACAGCATTTGTGAAAAAAATAAAAATCTTTTGTCAAAATGACAATTTTTTACCCATTTTCGTGATCTCAGGACCCTTGACCGATCTGAGGGAGTCAACTAAGTTAGTATGCATAGAAAGGTCTTGCCATCAGGTATCTTTGTACCAAGTTTGTGCTTGAAGTTGTATTTGAAAAAAAAAACATTTTGTCAAAATATGGCTATTTTTTACCTATTTCCTGATCCCTGTGAGCTTGATGAGGTCACTCAAATTGGTATGTTTAGAATGGCCATACTACACAGTATCCTTGGGCCAAGTTTGAAGACTATCGCTTAAATAGTTTCCAAGAAAATACCGTTACACAGTTTACCATGGCAGATGCTAGACAGACAACCACTGGCCTATTAAATTTAAATACTCACTTTTGCTATTGCATTTTTGCATGTAAGCAAAAAATGCCAAAAACAGTGAGACGCTTAAAAAAACAGTGAGCAAAACTTAAATAGAATCATGGGCATCATTAGTCTAACATGCGTAAACATAATTTCTGAAGCATACTTGATGTACGGCAAACCGTACAAAATATTTTGAAGACTGCGGCTTGAATAGTCTCCAAGAAAATGCCAAGCTTAAAGTTTACCATGGACAACGGCGGATGAACAGACGACCACTGGCACATCACACACCGACTATTGCTTCACATGTGTGCCAAAAAGTGTGCGTGACTATTTTTCAAATTGCATCCCTTGCATTAGTTGCATTGAAATTACTGTTCAAAACTAGAATTATATACTGCATAATGGCTGGATGCATGACAGAAGTTTATGTTTTCAATTCATCCCAAAGAATCAATAACTGACCCAATATTATGCGCATGGGTCCCACAGAGTACTTAAATTTAAATCCAATGGTGCACTGTGATCACCAATGATGAAACAATATTGTATCAGATTCAACTCTAGTTTATGTACACACATCTCAATAGTCCCCAAAAATGGTATAAGTTTACTGTAACTTAACAGATGGTCTATAAACTCTATTGTGCACAGTTCTGAAATGAATGCATGATGCTTGCTCAGTTGCTGATGAACTTTATTTTTATAAGTCAGTCTGTCATAACCCGCAATATTACCTCTGTCCCAAAAAACGTCTACGAAAAGTACATTTGGTAATGCTTGATTTGGAAAATAAACATACATGCTGCAGCTGCTGTGGGTGAACTGAGGTTCATCTGTTTTTCCACTTCACTCTGCATCTCCTTCAGCTTCTCCGCTTCTTCTTCCATCTCTCGCACTCGGGCTTTGATTGCTTCCAGTTCCTAAAAACAATTGATTTAAGCACATGTCTGAGCCTGATGATGAAGCTGCGTTTGCGGCCCTAGTGTGTGACAGCTAATGAAAAAATATCGACATAATTCAGCTTACCGGATCCTCGACGCCACTGTCTTCTGTTAAGCCCGTTGCGGCTGTTGCATCGCCGGCTTCGAATTCAACGGCCTCCGTCTGGAAGGAGTCCTCCAACGCATTTTCTGTCCCATTTTCAACATCTGCCATTTTACTCGTTCTAAAAAAATGTACGAAATACTATACAAATATTACAGTCCCGGGTATGTTGAATTCAAGTAATAGATAGGCAAATAGCTAAAACATAAAATACGACCGATGATAAGAGATTTCTTTTGTTACCACACCACTATCCTCATCGCTGCTTTCTGGTTTACGGAAGCACTAACATAAGGGAGGCGAACTGTACACAAGTTCAGTTGCTTCCCTTCTGTCGTCTGCTTCAGATGTTTGCATTGTTGCCCGTGATATGTGTGTGGTTGCCGTTTATCCGTTTTTAAAAAAAAAAAAAAAATTGAAGTCAGTGTTATGAACACGTGAAAGAAAAAATATTTGAGTAACAGATCGAGACTGATTTACGCTAGTCAGTCACGGCGGCTGAAAACCGTCGGCGCCACCCGTTGTGCGCCGCCCGGGCTGACCGGCTAATGCCGAGCGCCGGCGGAAAAAGCCGAAAACTTACTAAGTATTAAAAATTGCAAAATACTGTAACAAAAGCAATAAAACGAATTATCATGTTGTTCATAAATAAAATTGTGCATTTATTACTAGACATGTATGGACTGCACCCGACTGACTTCGACTAAACTCAGTTAGGCCAAGTACTGACGCCCGGGTGACCCCGGGCAGGCCGCTCCGCCTGCCGGCCGGCGGTGTAGTCGATTAACAGTCCGGTATGCCCTGGCAGGATGATCAGTGATTGGCCAGTTCGACGACTGCATTATCGCATTTGAACAATTAAATAAACAATGAAATCAGTGGTAAATAAACGTAGGCCTACATAATTATTTGGTTGCGTACTGAGGCCGGACCGGTGTGAGTATGCCGCCAGTGCCTTGGTCACTTGACTGAGACTGAAGTTAGTTCCACTATGAGGGGCGGTTCTGTCGGTCGCAATCACCGCCGCCGTCTCAGTTGGGCCAGTGAATCAGTCACCGAGTGACGACAGAATGATCCTGCGGCAGTCGGTGATGACAGGCACGGTGCCGGCATCCGAGTCACACTGCCGTCGCGTTTTCACTGAGTATCTCTCTGGCCGGGCAGCTCAGTCGATTGCTACGCAGGAAATCGAGGCAGGAAACTCCCTCATAGTGGAACTAACTTCAGTCTCAGTCAAGTGACCAAGGCACCATATACTCGCAGCTCACAGCCACTTCGACACGCGTACTACCACAGCTCACCATTGCCGCGCCTCGTGCTTGCTTGCTACTGTCGCTTCTTCGCGTGCCGTCTGCATTGGGTCGCACCATACACAGCCGGCAGACATCTTGGATTTTGCTTCACCGGCCTGCTTTTTTCAACGCCGCAGCCTTCTACACGCTATTTTACAGTCCTTTTCAGGACCGCCTTGTAGTGAACTCACTTAGTGGCAAGTACTGGTGTCGAAAGGTCAAGTAACTTGGTTAAATAACTTTTTAATAACTAGTTAATTTCTTATTGTTTTAGTCATTTTTCTTAAAAGATAAAGTCTTAAATTGAAGTTATCTAAACGTAAGCTGGCCCGCTCGAAGTTCACCTATGTGGACTTCTTGATAGGGTCTATGTCTTCTTCTTCGGAAGAGATCGACGATGGATCTGGTTCCTCGTCGGTCTCTGAAAGTATAGTAGGTACCCCTTCTAGGGGTAAGAGGAAAAAGAGTGGCAAGTCTAAGCGCAAGCGGACTAGGGCTAGGGCCAGCAATGTCACTAACCCACATGCACCGACATCTGCTGATAGTCTGGAAGGCAGAATTAGTCTGCCTCTTTTATCCCCCGGCCGGGACTCAGTAGGAGGTCCGGTAGGGGGAGAGCTTAGGGTATTTTCTTCCCCTCCCCACTCCCCGGACATTGCACGTGCTTCTGGCACAGTCCCGGGAGAGCTTAGGGTTAGCAACTCCCACCCAAAAACTGTTTTGGAAACTGGAGGAGAGGGGTCAGTGGATGCTGTTGTGGATGCTTCTACACTGCCTCGACTGTCCCCACTCATCCATCAAAATTCTCCTGAACACATTAGTTTGGATGGATTTCCGCCTCCTCTCGTTGTCAATGAGGCTTCTCGTGACGGCGGGAGTGAGGTCGTGAATTCCACCCATGAGACTGATAGTATTGAGGGTGGCCTCCCTCCTCCTGCCGGTGATGGTATTTCTGCTGCCGGCGGGGGTGGGGGAAGGGACCCCCCTCTTAGAACTCCTTTCAAAATAGTAGCAAACAAAAAGGTTCCTAAAAAACGCTCTAATCAAACCATAGTGAACAAGGATGACGGCGGCGCGGGCGCCGCTGCTGAGGTGTGGTGCACCTACCCAGTTAGGATCCATGACCGGGGGACTGGATCTTCCAGACTCCGAGATCATGGCACGCTTCAGCCCCACCTTTGCGATGGTGCTGGTGTCGCCCCATCCGAGATCACTCTAAGACAGCTAGGCAGGGATGTTTGGATAGTCTCTTGTCCTAACTCTAGATCCCAGAAGTTGTTAGCCTCTAAAAAGAACCTCGGTGGGGCGGATGTTGAGTGTACCATCCCCACACCTAGGGTTGTGGGGGTGGCCCACGGGATCCCCCTGGCTGAGGATGTTAACCAGATAAAAGTCCTACTTGGTAAACAAGGTTTCCGAACTGAAGTAACTAGGCTCACCAATAGGGAGGGGATCCCCTCGAGAGCGATAAAAATCGATTTCTATGAACTAACAAAGCTTCCTCCTAGAATTAAAATAGGAGTACATCATCTCCCGGTCGAGCCATATGCCCCTCCTGCATTGCGCTGTTCTAAGTGCTGCAGGTTGGGGCATGTGGCTCGAACGTGTAGAGCAAAGCAAGCAGTGTGTGTCAGGTGTGGCGGCCGTGACCATGTCCGGGATTCCTGTCCTGACACTGCAGTTCCTAAATGTACTAATTGTGGTGGTGCACATAGTGCAGCCTACCAAAAATGTCCCCAGATAATACTCCATAGAGAAGCCAATAAAATTAGGAATGAAAATTACATTCCGTACAAGGAGGCCTTGAGGAGGGCCCAGACTAAAATCACTAACAAAAAAGATGAGGGTGCCAATAAAGCTTCATTGCCGAAAGATCTGGATGCCACAGCGTGGACCAGGTTTCCTGCTACCCGTTTGCAGCCCGCTCGCAAAAACCCCTCCCCACAGGCTAAATCCAATCAGTCTGTCTCGTACAGAGATATTCTGATTAAAAATAGTCAACAAAGTAAGGTAGTAGTTGTAGAAGATAATGATAAATCTCCTCCTCTACCACCCCCACCTCCATCTTTGATGGAGGGGCTGGAGGAACAGAGTACTTTTTCTCGTAGGTCTCTCGAATTTGGAGAGGTTCGGCGAGAAAACAGTGGCCCTGGGTTGAAAGAATTCATGATCAGGGACATTGTTCAACAAATGCAAAAGCTGACTGAGGCAATCACTGGAGGAAATGTGCAGGGGATTGTGATGGCCATGCTGCAGTTTAATCAACTCATCATGTCTATCCTGGTCCCACTGCTCACCAATCCTAATATTGCCTGACTAAATAATTTTAATAGTAAAGCCTTAGATTACGGCGATAGGTTTATTCACCGTCATGGGAGTGATGAATAGCGACAAGTTAAAAATCCTTCAGTGGAACTGTCGCGCTATAGGTACTAATATCCACTATTTAATTAATTACTTGGAAAAGAACGAATTCCATGTGATTTGTTTACAATCCTTGCTTAAAACCAAACTCAAACTACCTATTATTACGGGATTTCATTATCCCCCAGTAGTTGAGTCTCCTACCAAATTTAATGAAAAATTTTTTACAGCCACTTATATTAAAATAGGGATTGATCATGTAATAATGCAATCACCGGTTACTATGCACGAAACACACCCTATTTATAGTAATTATATTCAAATTAAAATTAATACGCATAAAGTTATTAATATTCTTAATCTTTATGCACCTAAATCGGTCTCACCAACAGGCCTGGAGTGGCTGGGTGCCCTCCCGGGTGGTGGGTGGTTGGTTATGGGAGACCTTAACATACACCACCCGTTGTGGCATGCTGAAATTCCAGACACTCGTAATATAGACCATAAACAAGCTAATGATATAACTAAATCAAATCTCCTTATTTTGAATAGTGGTGAATTGACTAGAATACCAGATAATAACCTATTACACCCATCAGCGGTGGATCTTACCTTAGCCTCTAACAATATTTTCTTGGATGTTTCTTGGGTGTTGGGCGATGATCCTATGGGGAGTGATCACCTACCAATATCCCTGGAACTTGATTTAAAATCTCAACTGACTAATAATCTCCCCCAACCTAATGATAAATTTCAATATGAAAAAGCAAATTGGATAGTATTTCAGGAAAAATTTAATAAAAATAAAGATACTATTGATATAACTAATATTGAAAATTTCAACAGCTCCCTAATTAAAGCGGTACTTAAAGCAGCTGAAATAGCTATCCCTCGTAGTAGGGGAACTCCACCTGATAAACCCTCTAATGCCTGGTGGAGTGATGAATGCGAGAGGGCTGTAAAGGAAAAAAAAAGAGAGCTTATAATAAATGGAAAAAAACGAAGCATTTAGATGACCATGTGGCTATGAAATCGGCAAATATACAATGTAACAAAACCATTGCCCTGGCTAAACTTAAATCGTTGGATAAGATGATAACTAATGAAATTAATTGTCCTACGGATATGACCAGGGCATGGAAAATTGTTAAAAAATTTAAAAATCAAAAAAATCCTTCACCTACCCCATTGGTAGTTAATAACTTAACATATACTACTGACCAAGAAAAAGCAGAAATCTTGGCAGAAACATTTGCTAACATATGTACTACCGACAAATTTGATTCTGCTGCAAAAAACTTCAGAATTGCAGAAGAAGTTAAGTTGGTATTTGATAATCAAGTAGCTCCTGAGTCGGGAGATACTGCCTTAATTAATCTTCCTTTTTCTATGGTAGAACTTGATTCTGTCTTATCACAGACTAAATCTACAAAAATAACACCTGGACATGATCAAATAACTTATATCATGTTAAAAAACCTCCCCCTTGAAGGAAGGAAATTACTATTAAATTTATATAACCAGTGTTATGAGGAGGGTCATCTTCCCTTGGCCTGGCAACATGGGTTGGTAATTCCTATCCCCAAACCAAATAAACCACGAAACCTGGTAACTTCGTACAGACCTATAACTCTAACACCGCACATTAGTAAAATTTTTGAGCGGTTAGTTAAAAATAGGTTAGAGTATTTTTTGGACAAGAATAATATTATTCCCAAAGTTCAGGCTGGTTTCAGAAAATATAGATCTGTATCCGACCAGCTATATACTTTATCTTCTACAATTAAACAGGCTTTTAAAAGGAAACAAAAAGTTATGGCGGTTTTTTTCGACGTCAAACGTGCGTTTGACGTCGTATGGCATAAAAAACTTTTGCATAAGATCTATATGCTTGGTCTAAACGGAAACATTTTTAAATACTTAGAAAATTTTTTAAAACGAACTTTTCAGGTCAGGAATCGACAGGCCCTCTCAAAAACACATAAAACTGATTGTGGAGTACCACAAGGTACCTGCTTGGCTCCAATTTTATTTAATATTATGATGGCGGATCTCCCGGCCTATTTAAATGACAAACTAGATAAATATACTAAAAATTCGCTTAAAATTTCTCAATATGCCGATGACATAGCCATATGGAAACCGGTTTAAAACTATAAATGCTTCTGAGAGAGAAATATCTCCGGAAAAAACTATGAAATTTCAAAAGGCTATTGACCTCGTTCAAAAATACCTGGAAAATAACGGATTTGAGTTAGCTCCAGAAAAAACTCAATTGATAATCTTTAGTACTCAGAAGGCCAAATTTGGTATTCCAATAACTGTTAGTAATTTTGGTACTAAACATTCGGTTAACTTGTTAACTCAAATCAAATTCCTGGGCGTAATTTTTACCTCTACATTAAATTGGACACTACATGTAAATAGCCTTATTTGTAGGGCTAATAAAGCAGTAAATATCATTAAAATCCTTAAGAATGAGGTGTGGGGCAGAAATATTAGGCTGCTTTTACACCTACACCATGCGCTTGTGCGTTCTAATCTCAACTACGGTGCGGAATGTTTTCTTTCAGCATCCAAAAGTACTCTTAAAATGCTAGAATCCGCTGAGATGAGGTCGCTAAAGTGCATAGTGGAAGTGCCTGAGTTTACCTCAAATAAAGCAGTATATGCCCTCACCAAAATACTACCTCTTGAACAATTTCGTCTAAAATCATGTGCAAATTACTTGAATCGAATATTTAATACTTCGAATAACGCCCAGGAATTATTTCATAGTGAACTAAACATGGATCGCCTGGAATTAGCGATCCATGCAATTCAAAAACGTAACATACAACCTTCTTTAACATCACTGGTCCGTGAAGTCCAAACTAGGGCTGATGTGACTCCCCAGATAATTAAACCGGTTCCGCTTTCACCCTATCCACCCTGGACCCTCCTCGTGGCCTCAATTAGTACAGAAGTACCAAGTATTAACAAAAAAAAGTGACCCAAACCTCCAGAGACTTGTGACTCTGGAGTATTTGGAGACACAATACCCACACTCGCTCACTGCATATACCGATGGGTCTATTAATGATGCCGGAGATGCAGGGAGCGGTGTGGTCATACCGTCCCTAAACAAAACTATTAGTTATACTCTGGGCAGCGGCTGGTCTATTTGTACGGTAGAACTGGTGGCCATTCTTATGGCCCTAGATCACGTTTTAACCTTGCCGCTGCAAATGTATCAGTTTCTAATCTGCACAGATTCAAAATCTGCATTGCAGAGTTTAAAATATAATGATTGCTCTGGTAGACCTGACATAGTATTAGAAATAAAGTTAATGATTAATCAACTTAGTCTCAGGGGGATTGGGGTCGCTCTCCAGTGGGTCCCCTCCCATATCGGAATATTAGGTAATGAGGCGGCTGATCGGGCCGCTCGGGCAGGTGCATCTGGTGAACCGGGTGCCCGGCCCGTGCGGCTCGCTCAATCCCTACAAAATGCCAAAACTAAAATTAATAAAGCTATAACCCAGATAAATAATGATAATAACATGATTCTGGCTAGAGAGTTTCCAAACATCCTTGCCTATAGAATTACAAATAATCATGTTATATACAAATTACCTTTTTTAGACGGGTCAATTAACAGGATTTGTACTGGCGGCTGGTGTGCCAGATTGGCCCGCCCGACGTGTTACTGCGGCGAGGGCTTCACCCCCGACCACGCGGTCTTGGGGTGTGAGGCCTTCGCCGCTGATTGCGCTAGTCTTAGAACCGCCTATCCGAATGCCACGTCTCTACAATCAATCATAGAAAACGCAAATGCTAATACTATTGTTGAAATTACAACTATACTTAAATTACCGGTTTTTTCGAAATTAATCTGAATGGTGCTTTTTTCCGATAAATTTAATAGTGAGCATTGCTGGCTCTGATCCACCTTCGTCTTGAGACTTGATTAGATTGTCACTGATATTTGTTGTAAACAATGAATTAGTTGGTTGAGAAGACATTTTTAACTTTTCGAATTTTTATGGATGGTCCTTGAATTTTAACTTTCTTTTAACCAAGATTGTTTTCATTAAATTTTATTTTAATTAATTAACCGACCGTTGGTTCTGTGGGTGAGAGGGACCAAATTTAATTGTCGATTGTATATAACTGATTCTTAGATATAGATTTTTAACACTTGACCTATCTTTGATTTCGATACATTATAACAAAAGCTATTATAGCTAGTCCCCGATCACTTTAAGTGCCAGTGGGACAAAAAAATGAAGAAATCAATCAATCAACCAAGGCACCAGTGTCTGAGTTTCTCCAACGGACTCAGTCAGTCGCTGAAATCGCCGTATGATACAGGTCAGCGTCAGCACTGGGGGCGGCCCGGCAATGATCAGTACCTCGAAAGGGGAGGGCGGGGTGGGGGGGGGGGGGTGTTCCAACTTTTTGTTTGGGACTTCAGTTCAACTGACCTCATACAAAAGGCTTCCCCGGAGAGATAAACAGTGTGAGATGCACCGTGCCTGGCCTCGCCGACTCGACTGCCGCAGGATCATTCTGTCGTCACTCGGTGATTAACCTTTCTTCCAGGGGCGGACAAATCAAACAACGGGAGGGGAAAAGGGGGGGGGTGCTCTCCGAAACCCTTGGACCCCCCCCCCCCCCTAGATCCGCCCCTTATCGAGGTCTGCCGATTGCGTACCTTTCGGCCTGTTTGTGCGTATCACGTGACACACACAAAGAGGCGTCTTGTCTTGTCTTGCCGTATACGCCCACAATCAAACGTGTTGATCATTATGGCACTTGAGAGGAAAGTTTTGTATGCATGTCATTCAAGTACGAATGCGGAGCTAATAATAAATCATGTCGCTACATGAATCAGGCCATGGAAAATGTGAGTGAAGGGGGGAAATGCTGGGGATGGCGGGTGGTGGGGGGGGGGGGGGGAGGAGGGGGGAACTGGAGGGCTTTATTGGGAGACCCCCGACACCAAGGTGTCAGCAGTCAGAGCCTCCAGCGCCTCACTGTTGAGGGCATTCCAGTCCTTAGTTATGGTTCGTGGCAGGAAAGAGGCGGCTCTATATTGGGTCCTGCACGAGACTCATTATTTGTACTGCTTGTTGTGGCTGCGGCGTTGGCGCGATATCGCCTGTTCCACTTTCCCATTGATGATGGGGCAGTTTGCAGCGCCACTAGTGATCTTGCGCAGCATCTGAAGGCGTGCAGTGCGACGTCGATCCTCCAGGGACGGCCACCCCAGTGACTCTAGCATGTCCCTAACACTCGATGTGTCGTGATAGCGGTTAGTAGCAAACCGGGCGGCGCGTCTCTGAACTGCTTCCAGCCGGTCGATGCCTTTCTGGGTGTGAGGGTCCCAAACAGATGCTGCGTATTCCAGGATAGGACGGACGTAGGCCATGTAAGCTCGCTCCTTGATGGCCGTAGAGCTCACCTTGAGATTCCTTCTCAGGAAGCCTAGTGTCTTACTGGCCTTGTTGGCGATGCTGCTGACATGTGCGTCCCAGGTAAGGTTGCTGCGGAGGGTCACCCCGAGGTACTTTGCCTCAGAGACTGACTCAAGGGTGTGACCGTGTAGGGTGTAACCAGACTGTAGAGGACGTCTGCTCCTCGTGACTGGCAGAGTTATGCACTTGTCAGGGTGGAACTGCATGTCCCAGCTCTTCTCCCATTGCTTAAGGCGCTGGAGGTCTTGCTGTAGCTGGGCTTGCTCTTGGTTGCTAGTTACCACTCTGTATACGGCTGTGTCGTCTGCAAACAGTCTTGTCAGTGCAGTCAGTCGGTCCGGTAGATCGTTGATGTAGGCCAGGAATAAGCATGGCCCCAGCACCGACCCTTGGGGGATCCGGGCCCCAGATCGCACACTGACAAAGGAAGAGCAGCTGCCGTTGACCACCACAGCCTGGCGCCTGTCGCTAAGGAAGCTGGCGACCCATGTGAGCACCGTATCGTGGATGCCGTAGCAGCGGAGTTTGTGGACCAACAGACTGTGGTTGACTCGGTCAAATGCCTTCGCGAAGTCCATGATTAGGACGTCCGTCTGCTGTCCACCTTCCATGTTGCACGAAAGCTCCTCGACAAACTCCAGGAGTTGGGTCTCACACGACCGCCCTCTTCGGAAGCCATGTTGGTTGTCATGAAGGGTGTTGTTGGTGTCGAAGTGGTGCATGACGGCGCAGACGACTATGTGCTCCATAAGTTTGCAGGCCACACACGTCAGGGATACTGGTCTGTAGTTGGCAGGATTGTATTGTTCGCCCTTCTTGAAAATCGGTGTGACATGTGCAGCCCTCCAGTCTGATGGTACTTCGCCTGAAGACAGGGAGGACCGGAAAATCGCCGTCAGCGCAGGGGCCAGTTCCGCCGCCAACTCTCTGAGTAGGCGCGGGCTGATTCCGTCTGGGCCAGTAGCTTTGTTGGGGTTAAGGTTTGTCATCAGCTTCCAAACCCCATGTTCCGTGATGGTGATGTTTGGCATGGCTGGGACGTCTTGGCTGGTCATGCCCGTTCTGAGGGTGAACTGCTCCTCAGTGTATGAAGCGCCATCACCGAAGACGGACTGGAACTGCTCATTCAGAAGGGTGGCTTGGGCCTCTGGGTCTGAAGTGAGCTGGCCGTCCCTCTTGAGTGGTGCGACTCCCACACTTGAAGACCTCTGGTTCTTAATATAAGTCCAGAAGCGTTTGTTTTTACCCGCCTGGTCCGGGTTATCATCACCCAAGAAGATACCGTTGAGGTAGTTCCAGTAGCCTCGCCGCATCTGTCGGTGTATGGTGCGCTTCAGTTCTTTCACCTGTGCTCGGAGTTCTTCTGAGCCAGTTTTCTTCATTCGCCGGTAGAGTCTGATTCGGCGGTTGATGAGTCGTCTGATGTCTTGAGTGACCCATGGGTGGTTGACCTTCTTGCGTGCGAGCTTGTGTGGAATGTGCTCCACTACTGCTTTAAGCAGGCCCTGCTTGAAAGTAGTCCAGAGCTCCTCTAGTGATGCTGTGGCCTGCATTTCCTGCACTATAGTGCTGATTTCCCTTGCAGCCGACTTCAGGTTCTCCCAGTGCGCTTTGGAGTATAGAGCAATCTGGCGAGGGGCCTGGCGCTTCTTGTGTGGGATCAGGGAGAATTCGCAGTATGGGATGCAGTGGTCAGATAGGCCTGGGACTACTTCTGTGCAGGGTACAAGTTGGGGGGGAGTTAGTGATCAGAAGATCAAGGGTATTGCGGTCTCTTGTGGGCTCTTTCACAAGCTGCTCAAGGCCGTTATCATGAATCATGCTGAGGAAGTCATTGTGAAGAGTAGGGTAATTTTCATTACCTTTCAGTGTCTCGGTCTCCCAATCCCATCCTGGAAGATTGAAATCGCCTCCTATGAATAGGTAAGCGTTATTTAAGCTTGATGCTCTCTGTAGGGACTGACTGAGGAGTTTAAGGCTAAGCTCATCAGATTCGTCAGGGCGGTAGAAGGCGCACACGTACAGAGTTCTCCTGCCTTGCAGCTGGACGCGCGCCCACAGAATTTCGCAGTCCTCTACCTCCAGTTCTGGGGCTGCATAACTATCTAGATTGTCTCTGATTGCAAGAAGAACGCCACCTCTGTCGCCTCTGTTGGGTCTGTCTTTTCTATACACGTTATACGTGCTAGGGAAAATCTCAGCAGATGTCACAGATGGGTCTAGCCAAGTTTCAGTTCCTATTACAATATCCGGCTTCAAGGTGCTGAGTAAATTGGGTAACTCAGCCCTCTTGGAGCTCGCCGATTGGAAATTGATGTTTATAATTCGGAGGGGACGGTGTTTGTATTTATTCTGTTGATTTGCTCTGGTTGGAGTGGAGGCATGTTGTGGGTAGAAATTGTGAGTGGTGCTAGGACCCGGTGATAGGTCGGCCGGCGAGTTGGAAGACCACTCCACACCGTGCAGGTCGAAGACAGTTGCACTGTTGGGGTTGCCACATATCGCACAGTACCAGGGAGAGTCGCTGATGCCCAGCGCCTCATAATTGTCTGCATCAACACTCTGGCACTGTCCATGGAACCACTGACCGCACTGTTCACAGGCTAGTCCCCTGTCGTTCCAGCCCACAGGCAAGTCGCAAGTCCCACATATCCATGAAGAGTGGGTCTTTGATGAGGAGTGAGAATCTACTGTGTCAGATGTAGAGCTAAAGGTGGATGGGCCTGGGTTGGGTTCGGGAGAGTACCGGAGTTGCTTATCAGTAAGCTGCACAAGTACAACAATACAAGTCTCTGTCTAGTTGGTGGTTGGATCCAGGCTTTCTTGTACAAAGAGTAAGCCAAAGAGCCCACAAACAAACTGTAAGTGGTACCACATGTTCGAAACACTGTTTTTCCGGAGAAGTTAATATTGACATCAGTTGGTCACACAAGATGATAACCGTGGTGTGGTTGCATCTTCAAGAGTTTTGTTCACAAGAGCACAAACAAGAATAAAAGTCACACAAATGTTGTTTCGAAACATAATTTAGTCTTTAGAAGAGCACCTAACACTAGATTAGGAGAAAAACTGACATCGGTGCCACACTTTGACCGACTATATCGAGTGAGAGCTCACAGGACTGTAAAGAGCCTATGTTTCTAACTCACTACTGCATGAGTAGAAAAGATCGAGTTGAATATCTAACTATCTACACGTCATCTGGCAAAATAACAAAACTAGGCACGTTCCGGCGGGAATGACTCAGATCTTCAAATCTGAACGTCCTATGGGCACTATCACTGTGAAAAACTTAATAAAAGTTAATTTAATGCTCCAAGATGTCGGAGCAGAGAAAAAATAGCAGCCACCTTTGACATGCGCACAAAACGTGAAGGGCAACCAACACTTTCTGTACTGAGCGAGCGCGTGCATTTCTTCTCCTTGGTTTTCCTGTTTTCATGGCAAAGCCGATGTCAAAAGAAACTTTTGAAAAGTATGTAGACAATCTAGGCAGTGTAAGTAAAACTCGGTATCTGTAAAAATTGAGCGCGGTGGGGGCGTAGATCCGTACCAGCACACTGGGAGTGGTCGGACGAAGCGAAGTGTTTACCAAACATCGAGCAAGCTGACATCAGCGAGTACCGTGTACATAGAACAAGGTTCTACACGAGGAAAAAGTTTAAAGCAGACACTGAAGAGCTTGGGGGCTCACCGCAGCTGACTGCTGGCTGGGTACAGCGCCCCATCCAGACCCACAGACCACAAGGCTGCCAGAACACTGTCATCACAGCGCAGGTGAGAATGAAGCGGTTATTTTTTATCAACACTTTTAGTTTTAAGAGAAAGAACATTCAACTGGAGACCATGTGGTAAGACCGTTTTGTGTGGGATTTTTCAGTGGTTGATGGCGTAACATGGCAAGCAAGGAAACTACTTTAACTTTCAGTTTTGATAGGGCTTTGAAGTGATGTAGAGCCTATGATGTAGATGAAACCATGCATACATGTACATGTGGAAATGATCCCGAGTATCTCACACGGTCACTCTTGATTCTGTAGACATGCACTGCTGCATTATTATTGTGTGTTGTTTACTACATAGATCAGTGTGATCTGCTTCCACTATTTGTTGGTTTATTCATTTGTAGCAGAGGAGCCCTCTGCTAATGCTATCACTAGTTACTACCAGCGAGTCAGAGTTCAGTGGTTTAGTGCACGCTTGGCGCACTGTGAGCGAGAATTTTGCTGACTTAGCTAGTTAGTGTGTAGCGGACTACACGCGCGAAGCTGTGACGTAGTTTCCGGTCCCAGAGGCTGGGAGCCTATATAGCCTTGGGGGCTGATATGATGAGGATGTAAGCCTCTTACAGACGGAAGGGGTTTTGAATTGTGCTGCACAGCGAAGATATGGACCACGCATGAAGTATCAGTTTACATTTGCTCTAGAGAGAGGCGGCAAGAGGGGGCAAGTGTTATCTATCACCGCTGACAACTGGCATCCTGCGTCCCTAATTTTTAGGATGCACTTAACTTTGTTCATTGAGGACTAACTGTGACTTAGCTAGTTAGTGTGTAGCGGACTACACGCGCGAAGCTGTGACGTAGTTTCCGGTCCCAGAGGCTGGGATCCTATATAAAGCGGCCGATTCTCAGTCTCGTTGGTAGCGAAGAAAGGCCTCGACCAAGAATCGACCTTCTTCAACTTACCACTTTCAGCAAATGAACGGTCAAATGCTCTCCGGCCCGCCTTCCAAAAACTATGGGAAAAAGAATTCCACCAGAACAAAAAAGGAAGACGCAAAAATCTCACGAGGGTACTGAACAATACACCCACCCTCCTAATAGGTAAGAGGAGAGACCAGTCACGACTAACAAGGATCCGATTAGGCGGCGAGAGATACCTAGTCCACCCCAACCCAATAATGTGCACATGCGGCCACCTACTCACGACGGAACACATACTGTTAGACTGCCCGAGCATAGCCCAAACCAGAACCCTAGTAGCAGATAAACTCAACGCACCTCTCACCGTAGAAGGCCTCCTAAACCCCGACCCTAAAACATGGTCCACCACCACCAAATACACAATACACCTGCTTAATAAGCACCCACTAATCCGATACATCTAACCAAACTACAGACATGACGAGAGGTAGATCAAAAGCGATGCGTGGACATCAGCGACAACCAGTCAGAACATAACTCCCCCCCCCCCCTCAACCCCCGGCCCACCCCCCCTGGACGAAATCAGCGAGAGCTGGAAGTCCGTATCCTTTAAAAATAGCATAGCATAGTCTCGTTGGTCATCATCGATTCGGCGCTCAGCAGCGAAGGAGAGAGGACGGCTCACCGCTCTCTCCCACAAAGCAAGCCAGCCAGCGACAAAGCCAGCTAATACAAGCAAGCCAGCCAGCCAGCCCAGCGATGGACAAAGGAAAGAAAAACCGTCGCAAGTCAAACAGGGAACAGGTGGAGGAGTACACCTCCACCCTCCCCCAAGCACAGAGACCACAGGCAACGGCCAGGAGGGAGACGAGGAGCTACAAGCCCCCTCTCTCCCCTCCGATACGGCCTCAAGAACAAGTACGGCGGGCACTCTCGCCCGCCCAGCAAGCAAGCTACGCGCCTCACCAGAGCTACGTGGTGGGAGGGTTGCAAGGACTCCCCTCACCGCAGGAAATACAGAATATCTTCGACCAGTACAGACACTACGCTCCCCCACCCCTCTTCCAATACCCAACATTGGAAGAGGAGCATCACGAAGACTCTTCGGAACCGTCATCGTGGGCGGACTCCCTGCACTCCCCACCTCCGGTCGACATCCCCGAACAACTAACGCGGGAGCGACCGGCAACGCTGGAGGAGGAGGGGACTCGGCTCAGGGGGATCGGATTCGAGGAGTTGTCACGTAACGGATGTGACATGTTGTTTTATTTTTTTTTTTTGCCAAGTCGTTTTTTTGTTAATAAATGTAGGTCGCCGACTTCTGTAAATAGCCTTAGTTTAGGGAAGTTAATAAATGTGTGAGCGTAATCGTAAAGCCCGTGCAGCAAGCTTAGCAGTGAGCGAGTACAGTGGTTGCACGCTTTCGCCGAGTAGCTTTAACCGAACAGTGTTCAGAGTAAAGTTAAACTGCGAGGTAGCAGAGGGATATTACAGTCAGTCAGCGGAGTTAGCTAGCGCAGTGAGAGTCTGGGTCAGGGTGCGGCCTCGTTTGGAGCCCTTGACAAGCTGTGTGAGGGTTGTGTTACCCTCCCTGCAAGACCACGGCCAGTGTTCCTGGGTGTGGGTGTCCCGAGAGACTAGTGACCACGGCTGCTACTCAACAGAAGACCCCTCCGGTTCGTCTTCGTCTTGTTTGTCTCGTCCCGCCGGAGGACTCACCAGTGACAGGTAAATTCATGCCATTTTCCTCAGTTAGCTGCTGTGCTCTCGGGTGTTTGAATGTGTACATAGGTTCGGAAGGGTATGTTCGTCTAGGGTTTTAGCGATGTTTTAATCGAGTCTTTAACCATGGTTTTTAGGTTGGGTTGCAATATGGTGGGTGTCGGATTTAGTTGTTTATGTTCGGCTGTCGCCGAGTGAGTATATTTAAAGGGCCATGTTGTAAAATGAATTAAAGTGGGTATCCTTTCAAATATATTGGTATTAAGTCCTAGATGTAATGTAATAAGATTGTCACGTGGGGTGGTTGCTGGTGATTATTTGATATCTTTGTATGTACATGTGGATATTTTGATAATGTTGGTTTTAGCAGTGGCAATGTTATTATACAAAAGTGGTTGTGCTAGCTTAATGTTAGTGTAATGGAATAGTGCAGACCTGGTGAATGTTGAATGTACATAGGAAGCTTTCATATCCATGATTGTATATTTGATATGGCCAAGGCGGGTATTAGGGTGAGACGAGACACAACTCACGTGGTTTGTGAGTAGGTGCGTATCAAATAGGCCAGAATTAACTGTGTTGGCACTTTGACTGACAATGCGCCCTTTTCCAGTGCACTGGCTTCGAAGATTTCGTCGTTCTTCGATCTCTTCATCATCCACGACCAACGGTGACGCATCATCGGGAGTCGGAACGCCTTCGCTAGCCGGTCCTGTTGGACAAGTACGTTGGGCTACAGCAGGCTGATTCTACGTTCTGCGCGTCGGTCACAGGCGTGCGTGGGCAAGCGCGGCTACGGTGCTCTGCGGTGTAGGGGTAGTACTCTTACGTTACGAGCCACCCTGTCTAGTGTGGGACAGAGGACACTGTACAGAGACAAAGTACCCGCCTTGTATAGCCATTGCCGATGTTCACCTGTTAGTCATGTTCACCTGTTAGTCATGTTCACCTGTTAGTCATTTTCACCTGTTAGTCATTTTCACCTGTTAGTCATTTTCGTCTGTTAGTCATTTTCACCTGTTAGTCATTTTCACCTGTTAGTCATTTTTTATCTGTTAATCTTTTTCATGTGTTAATACGTTATATGAGTGCATGCGTGGGTATGTGTGAGTGTGTGGGGCGTTAGTGGGTTGGGGTGGGGGTTAGAGTAAGAGTAGGTAATAAAAGATTTGTTTGTTGTTTATCACTGGCGTTGTTTGATTTATTTAGAGTGGGTGGGTTTTCTCGAGTGTGAGCACTTACATTGTCCACGGCGCCCTGACTCCGTCAGGCGTGTCGTGACATATTTGGTGGCAGCGGTGGGATAAGGATTAGGGGGAGGTAACGGATTAGGTAGATTAGGGTATTTTTGTGCGCCAGTGACCGTTTGTTCGTGTTGTGGTACGAGTAAGATCTAGCGGGCGGTTGGCGGGAGTGGGGGCGTATTGCGCCAGGGGCCACGGCCAGAGAGTGCAGTGCGCATAAACGAGGGGTGGCATGAGTGGTTGCCTCTCATTACTCAGGTACCGAGTGGTGAGGACCCTTCGGCTCTTGTCACTGTCTAGTCCTTATTTGTTGTTCGTATTCTGTGTATTTATTTGTTTTCTCTTTTCTTTGGCAGGGGTCCTGCTGGGGAGCAGTTGTCGTCACTGCCTCAGTGACACCCACATCAGGATGCCCCCTAAACGGGAGACCAGGGCCACCCGTGCCACGTCGGGGCACGACCCTGAGTCTGAGGGTGGTGGTGCAGGGGATGAGGGTCCAGGAGAGAGAGGAGCCACTCTGGCCACTCCCTCTCGGAAGGAAACGGTGGTGAGTACCCTTACCCGTACTCTCACTGCAGCAGGACTGACACCCAGTAGGGATCAGGGAGGTAAAGAGGGGGTAGGGGTGATGGTAAACCCATATGAGCAGTATAAAGTGATAGGAGAGGGCCTAGGACTTAGTGGGGGAGCTCTAACCCAGTTCATCCTGTCCGAAGTTAGGAGAGAGGAAGAAAAACGGGAACGTGACCTAGAGCGTAAGGCGTTAGAGAGACGGCTCCAGATGGACCGTGAGGCGGCTGAGCGGGCTAGGCGGGATGACTTAGCATTGACCGAACGTAAGCTAGCTGCCGCGGAACAAGCACGGAAAGAAGAGCTCGTCGCGGCCGAGACGCGGCTTAAATTACAGTTAGCAGCATCGGAAAAGAAGTCAGTTACGGAGACTAGTCAGCATTACTCGCTCAAGATGCGTCCGTTAGAGGATAAGGAAGATGTGGAATCTTACCTTCAGCTCTTTGAGAGAGTAGCCGAAACCCAGGGGTGGCCGAAAGAGGTATGGGGGATCAGGTTAGCACCTCTATTGCAGGGGGAGGCCCGTGACGCATACCTTAGGCTGACCGTAGAGCAAGGGAAAGATTTTGAGGTGGTGAGGGAGACCTTACTGAGAAGATTTAGGCGTGACGCTGAATATTACAGACGCCAGTTTCGCGAAGCCAAAAAGGAGAGTCTCGAAACGTTTCCCCAGTTGTTCGTTAGGTTGAAGACCTCAGTCAAGCGTTAGTTCACTTTAGCCCATAAGAGCATAGAGGACGTAGAGCAAGTGCTGGACGTGTTTCTGTCTGAGCAACTTTATGCTATTATGAATGCAGACCTTGAAATGTTCGTTAGGGAAAAACGTCCTAGGAATGGTGAAGAGGCCGCGGAGCTAGCGCAGCTCCATATCGACACCAAACGGGCAGTCTCGCGTCCATTGGGTGGGGGGCCGATTCGTCCGCCGTTCAAGAAGGACAAAGGGTCGAATAAACCCCCTGAGGCCAAAGCAGAACATAGGGCAGAACCAGCTAGTTCAGGCAGGGGGACTGGTGAACGGCTGTGTTTCAAGTGTAACAAACCAGGGCACGTAGCAAGGAACTGTCAGAGTAAGGCGTCAGTTAACCAAGTCACCATTGCCCCTGAGACAGTAGCCGTAATGACAGAGCCTGTGACAGTAGGGACGCGGACGATCCGGCCCTACGACCCGTGGAGTAAGGGATTAGCCCAGGGAAAGGAAGTTCGTATCATGCGTGATACGCGGATATGAGTGCGATCGCCGCCAAGTGGATAGAACCCAGGGATCTTACAGGTCGGTTCATCGACGTCAGTCCCGTCGACCATACTAAGTCCGATAAGTATCCGACTGCATGGGTTGAAATCGATTCACCATTCGTGCGAGGGACGATCGAACTTATCGTAATGGAGCGCATGGGACCAGACGTAATCCTAGGAAACTGGGTGACTTTTTCAGATGGGAAACGTAGTCCCGTATCCATCGATGCCAGTGAGTGTGCTATGGCAGCAGCGGTCCAAACTCGAGCTCAGGTTCAGAGGGAGAAGGAGGGAGAGAGCGCGCTTAAAGTCGTTAAGCAGGCCGATCTCAATGTGACTCCTGCCCAACTGATAGAGTGGCAAAACCAGGACGAAACTCTAGCTCGCGCTAGAAAGTTGGCCGAAGAGGGCCGAGCGATTCCGTCAGGGAAAAGTCTGATAGAATTTTGCAGGAGGAAGGGAATTCTGTATCGGGTCTATAGCAAAGGAGGCAGCCAATCGTCCCAGTTAGTCGTCCCGAAGCCTTTGAGGGAGACTGTAATGCGTTTAGCGCATGACCCACCGATGGGGGGGCATTTGGGAGGCAAGAGAACCCGGGAACGCATTTGGGGTACTTTCTATTGGCCGGGACTGTGTGCTCAAGTTCGCAGGTACTGTGAGTCATGCGAACAATGTCAGAAAGTAGTACCAAGAGGGAGAGTACCACGGGTTCCTATGCAACAGCTTCCGCTAGTAGAAGAACCATTTCAGAGAGTAGCGGTAGACATTGTGGGGCCTATTGCTCCAGCTTCCGACAGAGGAAACCGGTTCATTCTCGTGACCGTCGATTACGCCACTCGATACCCCGAGGCAGTACCTTTAAAGGGGATCGAAGCAGAAAGGGTCGCTGAGGCATTGTTAGAAATCTGGTCTAGGGTGGGGATTCCGAGGGAGGTACTCACCGACCAAGGGTCCCAGTTCACCTCACAAGTGATGTCTGAAGTCAACCGTTTGCTGTGCATCCAAGGCAAGTGTACTACTCCTTACCATCCGCAGGCAAATGGCCTAGTAGAACGTTTCAACGGTACCTTGGTGTCCATGTTGAAGAAGTTAGCTAGAGAGCAACCTCGATGTTGGGACAGATACATTCCCTCATTGCTGTTTGCGTACAGGGAGGTTCCTCAGGAATCGACGGGGTTCGCGCCGTTCGAGTTATTGTACGGCAAGACTGTAAGGGGGCCCATGTCAGTTCTACGGGATCTGTGGACGAAAGAGCAGATGGGAGAAGAGGTGAGAGATGCAAGCCAGTACGTAGTAGATTTACGGAATCGCATTGAAGAGACGTGCAGGTTAGCGCAACAGAATTTGAAGCTAGCGTCGAAAAAGCAGAAACAGCACTTTGACCGCAGAGCCAAACCACGCAGTTTTAATGCAGGAGACAAGGTTTTGTTGTTACTTCCAGTTAAACACAACAAGCTGGAGATGGCTTGGCAGGGACCATTCGAAGTTCTAGAGAGAGTCGGAGAGTGTGACTACAGGGTACGGGTAGGCAGTAAAAATAAACTGTACCATGCAAATCTGTTGAAAAAGTTCCAAGAACGAGTGTCAGTAGCTACAGTAGTGATAGACGAGGAGGACGAAGATGAGGGGGGAGAGGCATTCGTGGTGGTAAAGGAAGTACCTACCATTCCTTTAGTAGCGTCTGAAGGACCCTCCGACGTCCATCTTGATCCTAACTGTCCAGAGATCCATTCTAGTATAGAAGCTCTGACTGTCCAGTTTAAGGATATTTTGACAGATTATCCGTTGAGGACGACACTAGACTCGTGTGAAATCCACTTGACTGATGAAGTGCCGGTGAGAACGAAGCAATATCCTCTACCTCATTCTCAGCTAGAGGTAGTCAAAGCCGAAGTGGATGCTATGCTAGAAATGGGAGTAATCGAGAGAGCCAATTTCCCATACAACTCGCCGATCGTCTTGGTGAAGAAGAAAGATGGCACTGTTAGGTTTTGCGTGGACTTTAGAAAACTGAACCAAAAGGTCGTGTTCGATGCGGAACCAATGCCTGACGTGGAGTACCTATTTTCCTTACTGTCCAAGGCTAAGTACTTAAGCAAGTTAGACCTAGCTAAAGGCTACTGGCAGGTACCCATGTTAGAGAGCGACAAACCGAAAACTGCCTTCACCACACCGGCAGGGCAATTTCAGTGGAAGGTAATGCCTTTCGGGTTAAAGACGGCAGGGGCAATCTTTTCCCGAATGATGAGGAGGTTACTAGAACCTTTGCGATTGACGGAAGTTAGCAATTTCATGGACGATGTCATGATTGCTTCCTCCACTAAAGAACGTCACTTACAATGTATGGCCCAGCTCTTTGGTAGGTTAAGAGAGGTCCAGTTGGCGGCCAGACCTACAAAGTGTTACTTGGGGTTCAAGCAGTTGGAATATCTGGGGCATACAGTGGGTAACGGTCAGATAAAACCAGAGGGAGACAAGATGCAGCGGATAAAAGACGCGCCGCGACCACAAACAAAGAAACAAGTCAGATCGTTTCTTGGGTTGGCAAATTATTACCGCCGGTTCGTTCCTAGCTTTGCGGCCATAGCAGCCCCACTAACCGACCTAACCAAGGGAGGAAAGACTGGACAGATCGATTGGAACGATGCATGTGAGACAGCATTTGAGGCGCTGAAGGCGCGACTGTGTTCGGGTCCTGTGTGCTCATTGCCAGACTTCGATCGTCTCTTCGTGTTGCAGACAGATGCGTCCGAAGGGGGTGTAGGAGCCGTATTATGTCAGGACCATGGTAACGGTTTACAGCCTGTTGCATGCGCGAGCGAGAAACTGTCCAAAGCAGAACGTAACTACTCCACCATCGAAAAGGAGTGTCTTGCAATCGTGTGGGGAATTCAGAAATTCCGTCAGTATCTGTATGGTAGGACATTCGTCGTACAGACAGACCATAGACCATTGCAGTACTTGCAACAAGCTAAATCCACAAACAGTCGACTGATGAGGTGGGCTTTGCAGTTGCAGCCATTTTCCATTAGAGTGGAAAGCATAGCCGGTAAAGTAAATGTTCCTGCTGACTTTTTGAGTAGGACAGGGTGGTAGAAACCGTAAATGTGGAAGCAGTATTGGGACAGTCATATAGGAATCAAACCCGGGTGTTTGATCTGGTAGGGGGGTATGTCACGTAACGGATGTGACATGTTGTTTTATTTTTTTTGCCAAGTCGTTTTTTTGTTAATAAATGTAGGTCGCCGACTTTTGTAAATAGCCTTAGTTTAGGGAAGTTAATAAATGTGTGAGCGTAATCGTAAAGCCCGTGCGGCAAGCTTAGCAGTGAGCGAGTACAGCGGTTGCACGCTTTCGCCGAGTAGCTTTAACCGAACAGTGTTCAGAGTAAAGTTAAACTGCGAGGTAGCAGAGGGATATTACAGTCAGTCAGCGGAGTTAGCTAGCGCAGTGAGAGTCTGGGTCAGGGTGCGGCCTCGTTTGGAGCCCTTGACAAGCTGTGTGAGGGTTGTGTTACCCTCCCTGCAAGACCACGGCCAGTGTTCCTGGGTGTGGGTGTCCCGAGAGACTAGTGACCACGGCTGCTACTCAACAGAAGACCCCTCCGGTTCGTCTTCGTCTTGTTTGTCTCGTCCCGCCGGAGGACTCACCAGTGACAGGTAAATTCATGCCATTTTCCTCAGTTAGCTGCTGTGCTCTCGGGTGTTTGAATGTGTACATAGGTTCGGAAGGGTATGTTCGTCTAGGGTTTTAGCGATGTTTTAATCGAGTCTTTAACCATGGTTTTTAGGTTGGGTTGCAATATGGTGGGTGTCGGATTTAGTTGTTTATGTTCGGCTGTCGCCGAGTGAGTATATTTAAAGGGCCATGTTGTAAAATGAATTAAAGTGGGTATCCTTTCAAATATATTGGTATTAAGTCCTAGATGTAATGTAATAAGATTGTCACGTGGGGTGGTTGCTGGTGATTATTTGATATCTTTGTATGTACATGTGGATATTTTGATAATGTTGGTTTTAGCAGTGGCAATGTTATTATACAAAAGTGGTTGTGCTAGCTTAATGTTAGTGTAATGGAATAGTGCAGACCTGGTGAATGTTGAATGTACATAGGAAGCTTTCATATCCATGATTGTATATTTAATATGGCCAAGGCGGGTATTAGGGTGAGACGAGACACAACTCACGTGGTTTGTGAGTAGGTGCGTGTCAAATAGGCCAGAATTAACTGTGTTGGCACTTTGACTGACAATGCGCCCTTTTCCAGTGCACTGGCTTCGAAGATTTCGTCGTTCTTCGATCTCTTCATCATCCACGACCAACGGTGACGCATCATCGGGAGTCGGAACGCCTTCGCTAGCCGGTCCTGTTGGACAAGTACGTTGGGCTACAGCAGGCTGATTCTACGTTCTGCGCGTCGGTCACAGGCGTGCGTGGGCAAGCGCGGCTACGGTGCTCTGCGGTGTAGGGGTAGTACTCTTACGTTACGAGCCACCCTGTCTAGTGTGGGACAGAGGACACTGTACAGAGACAAAGTACCCGCCTTGTATAGCCATTGCCGATGTTCACCTGTTAGTCATGTTCACCTGTTAGTCATGTTCACCTGTTAGTCATTTTCACCTGTTAGTCATTTTCACCTGTTACTGAGTCATTTTCGTCTGTTAGTCATTTTCACCTGTTAGTCATTTTCACCTGTTAGTCATTTTTTATCTGTTAATCTTTTTCATGTGTTAATACGTTATATGAGTGCATGCGTGGGTATGTGTGAGTGTGTGGGGCGTTAGTGGGTTGGGGTGGGGGTTAGAGTAAGAGTAGGTAATAAAAGATTTGTTTGTTGTTTATCACTGGCGTTGTGTGATTTATTTAGAGTGGGTGGGTTTTCTCGAGTGTGAGCACTTACATTGTCCACGGCGCCCTGACTCCGTCAGGCGTGTCGTGACAGTGATCCTATTACAAGACGCCGTTCCCATCATAACGGCAGTTGATGGCGACCCGTACCACCGAGCACTAGTCGCCGCCCGGTGGCTAGTGCACTCGGGCGCCATCAAAGATCTAGAGCCGCCGACAACCAACGACGCAACCAGCCAGGCCGTGGCCTCCACGACACACACGGAGAGCCAGGCAACAACAGACCCCCCACAAACGGCCAACCAAGGGACCGACGCCACGCCACCCCCCACCACCAGAGACACAGGGTGTGGCAGCACAGCCCCGACACCCACAACGAGGGAGATGGGCACGGCGAATGAGGCCACACCGGCCCCAGCTCCGACCTCCACGGCTCCCACAGACCCAGCCCCCCAGCAGTCAGGCAACGGACAAACCACCGGCCCGAGTCAAGCAAGAAGACGCCGCAGACCGCCAAAGCGCTACCGCCACCAGCGCCCACCACTGCTCGCCACGCCGCCACCACACATGCGGCTGCCACCGCAACACCGCCACTCACCCTCTCCATGGCAGCGCCCGGCCCCTCGACCAAGAATTGACTGGCCGCCGCCTCCACCACCCTACCTCCCCAGACCCATCTACAACCGGCCACGGTTCCCCCGGCCACCACCACCACCACCGCCACCACTCCTTCAACATCTTCTGGAGTGGTTGGCACACCACCACCCACCAGCCTGGCGATAGGCGACGGTCCTCCGGCCTACCACCTGCCTCCTGCACCATCAACCACCCGGCCCCGGCAGTAACATCAGCCAGCTGAGCGACGGAGCGGCAGACAGTCAGCAAGACAACCTCCCCCCCCCAAACCCCCTGCCCCCCCCCCCCCCCCCGGACGAAATCAACGGAAGTTGGAAGTCCTTGTCCCTTTCAAGTCAAGTCAAGTCTCGTTGGTGGTTGTGCATAATGACCACCCTCCCCTTTCCCCATGTGAGCGGTTGTGAATAATGATCTCTCACACTCCAGTCCCTCTCCCCCGTGAGCGGTTGTGAATAATGATCTCTCACACTCCAGTCCCTCTCCCCCGTGAGCGGTTGTGAATAATGATCTCTCACACTTCCCGGCCCTACCCCACGAGGCGGTTGTGAATAATGATCACCTCGAGCCACCCCGACCCCACCCCACGAGGCGGTTGTGAATAATGATCACCTCGAGCCACCCCGACCCTACCCCACGAGACGGTTGTGAATAATGATCATCTCCAACCCGGCCCTATCCTATAGGGACAGTAGCGTTTCGGTTTAGTTCTAGTTCACCCAAATAGGGTTTAGGATGCGTTAGGACAGCGCGTAGGTTTTATCGGTAAGTGCGTATAGGTGTTAGGCCTATGCCGAGCTAGGTTCGCTAGGAATCGTATCCAACGTTATAGGTGTTAGTCATAGATAGGTTTGCTAGGTCAGTGTCATGTCCGAAGGTATAGGCGTTAGGCCTAAGGTGTTTAAGGTTATTGGCACTTGCATTGTTTGTCTAATTTTGATTGTGTTGTTGTTTCACATCATGAATGCTTTTCTGGTATAAATAAATCTTGGAACCTTACTTCTATCTTATGGTGCTCAGCTAGAGTGAGAGCAAGACTGAGACTGTGCGTGTGCAAGTGCGAGAAGTTTGTGTGTGTGTACGTCCGTGCATGTATGACGGTGTGACTGATCGTGCGAGTGCACGTTGGTAGCTAAGTAGCGCTTAACAGCAACAAACACCAAATCCAGTCAAAACAGGGTAAGTTTTTCTGGATACTGTGGTCAGTCCATTGCGCAGGTAATTTGACTTTTGAACACAACGCGAGGCACTGAAATAAACACGGATTTTGTGCGCATGCGAGACCAGGGTATACTTATAGTTTACTCTCCACAGAAATCTCCAGCCCTTCCCTAGACCACAAAAGGGATGCGGACTTAAACTCTGTAGGCACTTGAGTACTGTATTAGATGGGCAGTTTTTGTCTATCTGATAAACTATTTAATGAGTCGCCTACACCCAGTCACTGAGTCCGGTTACACATTTATTTATATTAATACCTGTCTGTTTTACAGGTATAACATTCCCAGTCCTTGACGGACAAGCTGCTGAGACCATGGGTCATCACAGAACCGGATGGCAACATCATTACTGCACATTGTACATGTATGGCCGGACAGAGGCAGAGTACTGTAATTTTATTGTGTGGACACCCAAGGACATTTTCATAGAGTGGGTGTTTCCAGATGCAGAAAGGTGGGCCGAGATGCTGCCAAAAATGGAACATTTCTTTAGAATAGAGTAGCTGTTGTGCCTGAGGTTGTCGCTCACAGTTAGTCTCAACCCCGCCGACAAACCACTTCAGACTTCCCCCAGCAAGGCCAACACTGAGGCTACCGGCAGATCACTATACTGCTATTGTAACCGTGGAGAGGAGGAAGATGACATGGCTGCTTGTGACAATGAGAACGGCAATATGCAGTGGTTTCATTTTTTTGTGTGGGCATCAAAACTACACAGAAGGGACGTTGGTACTGCCCTGACCGTCGCCAGCTTCCTGAATTTCAACTGAAAGGCAAATCTCGCCTGAAGATGAAGTGAAATCAGAACTGAAGTCATGCTACTGTCACTCAGTCAGCTTGCAGCTGAACCCATTTAACCCCAAGGCTGCATTTCCCCAACTTAGGAGGTGTCATCTAAGCCCTGTCTGTACCAGTTGCAGGAGATGGATCGACCATGATAATTCAATGGTATTGCTAAGTGAGCTTTGGTGCCATCAGGTGGCAAGCTAATCTGGCACTACTCTTGAATCATGATGATTGATCCATCTCCTGGTGTAGTTTGGCAGGACTAAATGGGATAATTACCTGTTACTGGTATTACACATTGTATAATTAGTAACCCCCTTGTGTGTATAGCCACCAGTACTGTAAAGATTACTGATGGCTGCAAACACAAAGCGGATACTCTGTGAAAGTGATTGCAGTTGTTATACATACATGTGCATAATAAATTTGCCCAACAATTTTATGTTTGAATTAGTTATTTCTTTTCATCGTGTTATTTCTGATGCAGAAGAAGTAAGTTTGAAGTGATATTAGATTATAAACTTATTGGTATGCATGCACATAATATGTTCTCATCAAATGGAAAGTTGAAATGATGAACTCATTTATGGCACACTACAGTACAACCACGACAGTGAAGGATAGTACCTGATAAGTTTTGTGCTTTCCATGGTGCCTGTTACATCAGTTACTATTCTTTTACTGTCAAGGTTCAAAATTTGATACACTTTGATTTTGGTTCCGAGTATGACACAAGACACGTTTGAAATTATACATGCATCACCCACACACATGAATGATAATACCATCTTCTAAAATGCATCTTTATTACATAACAAGAATAGCAAAGCCCTCAATGCTTACGTGCATCCAATCCACATAATTAATGACTTTGTGACCATAACTAAGTGTTCTAACATAAGGTATGCCATAGAAAGGACTTGCCATCAGCTACCTTTTTGCCAGATTTGGTTGAACAGTTTTGCAAAAATCGTGCAAAGAAACAAACTAAAATTCTAAAAAAGAGAGACATTTTCACATCATTTGCTGATCTCTTGTGACCCCTGACCTTTGCAAGAGGTCATCCTCGTTAGCATGCATAGGAAGCTCTTACCATCAGGTATCTCTGTACCAGGTTTGGAATGGAAGCTGCATATTGGATTTAAGAGGGGAAATAATTTATGACCCCCTGTCACCTTTAATTATGTTCTTGACAAACTGTTGCCTGGTGACATTGTGTTAGCTGACCGAGGGTTTAACATACTGGGACTCAAATCTCCGATTTTAGTCAAATGGCAAAACTGATGGACACATATTTACTAGAGCACAGCAGATGGCAACGACCTTGTCCAAAGTTGTAACAGTATCACCCTCTGCTACATTTAAGAATGTGACAGGAATGGTCAAGTATTCTGGATCACATTGCCAATGACACGTTCAACATGAACTCTAACATGTGCGATCTTTTGTGAGTGTACTCGACATCATACGCCGACAACTGCTTTTTACCCTTTGTGAATGCTGGGATCTTCACTTTGGCACACATCAGACCTACACTTTCATGAATGTTAAACCCATGGTCTCCTAACACAAGGTCACCAGTTTGTCAAGGAAGCTGCTGTTCTCAGCGACATGTTTGTCACTACATCGACCACCGCAGCCATTTGTGATAAAAGACAACACCTTGAGGTGTGATGCCGATCAAGTATTTATACTGTTATGATGCTTATATGAGGAGAAAGTTTGTGACCTAGGCTTCAGACCAGACGGTGTTTCAATAAACAGTTCAAAACAATAAATAATTACAGTCACTTTTCTCCCAAAGCTTCTGACAAACTCCAGTGGCATTGTGCGGCACAGGCTTTCCCTGTCTGGCCATTTGTAAAAAAAAAAAAAAATGCGTGAAAAGGTGGATGCTGAACACATCAGCCAGAAGTCTAACTGGCAAAGCCAACCTCGGGCGCATCAGCACTATCAGCAGTTCTTGGAACTTGGTATTGACACTTCTTGGCCCGCTGGAGATGTGTGGAGAAATAAAATTCAGGAGAGCCAGCAGCATGAGGTAGTTAGGTAGGCCAGTGTAGTATCTGACCTATCATCTTTCTTGAAAGCTTCTTCTTTGAAGTTCTGGTCATCGAGGTTTGTTTTGAGAGTTATGTTCTCATTACGAAGACACTGAACTTCTGACAGCAGCCCCGCATTGTCTTTTTGCAGTGTTGAAACCTCGGCTGCCAAGGCACTGTTTTCTCTCTCTAACCGCTGCCAATCTAAAGTCAGTCTCCCAATACTAGCCTGTAGGTCTGCTACATCAGCCTTGTGCTCAGCAAGAGAAGTGTTGTCAGTGTCCTCTGCATCTTACACCGGCACATCTTCAGCAACTCCATCTCTGTACTTCCTTTGCCCTGTTGTTTCTTTTCTTCGCGACTCTAGAGACCGCTGAAATTGGCCCACGCTGGCTGCTTTGCAGGTTTAACCCATATGAAGAGTTGGTGCCCAGTCATCATAGAGCTCGGCTGGTTTCCAGTCATCATAGAGCTCGGCTGGTTTCCTGTCATCATAGAGCTCGGCTGGTTTCCAGTCATCATAGAGCTCGGCTGGTTTCCAGTCATCATAGAGCTCGGCTGGTTTCCAGTCATCATAGAGCTCGGCTGGTTTCCTGTCATCATAGAGCTCGGCTGGTTTCCAGTCATCATAGAGCTCGGCTGGTTTCCAGTCATCATAGAGCCAGAGCTCGGCTGGTTTCCAGTCATCATAGAGCTCGGCTGGTTTCCAGTCATCATAGAGCTCGGCTGGTTTCCTGTCATCATAGAGCTCGGCTGGTTTCCAGTCATCATAGAGCTCGGCTGGTTTCCAGTCATCATAGAGCTCGGCTGGTTTCCAGTCATCATAGAGCTCGGCTGGTTTCCAGTCATCATAGAGCTCGGCTGGTTTCCAGTCATCATAGAGCTCGGCTGGTTTCCAGTCATCATAGAGCTCGGCTGGTTTCCAGTCATCATAGAGCTCGGCTGGTTTCCAGTCATCATAGAGCTCGGCTGGTTTCCAGTCATCATAGAGCTCGGCTGGTTTCCTGTCATCATAGAGCTCGGCTGGTTTCCAGTCATCATAGAGCTCGGCTGGTTTCCTGTCATCATAGAGCTCGGCTGGTTTCCTGTCATCATAGAGCTCGGCTGGTTTCCTGTCATCATAGAGCTCGGCTGGTTTCCAGTCATCATAGAGCTCGGCTGGTTTCCTGTCATCATAGAGCTCGGCTGGTTTCCAGTCATAGAGCTCGGCTGGTTTTCCTGTGAAATAAAAGACAATTTTACTATGAGGAACACTCTAGATTTAGTGTCAAATCTCAGCTTGCCTGTCTTGGCTTTGCTGTTTATTACAGTGGAGTGATGCCAACCGGCTAAAAAATTGCTACAGACCTGTAGCATATTATTGTAATTCATGTGAAGTCAGTGTGTAGAATAATGCAATGGTGTGAACAGTCTGGCAGTGATTGTGACAACAATCCCCACTGCTACACAATGATTATTGTGTACCAATTTCACCACTATGATCAACATTAGACTTACTGCCTCTTGAATAAAACAGTTTGAACGATTTATTTTTAACAGTTCAGCACATTACAAAGAAACATAACAAACGAGAGAATGAGCAGGCATAGTAAGGCCGCCATGCTCGAAGTAGTACGGCAGTTCAGTTGGTTACTGTTGGCCACCTTGATTTTGCTGTTCTACGAATGGATGACTTATAATACACCTAATGAATGACTTATCATGCACTTACCAGTTAGAAAATGTCTTGAGCAGACACGGGTCCATGCGGACTTCACTGTTGTTTCTGTGACGGTCTTCCTGTTCGTGATTTTCGCAAACCATGCCCTGCGACTGACGTCTCTCGCTCAGTTCACGTAACTGAATTATCATAATAAATAATAATAATACATAGTTTTTATATAGCGCCCTTCCCCACGAACAGCAAGCTCGGAGCGCTTTACAGCACATAAAAAATAAAAAATAAAAATTAAAAAGGAGAAAAAATTAGAACGCACTCACTCTTTAAATAAACATCTGCTCGCACCATGTAGGCGCATTCCTAACACGAAACACACACACACACAAACACACGCACACACACATACACACACACACACACACACACACACACACACACACACACACACACACACACACACACACAGCCTATCTACATGGGGAAACAACCAACATTTCCAGTCAGCACATCCAGACTAAGCTAATCTTGATATGCTACCTGGAAAAGATGGGTCTTCAAATTTGTTTTGAAGGTCAACAGGGTAGGGGAAAGACGGACATGCAGTGGAAGTGAGTTCCAGACGTGAGGGGCCTGATAACTGAAAGAACGGGCACCAGCAGTTTTTAGGCTGACTCTGGGCTGAACGAGCAGTTTTTGTGAGCTTGAGCGTAGACTTCTACTAGGATTGTGTGATGCAAGGGAAGAAGACAGATATGCAGCAAGCGTATTATCCCCTTTAAAGAAGGAATTCTGAAGAACTTTGGTTTTGGAATCGATGAACTTCTCATAAAACAGCTGCTCACACAGCATGTGTTCACCATTTTTACATTTGCCGAAGTGAACGCAACGATCAAACGGCTATCGGTAACAAAGTCCCCTGCCTACTCCGCCAAGCTGCCCTCCAAGGGCGTTACCGCAAAAAGTGATGACGTCATTCGGCAGACCTCTGCACTCTCTGTCGTTTGTTGTTCCGGCCACCGAAAGATTTGGGCCAACCTTTGAAGTCTTCTTACGCCACTCCATTATGTGTATGTATACACACAAAATACGCTTCAAGTGAAGTGTTTAATGTGTACATACACGCAGCAAGTTATTGCCTGCAGGGGTGGAAGGGCGATGCGCGCCGATATGTTGGCCGAGCTGTCCAAAATTAGAAAAGAACTAATACATGGTATTTATATGGCGCATTTCTCATATTTATAATATAACTCAATGCGCAGGCGAAAACGACACACACACGCACACTGACATTCACACACACACACACACACACACACACACACACACACACACACACACACACACACGCACGCACGCACGCACGCACGCACGCACGCACACACACACACACACACACACACACACACACACACACACACACACACACACACACACACACACACTGAGTCTGCCGCAGAAAGGGGGGGGGGGGTACAGAAAACCGTAGAGATCACACGAAACCCACTCTGCGAGAAAAGGTGAGTTTTTAACTTTGCTTTGAACTGCGTCAGGGGGGAGGCATTTTTCAGCTCAGTCGGTACTAGCTTCTTGAAAAGGTCGTTCTCAACCAGCTCAACCTCCACCTTGCCGACAACAACCTCCTCAGTCTCTTCCAGTCTGCCTATCGCAAACACCACAGCACTGAAACAGCCCTTCTACATATCTTAAACGACCTGCTTCTCTCCACCGACTCGGGCAACATCTCCCTTCTTACGCTACTCGATCTCTCTGCCGCCTTCGACACTATAGACCACTCTATCCTCCTCCACCGCCTTCACCACTCATTTGGCATCACTGACTCTGCTCACTCCTGGTTTCTCTCCTACGTCTCCGACAGACAGCAGTCCGTCACCATCGACGGCGTCTCCTCCAACCGAGTCACGCTCTCCTGCGGAGTTCCACAGGGGTCCGTCCTGGGCCCGGTCTTTTTCCACACTCTACACCTCTCCCCTGTCCAGCATCATCCAGTCTCACCACATACACCACCACCTCTACGCTGACGACTCACAACTACTAGACAAAGACAAACTCGACAACACTCAGTCACTACTGACTCGCACGGCTGACTGCTACGAAGATGTGAAAAACTGAATGACGTGACAGCAAACAAGCTTAAACTGAATGACGACAAAACGGAAGCCATGCTGGTAGGCACTCGCCAGAAACTTTCCCAGCTCCCTCCCTCCCTCCACCTTCAACTCGACAGCACCCCCATCTCCCTCTCCGACTCGGCCAAAAACCTCGGCGTTATCCTCGATTCCTCTCTTTCCATGACCAGCTTCGTCTCCGCCACGGCCCAAGCATGCTACTTCCACCTCAGCCGCATCAGTCAGATCAGAAAATACCTCACTACCGAAGCCGCCACCAAACTTGCTGTCTCTCTCATCCTATCTCGCATCAACTACTGCAACTCTCTCCTTTCCGGCCTCCCTCACTCCACTACTTTCACTCTCCGGCGCATCCAGAACAATGCTGCCCGCCTCGTCCTCAGAAAGAAAAAATCCGACCTCATCACTCCCCTGCTCAAACTCCTTCACTGGCTTCCCATCCCCCACGCATCCAATACAAGACTCTGTCTCTCTGCTACAAATCCCTGAACAACTGCGCTCCCGCCTATCTCTCAAACTTACTTCACCCCTACACTCCTCCCCGCTCCCTCCGCTCCACCTCCGACCCTCTCCGCCTCCACATCCCCCGCACCAAACTCAGCACTTTTGGCCCCCGCTCCTTCTCAGTATACGGTCCATCCATCTGGAACACCCTCCCACTCTCTCTCCGTCAGAAACACTCTCTCTCCTCCTTCCAGTCCGCCCTCAAAACTCACCTCTTTCAACAGTTCTAGCACTATACCACTACACTCCCCACCCCAAGCAGACTGTCGTATTGTATTTCACTATTTGTGGTACGTTAGTCGTTGTCTAAAGCGTGCGCATGCGTGCGCGAGTTGTGAGTGCGCGCTTAGAGTTATAATTATTATAAGATAAGCGCATTATAAATAACGTAATTATTATTATTATTATTACTAGCAATTCCAAATTAAATGAGCAGTACCGGCATCTGAAAGAGCGTTCACCGGCAGATTTGAGATGGTACTTTCAGTGGAACTTTGAGAAGTTTCTTCTCCCGATGAATGCAGTGAGCGATAGGGCTGGCAATTTTTTAAGTGATCAGACTTAGGAAAGACCATGACGGAAGACTGCCATCAAAGTGGGCGGTATGGAAGGGTCGCGGCAGTCTTAAACTGTATGCGGGGTTGGATTGGCCCGAGTCCAGTGAAGGTCTTTCAGTATAGGGCCGGTTACGTGGTCTCAGTCGTTTTCGCCCGTCACAGGCCGCCTTGCGGCATTATTTTGAACTCGCTGAAGGCGGCTAATCTGCTCAGATGGAAGACCAAAAAGCAGAAAATTGCAGTAGTCAACTGTGAGACGGATCGTGACTAAAGCATTCACTAACCGTTTGCCGGCACTGCGGGTGGCAGATCTCAGAAAGACAGACAGTGTGTCGGACAAATGCGATGCGTCTCAGAGAATATGAAGCACCACGGATTTCACCGACGTGATGAGTCCTGCATACCTCAAAATCTTATCGAGCTTGACACAAAGAGTGACCGAAGACTGAAATGGAATATCAGTGTCATCTATGCGTAGAGACTCAGTGTAAATTTCAACTGCATTACTATGATTTTTATGTCCCTTCCCTGCCAGTGGTTGCCTGAGATTCTACTGTGTTTCGAAAACGGATGGAGGTCTGCGTGTGAAGAACAAGAACACCCTGGCACGAATGGTAAACATCTGCAGCAAAGTGATTGGCAGTCAGCAAGCCAGTGTGGAGTCCCTGTATGAACATCGTTTGGTGAGAAAGGGTAGGCGGATAGCTTCAGACAGATCCCATGTCCTTGCCCACCTCTACGGAACTCCTACCCTCTGGCCGCAGACTCCGTCCGCACGCACAAAGCTAGGACACTCAGACTACAGCACAGTTTCATCCCCAAATCCATCACTCTAAGCAATCTATAGGTACATCCACGCATACCCAAACCTAACTCCTCCCCCTATCCTCCTTTACCTGTGCAATCTGTAGGAATGGAACTTGTTGATTTTAGAGAAGTGATTATATTGTGTTTTATTTGGCGGTGAACATGGACATATTGAGATTGTTGTTACTGAGTGTTTACCCACTAATTATTTTACTAAGGTAGATTTTTAATTACGCAGCTTGTGTAATAATGTGTAATAATGTACTGAGATGTTTGTATAAAAAGTAGCGAGGATTAGGTTGAAACACGCGTATTATGGATGCATGTGTAAAGGTGGGTGTGAATGTACAAGTGCCGCTCAGTTCAGTTCATAAAAGACGTTTATGTGTGAGATGTGTAAGAGCTATGTGTAAAGATTTTGTAGTGTTTACGTGTGTCCATTTGGAATTTGTAGCTGTGCAAGTGCAGGGAGAAAACGTTCATAATTATGCTATAATGTTTTCATGTCTTGTTTGTACTATTTGTTATAAATGTACCACAACCGAATTTCTCTTTCCGAGATAATAAAGTACTCTTATTCTTATTATTATACTTAGTTATGATAAACGCCAAAGAGTCCCAGCAACCCAAGGAACATATAACATGTATCCGCCCTGACGTCAGTAGTCCATGCACTGCAACCCAAGGAACATGTACTATCCGCCCTCATGTAGTCCCAGCACCCTAAGGAACATGTATCCGCCCTGACGTAGTCACAGAAACCTAAGGAACATGTATCCGCCCTGACGTCTGTAGTCCCAGCACTGCAACCCAAGGAACATGTACTATCCGCCCTCATGTAGTCCCAGCAACCTAAGGAACATGTATCCGCCCTGACGTAGTCACAGAAACCTAAAGAACATGTATCCGCCCTGACGTCAGTAGTCCCAGCACTGCAACCCAAGGAACATGTACTATCCGCCCTCATGTAGTCCCAGCAACCTAAGGAACATGTATCCGCTCTGACGTAGTCAGTCCCAGCAACCCAAGGAACATGTATCCGCCTGACGTACAATGGCAATTGAGCCGAGCAGATGGTAGGCCGATTTTCATTACAACGGCCTACAGATTTAGTCCTCGTAATAACTGTACTCATTGAATCAGTGCAAGGATAATTAAACAAGTCAATAACTAATCATTGTCAATGTCACTCTCTGTCTGTCTGTCTGTCTGTCTGTCTCTCCCTCTCTCACGACCTTTCACACACACACACACACACACACACACACACACACACACACACACACACACACACACACACACACACACACACACACACACACACACACACACACACACATTTGCACGGCGGCATCCTTTTGAATTCTCTGCCTTCAACATAAAATGTATTTTTTTTTCTTTCAGTGTCCTCATGGGTAGCTCGTACACCAAGCGCGTACAAAGGTACAGGCATTAGTGCTATAATCAGTCAAGCAGGTTGACTTTACCTAGCTACATGATATACTAAGTACACGGCCGGTCAATGACCTGCACTGATGCGCGCGCGTTCCAAACCATCTCCAAGAGACATAGGCCTTCATGCGCCTGGAGGGCGCATGACTGGATCTTACTCCTGGAGGTGCGCGCATGTTTGTGTGTGTGCGCGAGAGAGAGAGAGAGAGAGAGCCGTGCGCGCGAGAGAGAATGACGTCATATATAGAGTATTATGTCAGTCTGTGGGCAGTGGGCAGATGTTCACGTCTGCACGGGACATAGACGACCCCGCCCTCCACGAGTCCCCTGCTGCCTTGCAGGCCTGGCCGCTTGGCTGCGGAAAGGCTAAGGGAGGAAACCCCTGACATCAAAGCCCCTGTGTCTCCAGGGAAGGCTTTTGAGCCAGAGACTAGGACAAGGACAGTCTGATATAAAACCTACGATCCGAGGACCTCGATGCCACCGTCCCAGCTTGCTAGGCCATGGCAGACGAACCAAGGGTTTAAAGGGTGGGGCCAGTACTGCGCACACTGCACTCCACCAAAAAGCTCCACCGCGCAGGCTTTAGGAAACGTCCACGGACCATGACACTGACCATTCCAAGTCCTGTAGCGACGGGCGAGGGGCGAAACGGCAGGTGAAAGATGTCACTGGAAGCCGCAGTCTCAAACCTGCATGCAGGCAGTTCAGGATATTGGTCGCCTGATGTTGACCTGGGGATGACAACATCACTCGGCACACCCTGAACGACCAAGCAGCCTTCTCTAGGGACAGCACTGCTTGCTCCACACGGAGAGGGGCCTAGAAAAGGTGGCCTAACCAAAGCTCGTCCCCTCGCAACCCCAGTTGGCTAGCCGCGGTCAACGGGCATCTTCTCCTGCGGTCAAAAAACAAGAAAGAATAACGGATCCACTCTCATGACGACCACGACCGGACTCAGCGTAGCGTGCTGGAACATCCGAACCATGCTCGACAAAGCAGACAGCGGACGCTCTGAACGTCGCTCCGCCCTCATTGCCCATGAATTGCGGAAGTTAAACATCGACATCGCCGCGCTCAGTGAAGTACGCCTTCCGGACGAAGGCAGCCTCCAAGAACTTGGCGCTGGGTACACCCTCTTCTGGTCAGGCAGGCCTGAATCAGAAAGACGGCTCTCAGGCGTGGGTTTCATGGTCAAGACCTCCATTGCGACTAAGCTGGAAAACCTACCAACGGGTCACTCAGACCGCATCATGTCCATGCGCCTCCCACTGAGACACCAGCAACACGTCACCCTTCTCAGTGTGTACTCCCCAACCCTCCTGGCAGAGCCTGCTGAAAAGGACAAGTTTTACACTGACCTGCGCAGCCTCATACAGAGCACCCCTGCAGACGACAAAGTCATCATCCTTGGCGACTTCAACGCCAGAGTGGGCCAGGACTCTGAAGCCTGGAAAGGAGTCCTCGGTAAGCATGGCGTCGGGAACTGCAATGACAATGGCCGCCTACTGTTAGAGTTCTATGCAGAGCAGCAATTGGTCATCACCAACACTACTTTTCAGCAAAAGGACAGTCGAAAGACCACCTGGATGCATCCTTGCTCCAAACACTGGCACCTTATCGACTATGTCCTAGTGCGTCAGAGGGACCGCAGTGATGTCCTCCTCACCAGAGTGATGCCCAGCGCAGAGTGCCACACTGACCACCGCCTTGTCCGCTGCAAACTCAGGCTCCACGTCAAGCCAAAACCCAAGAAATGGGGTCCCCCCAAGAAAAAGCTTGATGTTGCCAGCCTTCAGCGTGACGACGTGAAAGCTGCCTTTCAGACAGATTTACAGCGCAGGCTCAAAGACACACCGGACCCAGTAGACTCCTCCCCTGAAACACTCTGGGAACAACTGAAAACTGCTATTGCAAAATCCTCTGCAGAAGTCTTGGGTTTCGCTAGAAAGAAGAACAAATGAGCTTGACAGCAGGCTGGCAAAAGCGAACAGCGCTTTCGGGCGACTTTTCAAGCGGGTGTGGCACAATCAACAGCTGAAAACAGGCACCAAGATCAGCGTGTACAGAGCTGTGGTCTTCACCACCCTGCTGTATGGTTCCGAGTCCTGGGCCCTCTACCGCAGCCAACTACGACTCCTCGAACGCTTCCACCAGCGCTGCCTGCGCACCATCCTGGGCATTCACTGGAGTGACTATGTCACCAACGTCGAGGTCCTTGAACAGGCTGAAACTGTGAGCATCGAGGCTTTGCTGCTGCGGACACAGCTCCGCTGGGCGGGGCATGTCTCCAGGATGGAGGATCATCGCCTACCAAAGATCACCCTGTTCGGCGAGCTTGCTACTGGACACCGTGACAGAGGGGCACCAAAGAAGAGATACAAAGACTGTCTCAAGAAGTCACTTAGTGCCTGCCAAATCGACCACCACCAGTGGTCTTCGCTTGCTGTGGACCGTGACACCTGGCGCTCCACCATTTACAAGGCAGCTGTCTCCTTTGAGGACTCTCGCAGAGCTAGCCTTAAGGACAAGCGGCTCAGGAGAAAAAACAGAGATGCCGCAACTCAGAACCCTGGCCATACCTCCCCCTGCAGCCACTGCGGTCGAACCTGCCTGTCCCGGATTGGCCTCCGCAGCCACGAACAAGCCTGCAGACATCGTGGGCAACTCCTATAAAATCTTCGTTCGCGAAGTCAAGCCAAGATGTCAGTCTGTGTCTGCGTGGTGACGGAGTTGCCTCTTTTACGTCACCGCCACTGTCTTTCTCTAGAAGTCAATTTAAATTTTTTTTTTAAAAAGTATTTTAATTCTTTTCTGAAAAGAATTAAATTTTAGTAAAGAATTTGCATACAAAGCTGGCTAACGAACTCATCCAATGTCTTTCTCCAAACTAGCTATTTATGACAAAAATCACGGTCTCTAATCTGGGTCAACCGACTTCCTATAAACGGTTGTTTGTCTGCAATTATTTAAAAAAAAATTATTTATTTATTTATTTATTTATTTATTTTTATTTTTATTTTTTTTTTTTGGGGGGGGGAGGGGGGGGGGGGGGGCTCAGAACCGAGCCACCGGATCCAACCGCAAAGAATCCTTCACATAATTATTAACTTACCGGATGATTTCCCGGTGACGCATAAGATATTTTGGATCCTGACGCTTTCGAAACGCCGAGGCTCCCTTTAGACATTATGGCGCACAATGGAATTGGAGCTGATCCGTTGCTTGGGGTAAGTTGTTTTCGTCCGTAGACCGGAAACAAATCTCCATTTTTGAACACGTGATGCTTTTATCTCCACCGCAGATTTGTCTTGGTAAGCGTAAAAGCTGGTGGTTCAGAATTACTTAGTATTTTTCTTTTTCTTCAACGTAAAGAGCTTTTTCGAGGAGTACAGTGTTTTCATGTCAGTACTGCAAGAATGAGGGTCAAAGGAATTATGAACAAGAATATGACGTCATCTTTATGTCGAGTGACGTACATGTTTTCATGTTACCATGATGATGTAGAATCTGTTTGTTCAAAATTCTTCAATTTCTTGTGGACAAAATGGCGGGAGGTCAAAAATCGTTCACATCGCAGTAGCTGACAGTGGTTTGTGCATTGGCTGGAACCTTCTACATGAGTTTATGGTGGCATAGGAGTTCCAGGTAGGTTGCTTGTCTGGTTCCTTCCTGTCTTTTTGTGTACCGTATTGAAAATACGGTAGACATTGAAATGGGGCTGGTTGGAGCGCACTCCGGAGCATGCACATGACGTTTTTTGCTTGCGGGGCAGAAATTCTGTCAAAGAAGTAACAAGAAAACAATGACGTCACGTCTAGCAAACCTTACTAAAGAACGTCTTTTTTGGCGATAAAGCGCCGCGCGCGCGTGTGTGTGTGTGTGCGCGCGCGCGTGCGTGCGTGCGTGCGTGCGTGTGTGTGTGTGTGTGTGTGTGTGTGTGTGTGTGTGTGTGTGTGTGTGTGTGTGTGTGTAACAGCGACTAGAGCCCGCGTTTGAGGACGGACAAGCTTGAAATTTTAGGATATTGTCCCTAAAAGAATTATCTCGAGACCTTTTTTTCCGATGTTTTGATTAAGATGCTCATTGGAGAGAAAATGGCCGTTTCACAAAAAAAAAAACCCGGTTGATCCGGTCCGCCCGAAATTAACAGTGACACTTACCAGAGGAAAAAAGTCGAACGCCGGAACCCGGTATCGAACCTCTCACCTTTGGCATTGGTGGCAGGCGCCTTAACCACTGCGCCACGGACCGCAGTGTTTGCATAAACCTGCTGTTTGTCCCGGCCCTGGGGTAGGATTAGGTCAAATTGTGAGCTGTAATCCTGAGGCGTAAAAATCAGCAAGAAACTTGCAAAGTTGATCCTCTGATACGTCAAATGTTGTACTGCGATGAGTGACGTGTAACATCGAGTCGTCACTATGAACACGGCGTCGTGGGACTAATGATGCCATGACGTGAAGCTTCAAGTGACGTCATTTCGCTGCTCGTGCTATTCTTCTTCTTTAGAATAGCTATGCTACGCCAGACCAAAGAGCTTACGAATGGCGGTAATCGCCGTGTGTCCGTCTTTATTTCTGCGTGCCAGTGTGTGTGGATCAGAGGGTGGGTTAGAGTAGAAAGAGATGGATTCCTGTCGATACACGAGGCCACAGAGCGTACTAATGGCGGCAAGCGCCGTGTGTCCATCTTTGTGTGCTCCGACGTGTGTGTTGATCAGAGGTTGACTTAGAGAGGAGGGAAATGGATCAGCATTATAAGCCTAAAAATATGAACATATGAAAATATGATTGGTGCTGTGGTGTCGAAATGAAATGGGCAAAGCGATAGCAAAGTCAGACTGGAAATAAACGTGACAAACCTTTAATAAGACGTAAGAATACACAAAGCGACTTTGCACGTTCGCTTTTCTTAGGAAAAAAAAAAACAAGCTTATGTAGAACAAATCAAAAGAACTCTTCGGCGCACCGAAATTCACGGCAACGAGTCCGCGTGGATCTTGTATCATGTAAAGATCACGTGATTTGGGATACCTTATTGTTGAATAACGATATTTGAGCTCAAGGCATGTTTTTGTTTTTTTCGTAATTGTTTCTTCTCTTAATAAATTAAGTGTGGAAATATACCTTAAAAATACAATTAAAATCCTTGTAAGTAGCATACAGTGCATACCACAACTGAATACAGGAACAATGAGGCCCGTGTATAATACCCATCACCAGAAAACATGGTTGCGACAGTCCTGGTTTCGTCTGCAGCCGTACTGGAAAAAAAAATGTGCTACAGAAAAATGTCTCCATCCTCCGGCGGTTTAAAATGAGTGCGCACTGCTCTTATTCATACTAAACTTCATTTTGACATACCCAAACCTTTGTTACTCTGAAGAAAATCACTATCTCGTAAACGGCTGATCGTCTATGAAGGGCAAGTCCACTACCGATCACCCCGTCAAGCGTGATTTTTTTCTCCGTTGGGCTCTTCTCTGCCTTTTACACGCTCGGCAGTCGCCTTTTTGGTCTGGGTTTGCTCTAGGCGCCGTACGCATCCTTGGTGAGAGTATTATACCCACTTTATTATCGCACGATAGTGCGGTTTTTCAGGTGCTGTTTTGAGAATCAACGTTGAGCATACAGCATTTAACCCATTCAGCCCTGACGCACTATCGGTGCCAATCTAATCTGGCACTGCCCTTGAATTATCATGGTAGACCCACCTCCTGCAACAGGTGCATAGTTGGCCGTTAGATGGCGCCTGCAACATTTGGGAAATACGTGTGCCGGGGTGAATGAGTTAAGACTGATGTTTTCCCGCGTTGTAGTAGAGAAATCACGTTCACGCCTGACGACTCCCAACAATAAACCAGAGCAAAGTCACAGCGGATAACCAACGTCTTCCACAAGCATGGACAACACTCCAAACATCTCCAAGAGGTGTAGGTCCTCGCAGCTCATGAGCCTATAGAACCTACGCCTCTTGGAGATGTTTGTCTATGCTTATGGTCCAGGCTGATTACTTACTTACTTACTTACGCCTGTCACCCCTACCCGGGTATAGGCCGTCGACGAGAGACCTCCAGCAACTCCTGTCCTGTGCTTCTCCTTCGATTCTACTCCAGGTGGTTCCCAGTCTCTTGATGTCTGCTTGGAGGTCTCGACGCCAGGAGTTTCTCGGCCTACCTCTTTTCCTCTTTCCCTGGGGGTTCCATGACAATGCCTGCCTAGTGATACTGGAAGCTGGCTTTCTCAGACTGTGACCGATCCATCCCCATCTTCTTCGTCCAATTTCATTCTCTGCTGTTATCTGCTCTGTTCTCTCCCAGAGTCTGACGTTGCTGATCTTCTCTGGCCAGTGGATTTTCAAAATTCTTCTAAGGCAACTGTTCATGAAGGTCTGTACTCTGTTGACTGTGGTTTTTGTCAATCTCCAAGTCTCTGCTCCATATAGGAGAACTGCTTTTACATTGGAGTTGAAAATCCGGACTTTGGTGTGTTGTGACAGCTCTCTGGAACTCCACACTTTTTTCAACTGGAGAAAGGCTGCTCTGGCTTTACCGATTCGTGCTCTGACATCTGCATCAGTGCCGCCTTTTTTTGTCTATGATGCTCCCGAGATAGGTGAAGGACTCCACCTCCTCCAACGGGGTGCCAGCAAGCAAGACTGGTTCTTCCCTGGTTGCGTTCAGCCTCATTGTCTTTGTTTTCTGTTTGTGGATGGCGAGGCCCACTTGGGACGTGATGTCAGCAAGCCTCGTGGTCTTGTCCTGCATTTGTTGATGAGTGTGGGACAGTAATGCCAAGTCGTCTGCAAAATCGAGGTCGTCAAGCTGTGTCCACAGTGTCCACTGTATTCCACTTCGTCTGTGCTCTGTGGTCATCTTCATGACCCAGTCTATGGCCAGTAGGAAGAGGAATGGAGACAGCAGACACCCCTGCCTGACACCAGTTCTGCCCTGGAGCTCCCTGGTGAACTGCCCTTCGTGGATCACGCGACATGTCATGCCATCGTAGCTGCTCTTGATCAGGCGGACGAGCTTTGTAGGTACACCGTAGTGTCGTAGGAGTTTCCACAGAGTCTCTCGGTCCACGCTGTCAAATGCTTTCTCATAATCCACAAAGTTGACGTACAGCGGGGAGCTCCACTCCAGAGACTGTTCCACGATGATACGGAAAGTGGCGATTTGGTCAGTACATGATCGGTTCTTCCTGAATCCTGCTTGCTGGTCTCTCGGCTGGGGGTCAATGGAGCTCTTCATTCTCTCTAGGATGATCCTGTTGAAGACCTTTCCTGGTACTGACAGCAAGGTGATTCCTCTGTAGTTGGAACACTTGCTGAGGTCGCCTTTCTTGGGAAGCTTGATTAGGTACCCCTCCTTCCAGTCAGCCGGCATCACCTCCTCTTCCCAGATCTTTCCAAACAGTGGGTACAGCATCTCTACTGTTGTCTCTAGGTCTGCTTTCAGAGACTCCGCTGGGATGCCATCTGGCCCTGCTGCTTTGCCGTTCTTCAAAAATGCCACTGCTCCTGATCTCTTCCCGGCTGGGTCTGTCACAGCTGATGGGTAGGTCGGTCTCTGCCGGCTGGATGTCTGGGGGGTCGGGTGGGCTAGGTCTGTTCAGTAACTCTTCAAAATACTCGGCCCATCTGTCGAGTTGGTCTGCTCTGTCTGCAATAGGCTTGCCTTCTTTGTCTTTTACTGGTCTTTCTGTATGGCCATACTTGCCCGACAATCTTCTGGTAATGTCGTAGAGCTGTTTCATGTTGCCGCTGCCTGCTGCCTTTTCTGCCTCTGCTGCCAGGCTGTCTGTGTAGGCCCTCTTGTCTGCCCTGATACTCCTCTTCACCTCGCGGTTGGCTTCCGAGTATTCATCCTGTGCCCTTACTTTGGCTGCTCTCGTGCGACTGTTGTTGACAACTGCTTTCTTCTGCTTCCTCACTTCTATCTTCTTCAAGGTCTGTGCCGACAGCCAGTCCTTGTGATGGTGTTTCCTGAACCCTACAGTGTCTTTGCAGGTTGAGTTCAGCGCCTCTCTAACTGCCTTCCACTGTTGCTCTGTGGTGACCGCCTCCTCTTCATTTACTAGCTCCTGTAGCGCTTGAAACCGGTTGGACAGCACCAGTTTGAACTATTCCAGGCTGATTACCCGCCGAGAATTCTCTCTCCTTCGTTGTTGGAAATCGTCAGGCGGTAACGTAATCTCACTAGTCTACTCCATCAGATGCGTCCAACCAACCAATCAGCCAGCCCGCCACAGCCAGCCCGCCAATTAAAGATTTTTTTTTTCAACGCATCGGTTGGTTCTTCAAGTTGATTGGCGGGCTGGCTATGGCGGGCTGGCTGATTGGTTGGTTGGACGGATTGATGGATGGATGGATGGGTGGGTGGGAAAGTGAGTGAGTGAGCGAGCGAGTGAGCGAGTGAGGTAAGCTGCAAACATGAGTCGGCGACACACTCATCAAAATAGCACAAGACACCCAAGAAAAGCTGTACGTTCGTTCTCCCTTACACAAAACAGATTGATTGTACATTGCTTAACGTCCCGACAGCAATAAGGCTTTCTCAGGACGTGCCTGCACTGCTTGTGAAAAAAAAAAAAACTAAACAGAAAATTGAATGTATGTCGCCAGCCGGTCCAATACATTAAATAAACCTACATGGGGCCTAAATAAAGCCAGGACCATTTAGCAACACACATCCAATATCAAGAGCTACAGGCAGCGCAGACAGTAGGGAGAGTTTCTTTTTTTTTATAAAAAAAAGGCAAATACAGGTGAATGGACCAAGGGTAGACAGAAACACATGCCCCAGAATCGGAAAAGAAACCCATCCTGTGGGGCTGACCAGGGTGACCCTGAGAACTAAAAAGTAGTTAACCCCACCCAAGTCCCCCAGGGCAGACCCGGGTGGGGGTTTTACACAAAACAGAATGGAAGGAGAAATTTTGGGTTTAAAACGTTAGGCCTCATAACTTCATTCTTCAGAAACAACATCTTCCTTGACCTAGTGAGCAGATATGAACCAGTCTGTCAACTTTGCTCACATCACTCATCCGAAAAGTCCCAACTTAGGTCAAAATTTGTTCAGACCTTAGTCTTTGAAATCACCTTCGTGGTGCGAGAAAAAAGACGTTAACCTATTCAGCCCTGACGCACTACAGCAGGAGACGTGTCGACCATGAGAATTCAAGGGTAGTGCCATATTAGCTTGGAGCCTGTCGGCGCCAAGCTAATCTGGCACTGCCTTTGACTTATCATGGTCGATCCATCTCCTGCAACAGGTGCATAGTCGTTGGATGACGCCTCCAAATTTTGGGAAATACGTGCGCCGGGCTGAATGAGTTAAGCCCTAAACGTTTAACTTTGTTTTATTCTCTCTTACATCAGCGACTGCCCTTCTGAAACCGTTAACCCCTTACTCTCTGAAGCGATACCGAACACTGAAGAAAGGCAAAGCACTTATGACTCACGTGTGTGACAGATGCACATATGACCTTTGTGACAATAAGTAAAGGGCTGGTTTCAGCACCAGGGAAATCTATGTTTTCTCAAAATTTAAGAATTTTTCACACATCTGTCAGGCCCACGTCAATCTTGTCCTTTGCGATGGGTCGACTAAATTAGTAAGCATAGAAATGTCTTGCCATCAGCAAACTTCACGCCAAATTCGATTGAAAAGTTTGCAAAAACTTTGATAAAAACCACAATTCTAACAAACATGGCATGTTTCACACATTTACCGACCTCTTGTGACCCTTGACCTTTCCGAGGTTTCATCCAAATTAGTAAGCATAGGTAGGTCTTACCATCAGTATCCCTTACAAAGTTTGGAATTGAAGTTGAACATAGTATTTAATAAAAAAACATTTTGGTCAAAATATGACTTTTTAAAACCAATTTTGGGTTCATCCCATGACCTTGACCTTTGTGATGGGTCAACTAAATTAGTATGCATAAGATTGTCTTATCATCAGCTACCTTTGAGCCAAAACCGATTGAAAACTTTACAAAAATACTGATCACAAGACAAAGACAAAACCATTAGGGCTCACGTGATGACCGATTTACATATTATATGTGTCCTTTGTGACAATAAGTAAAGGGCAGGCTTCTGCACCAGCAAAATCCATGTTTTCTCAAAATGTAAGCATTTTTCACACATCTGTCAACCCCTCTATGAACATTGACCTATACGATGAATCGACTAATTAGTATGCATAGGAAGGTCTTATCATCAGCTACCTTTGGTCAAATTTGATTGAAAATTTACAAACTGTTGAAAATACCTACGGTTTTATCAAAAACTGGCATTTTACACACATTTGCCGGCCTCTTGTGACCCTTGACCTCCCTGAGGGGTTATCCAAATTAGTATGCAAAGACAGATCTTACCCTCAGGTATCTCTGTACCAAATTTGGGTTTGAAGTTGTGAATAGTAATTGAGAAAAAAAATCTTATGTCAAAATATGGCTATTTTGGACCTATTTCCTAAGCTATTGGGACCTTTAACCTTTCCGAGGGATCAGCCAAATGTATTTCTGAAGCAAGTTTGGGTTTAAAGTTGTGAATAGTATTTGAGAAACAAGAAAGGCAAAACCCTTATAGCTCACGTGTATGACCGATCTACATGCGTGACCTTTGTGACAATAAGTAACGGGATGGCTTCTGCACCTGCAAGATTCATGTTTTTTCTCAAAATGTAATCGGTTTTCACACATCTGTCAAAGCCCGATGACCCTTGACCTTTGCGATGAGTCGACTAAATTAGTATACATAGGCAAGTCTTATCATCATGAGCTACCTTTGTGGCAAATTGGATTGAAAATTTTGCAAAACTTTTGATAATAACTACAATTTTATCAAATATTGGCATTTTACACACATTTGCCGACCTCTTGTGACCCTTGACCTTTCGGAGGGTTCATCCAACTTAGTATACATAGATAGGTCTTACTTTCAGGTATCTCTGTACCAAGTTTGAGTTTAAAGTTGTGAATAGTATTTGAGCAAAAACATCTTTTGTCAAAATAATTTTATGGCTATTTTTTTACCTATGAATGAGCTCTTGTGACCCTTGACCTTTCCAAGAGGTCATCCAAATTAGTATGCATAGATAGGTCTTACCATCAGGTATCTCTGTACCAGGTTTGGGTTTGAAGTCGTGAATAGTATTTGAGGAATTTTTTTTTGTCAAAACGGCTATTTTTCATCTATTTCCTGAGCTCTTGTGTCCCTTGACCTTTACAAGGGATCAACCAAATTAGTATGCATAGAAAGGTCTTACCATCAAGTATCTCTGTACCAAGTTTGGGTTTAAATTCTTGAATAGTATTGAGAAAAAAATAAATAATGTCAAAATATAGTTATTTTTTACTTTTTTCCTGATCCCCTGTGACCTTGGCCTTTGTGAGGTCACTCAAACTGATATGTTTAGAAAGACCTTGCCACAAAGTATCCTTGAGCCAAGTTTGAAGACTGTTGTTAGAATAGTCTCCGAGAAAATGCCAACGTTAAAGTTTACCATGGACCCCGGAGGACGGCTGACGGATCGACGACGGACGGATGACCACTGGCCCAGATCAACCAAATTAGCATGCATAGAAAGGTCTTGCCGTCAGATATCTTTGTACCAAGTTTGGGTTTGAAGTCAGTTGTAAATAGTATTTGAGAAAAAATAAATTATGTAAAAATATAGCTATTTTGGTCCTATTTTCTGATCCCCTGTGACCTTGACCTTTGTGAGAGGACACTCAAATTGGTATGTTTAGAAAGGTCTTGCCACAAAGTATCCTTGGGCCACGTTTGAAGACTGTGGCTTGAATAGGGCTCGGGAAGCTGACGTCATCACGCTAGTCGTGGCGGCCATCTTGAGAGGATTCACGATAAGGCACTCATAGCCCTAGGAAATCGCTGTCAGGACAATGTCAGGAAAGTCCTGAGTGCTATAGGCAATAACAGCAAGTCTTGCCATCACCGTAGGAAACCGCTAACCTGATTCTGTTTTTGTTTGTTTCCAAAGAGGAAGAAACATGATGAAAAACCTGCTGAAACACTACTTCGCTACTATCTTTAGACTATTCTATCCTCTTATGATGGCGGCGGACGTGCCGACGCTGCTAGGCAACGCGGGGAACTTCCCAAGCCCTTTAGTCTCCGAGAAAATGCCAACGTTAAAGTTTACCACGGACGACGGCGAACGACCACTGGCCCAGAACATAGACTTACTTTTGCTTCGCAGGTGAACCAAAAACATAACTTTGAAATTTGTACATACGATCGTAACCAACTTTGTCCGGTGCAGGCACACAAATGTAACTGAGCGGAGTGCGTCACTTCTGTGCAGTTTGCCGTGTGCATCCTGTGAGTCGGCTGATCAATGTTGGGGGAAAAGTGATTCACATACCTGCGAAACATCACAGAACTGCAAAACCATTCTGTGGATGAGACTGTTTCAAAGCTGATGTAAGTCTGACTTAGATTTAGTACTTATAACTTAAGTTTGCATCTGCATGCATGTCCGAGATGGGAGACTAGACGGCTATGAAAAAGAAAGAAATTCCCCTGAATGTTACCTCAGTAATTTTTCTCACAAATGGCGCTTCCAAGGGGACATAAACTTGTTCACTCAGATTCCTCCTTAATTTTGTCTCATGTCACGATCGTAACATTGTCACAGTTGAAACATATTATTGCATAAATTGTCTTAACATAAAGTCTTTTTACGAGGAAAAGGCCCACGTTTTCTCTCAAAATTTATGCATTTTTCACAAATTTGCCAACCTCCGTGACCTTTGACCTTTGCAATGGGTCGACGAAAACTTAACATCTTATTATCTTTGCGCCAAGTTTGATTGAAAAGCTAGCAAAAATAAACAATACTGATGAAAACTATAAACTTATACTAAAAAAATGCATTTTTTCAAACATTTCCTGACCTCGACTTGATGGGTCATCAAAATTAGTATGCATAGTAAGATTTTACCATCAGGTATCTCCGCACTAAGTTTGGGCTTGAAGTTTAAAATAGTATTCGAGAAAAATCAACGTTTGTCAAAACATGGCTATTTTGACATATTTCTGGCCCCCTTGTGACCTTCACCTTTGAGAAGGGTCATTGAATTTGATCTGCTTATAAAGTTCTTGCCACAACGTATCCGTGGGCAAAGTTTAAAGACTCAGGTTTGAATAGTATCCAAGAAAATGTCAAGGTTAAAGTTTACCATGGACGACGGCGGACGAAAACGGCCGAAGGACGACGGACGGACGACCAGTGGCCCAGAACGAAAGACTCACTTTTGCTTCGCACAGAAGCCCAAAAACCTGGCTCACGAACATTGCAACGTACTTTAGATGAACACTATTTCAGTCAGTTACCTTGAATGAGGAGCAAAGAATACACTATCTCATCGTCAGTTGAGAAATCTATGTAATTCTTTTCTTTGGTGGGTGGGGGTGGGGGATGGGGGGTGGGATGGGGGGAGGGGGTGGGAGGAGGGGGGTGGAGGGGAAACCGTGCTGTTTTTTATTTTGTGGGAGCCGATATTCGCATTAAAAATTAAAAATTTTCTATTTCCAATGCATTTGGGGCTAGTTTACACTATTTTCTTCTCATGAGTCCCAGTATTTTTCATTGATATTTTGCCCTACACAAAAATGTCTCCATAGGAACAAGTTTTCAGCGGTCTGATTTTTTTCAGGAGCTTTTTTTTTTTCTTGTTGTTTTCCCCCGTATATTATATCAAATTACACACATTCCGTTCATGGTTTGAAGTGCTGGCGTGTCCATTTGCGTGCTGTCCACCGTAAACAACATGCCAAATGTCTGAACTTCTGGGTTAGTGTATGAACTTTCATTTCTGTAAACTTATTGCTTTGCGTGTTCACGGTGGCTTAGTGGTTTTGACTTAAGTGCTGTCGCGTTTCATGATTATTATGTTACTCATGTTTTATCACCAAATGTTGACAGTAGCATCGCAAGACTGATGTGGACTCCGTACAATACTGTACATATATTGCGACGCCAGTGAAATAACGCTAATGTTGTCTGTGTTAAAATAAATAAGTAAAGAAATAAATGTAACAAGAAAGACAAATCCCTTATGGGTCACGTATGCCCAGTCCACATGTGTGACCTTTGTGACAATAAGTAAACGGCTGGCTTCTGCACCAGCGAAATGCATGTTTTCTCAAGTTTAAGCATTGTTCACACATCTGTTAACCATCCGCGACCTTTGTGATGGGTTGACAAATTAGTATGCATAGAAATGTCTTGCCATCAGCAACCTTGAAGGTCACGTTACATATTCAAATTAGGTAGGTGAGACTGTAAGAGGACCGGTGTTTTCAAAAGAAAATCTTCTACCTTCTTTGGCATTTTGTACAAAGGCAATTTGTTGGAATTTGCTTAAAATCTCTCGACAGAAGAGAAGAGACATGTTTGGTGCTTTGATTCATACCAGTCTTGGCTTAAACAGCGGACTCTTTTTGGCCTAGTTTGAGTTGCCAAACGGATGGCGATTTGAGGTGTGTACCAGTTTTGGCTTGGTTATAGGGTTGGTACAGAATCATGTTGATAGCCAGGAAATGAGACTGTGATGTCCCTTTTTTATTTTGTGCTTGGCAAATGTGCAGCAAGTGGGCGGTAGTGTTGTTTAGGGAATTGAAAAATTTGGGGATGACTTGGAAAGACTAAGGCTAAGGCATTTAATCAGATGGGACTGCAGGGGAGGCCGACTGTGTGCTTTGACCTGATGCCAAATTTGATTGAAATGTTTCCAAAAACTTTGACGAAAACTATAATTCTAACAAAATTGGCATTTTTCACACACTTACCGACCTCATGTGACCATTGACTTTCCTGAGGGGTCATCCAAATTAGTACGCATAGATAGGTCTTACCATCAGGGATATATTTACCAAGTTTGGGTTTGAAGTTGAAACAAGTATTTGAGAAAAAAGTTGTTGTTTTTTCTTAAAATTTAGCTATTTTTACCTATTCCTGGATCACCCCATGACCCTTGACCTTGTGCTAGATCAACTAACTTAGCATACATAGGAAGGTCTCATCATCATCTACCTTTGTTAGAGTCCGAAATAGCTCAGGAGCGTCGGAGCAAGAAAGCGAAGGGAATCGCTTGACCTATCCGGGGGGTCATCCAAATTAGTATGCATAGTCTTACCATCAGGTATCTCTGTATCAAGTTTAGGTTTGAAGCTGAAAATAGTACTTGAGAAAAAAACAACAGTTTTTGTCAAAATATGGCTATTTTTCACCTATTTCTGGCCCTGAAAACACTCACTTTTGCTTCGAACGTGAGCCAAACACCTCTAGTCAAAGATTCGAATTCAGTGTTTACAGGCGAGCGTCCGCGCCCTACCCATAAAGACAGAACGATGACGGTGCTGATGACGACCCAAGATGGCGACAGCCCCATGGCAGTGTCAGCCGTCTTCTTGAATATGAATTCCATTTCACAACCTCCCTTTATAGGCTGATAGGCCTTCTCGCAGTCGCAGATTTGCAGACTGATCAGCTTGCAGGATTTTGTGTCCACATTGTCCGCGGCTCCGTTGCAGTCGTTGGTACTGGGGCTTTTCTGAATGCATGGTACATTCGTGTAGTTCTTGAAGACAGTATCTGAAAACCGGAAGCAAACGTTTGTAAATTAACTCACACGGTTTATGCCGCGTATCCGGAGGCGGCTTGTCTCGATTGAGTTAAACCCTAGTGCGCCGTCCCCATTTTAACCCCTTCCCTGCCAATGAACGCATATTTTTGTTTCTGAAATCAGTGAACGACTAAAAGCCACAACCGCCCAAGGCTTTCTCTCTCTCTCTCTCTCTCTCTTGGCTTGACTTCGCGAACAAAGATTCTATAGGGCTTGCCCACGTCGTCTGCAGGCATTTTCGTGACTGCGGAGGCCAATCCGGGACAGGCAGGTTCGACCGCAGTGGCTGCAGGGGAAGGCCCGTCTGGTCAGGGTTCTGAGTTACGACAACTCTGTTTTTTTCTCCTGAGGCGCTTGTCCTTAAGGTTAGCTCTGCGAGAGTCCTGAAAGGAGACGGCTGCCTTGTACATGGTGGAGCGCCAAGTGTGTCTATGCCCAAGGAGTGTGGGCATAAATAACCTATTCGTCTCAGCAAGCGTCATAGATCATCCTCGTTAGCCCCCGCGACTTCGCGAGGGCTCGTGATCTATGTCTCTTGCATTGTCGGATCGTGTTCACATTGCCTCGGCAGTGAATGGGTTAAGTGCTGGTAACAAAGCAGAAAGATCTGAAATTCGACGAAAACGTTGTCACGTGACTACAGCTCAGAAACATTACATCACAAGATGATGTCCAGGGGTCAGTTGCATGAGAGAGCTTCGCCCTGCGCCAGCTGTGGCAGGACAAAGCTCTCATGCAACTGTGCCCAGTTGTGTAGAGCTTGTCTCCACTCCGCAGTCACAACTAGTCCGCAGGACAGCTTTGAAAACTGAAGAAGGATAGAAAAGAACCATGTGGTGTGTCAGCACTCACTGTTAAACAGGTTAACCCGCCTGTGTGTGCGACCAACGGTACTGCTAACAGTACCGCTGGCTGCATGCACAAGAGTGCTAATCTATTTAGCACTGACACAATTTACAATACCCTTGACTGTATGAATTCCGGGGATTCATTAGCAAGCAAAGAGGAAAACTCACTCAGCTGGCACACCGAGCCGAGGTTCCAGTTAGACATGCCGGCTATGCATGTGCAAAATCCGGACTTAGGACACGTTTTATTGTGACCAAAGTCTATACAGGTTTCCGAACCGGGAGTGCAACTCTTCGTCGTTTCTTGTTGGTAGGCTAAGCATGACTTCTTGTGAGGACTGTAGTAAAAATCAGGATAACATCCGCAGACAGATGTTCCGTTTACGTGAAGTTGGCATTGACCTGTGAAACCGGTTGCCAGTGAGTGAGTGCAGTCACCATCACTCGTACACAACCTTTGGGCTTTCACGATTAACCCCGTTGCGAACGCCAGCGCAAACAGCAATCGTCCGTTTTGGACATGCATTGTTGTAGAAAAAAATTGTCATCTGCCCGAACAAATATGGTTACTAAAATACCGAGGTGAAGGCTGTGTTTCGTGCTGCTCTGAGCTATGTCCTAACTTCATGTGTACGACACTGACAATAGCAAGCAGGACGCCGGGAGGAAAAGGAAACAGCATTCCATCGTGTGTGCTTCAGTTGGCTACGAATGTGACCTAAAACACCTCAGAACTAACGGCGTAGTTTCAGGTGACGTCAAAGCCAGGATGACGTTTCAGTTGTGGCGTATCATTTGGCACGAGCTGACAACTCTTATATTATATATGATAAATTGAGTGTTGTACCCGTCTTTTCTAAGCGTGTTTCTTTCTCCATTGGGTACTTCTCTGACAATATTAGACACGAGACGGCACCTGCCATTATAATGTAATTAAAACAAGTTCTAATTATCGCAGACAGCGGGGTCTATGGTACTCTGAACACTAGCATAAGGATTAACATAACTGCCAAGGCAGCCATAGTTTTGAAGTTTCTTTTCTTTATAGATTCAGTCACAAATCTGTTACTGTTTCCGCGGGCTCATCAATGAGTTTTCAACGTATGGACCTGCCATACAATAGGCTTCATAGATCCTCCGTGAAGGGATGCCGCCGATGAACATCATGTCGACATCACGCGGTTTTTTTTTTTTGTCTGAGCCGCCGCCTACCATTGGCCGTTGCATGCTCCAGCTGTTTGCGGACAAACGTCGAGTACGCAACTCAGCTGCTTGTAGACCCTTTAACTGCTGAAGTGGTATTTTATAACAAATATATACATCTGAAGAAATTTTCTCTAAGACTCGAGTACTCAGGTTTTTCACAACCACGGACATTCCGTACTATATACCGTGGGCTGACGCGCCAAAAGCCACATTAAAGTGTTTTCGATGAAATGTCGCATTTCTTTTCAGTGTTCGTCAGTATATGTGTGAAAAGAAATTGCTGAGGGTGCCTCAGCGCATCAACCCCCCCCCCTCTCTCTCCCTCGCAACCCTCCCCCCGCACCGGGCCTCCTCCGCCCTACCTTTCTTCCCTTTCGAGACAAAGAAGGCTAGGCTCAGATGCCGCGGCATGACAGGTCACGGTATACATTTAAATTGGGAAGTTGAGGCAGTGCAAGGCCCCGTGTTTTTAAAAATAATTTTTGCCTTGTTTGAAAATTTGCAGTTGGGCTGAATGTTGGAATTTGCTGGAAATTTGTGGTTAGCTGAGAGGAGACATGTTTGGTGCTTTGATTCATACCATCCTGAGCTTATCCAGTGGACATTTGTGGGCCTATGTTGAGTTGCCTTTGACTTGAGGGGCACGCTGATTTCAGCTGTGCTTGGGTGTGGGGTTGGTAAGGAACCAGTTTCATAGCCAAGAAATGAGACGGGTCATGTGCTGTTTTTTTTGTTGTTGTTGGTATTTTGTGCATGGCAAATGTGCAGCTGGTGGACGGTAGTGTTTTTTAGGGAATTGAAAAATTAGGGGATGACTGGGACTGACTAAGGTTAAGAGACTGGACAGTACGGAAACAGCACTGTGGTCCGTGGCCTGTCAGTGTGAGCCGCGTTTTAGTCCCCAATGAGCAAGCCACTAACTCATTCGGGCAACCCCACGGCCGTATTTCCCTTCAGTGGAGGCGTCATCTAATGACTATTAGTGCATCAGTTAGTGCGTCGGGGCTGAATGGGCCGCCTAAGCACAGTGCTCCACTATACATCAGTAGCAGCTTGCCTGGGACAAAGTCATGCAACTGAGCCCGGGTCCCACTGAACAGTATAGATAAACATAGCTAAAAGAAACCTTTACACGAGCCGATGTTTATGCTCTCACTGACTAACAAAGGCCATGGGGATCTGAAAGCGTATTTGCAGAACGGGTTTCCATACGTGAATTAAAATGGTGTTCAAGCAGTTTGTGCATATTTAATCACACCAGTTAACCCCTAGCTGACACACTGAGCTATTGAAAAATCTCGGCGAATATTAACAACAATGTTCAGGTGATTTGGGATATGTAGTTCAGTGCAGATCAATTCACGGACGTTTCAAGTAGGCCCCGCCGTTTTGGTCCATTCATCCATCCCGCGTCCATCACAAGTTTGTTCGGCGTTTGTTTCGTGTGTTTATTCGTTCATGAGTATCGGCTGAGTTCGTGTGTTTGTGATTGTCACTCGTGTTTCAGTATTATATCTGAGTCCGGCCGCCCATCGAGTCCGGCCGGCCGAAATATCCGGCTCATGTTCACTAAAGTGAGCGTCGGACCGACCGCCGGCCGCGCCGCGGGCGAATGAGTCCCTAGTAGCTGGACTCGCAATCCAGGGAATGAAATGACGAACTTGTTCAACGGCAGTCCGTTGACCGAAGAATCCTGGTAAAAGTGGTACAGTCGCAGTGCGCTTGAATTGATCTCACAGTGTTCAGGCTGTACTCTATGCCCGGCCGGAAAAAAAAAAAAAAAAAAAAAAAAAAAATGACCGAAAAGCGGAGGTGGGGGTTCTTTCTTTTGGTCTGACTGTCTGTCTGTCTCATAGACTATCAGTGCCTGTCTACCGCTGCCAAGGGGCGGGTCAGTTGACTTCCCGGGGAAGGCCGGGTGGGGTGCCGTGTGCCGTCGGTCTCCAACCTTTGTTTACCCGCGGGTCCTCAGTTCAGTTAACTTGACTGACTGACTTCACCAGGCTGAGTCAGATCAGTGGCAGTGTTTGATTCCCACTGCGGGCCGGATCCGCCAGTCACTTGAAAGTCAATAAGCATGGGGTAGGGTGGGGTGCCGAGTAGGCCCGAGGCTGGGTGGGCCGTGGGCGTCACTTCATTTAACACATGCCACGGCAGTTCCACCCAATACTGAGGCTGATCTTCCCCACTTTTCAGTCATTAGTCAGTCACGGCTGCCGTTTGGTTGGCCCGTTGGTTGATTGTTCTTTTGTTTGGTCGTACTTTCGTTCGTTCGGATTTTGTTTTGTTTTTGTTTTTGTTTGGTGTGCTTGTTTATTGTCTAGTGCCGAGTTGGTGTGCTGACTAAAAACTGACCCGGCGCCGCAGACAGAATGCTATCGTGGATTACCGTTCAAGGGAGACTATGCTGAAAACAACCAAAACCATCATGGCGTCTGCGGGAATGCTCGAATCACTTTCAGACGTTGATTACCTGGTTACACGAGCCAGACACTATGCTAAGTCAGATCAGTACGCTGCAAAGGCTTGGCTCATTACTGCGAAGTCGCTGTTCCCCGCTTCGTTTGTAATACAGGTAGTATTTTCCTCTCTCTGTATAATAACAAGTTTGGTGCGTTTAAACTGCAATACCGGCTATCCAAAACCCACAAACTTTCTTCTTTTCCTTCTTCTCCCTTAAAGAGTCGATGCGTGTGAACATGATTATGCCGAGACATATACCGGTTAGTACCTCATAAAATATGTGGCGCAGGACCCTCCTCCCCCCCCCCCCCCCCTACAAGTTGTGGGGGGGGGGGGGGGGGGTGAGGGCAGACTATAGTATTCCATTTCCCCTTCCACCACCCTGAAGACGGCAAGCTCATCTGGCACTACCCTTGAATTATCATGGTCGATCCATCTCCTGCAACTAGAACATACTTAAAAAAGATGATGGCACCCTTGCTGTAGCTGATCATGAGAAGGCTTACTTTACTTACGCCTGTCACCCCTCCCAGGGCATAGGCCGTCGACGCGAGACCTCCAGCGACTCCTCTCCTGTGCTTCTACTTCGATTTTACTCCAGGTGGTTCCCAGTCTCTTGATGTCTGCTTGGAGTTCTCGACGCCAGGTGTTTCTCCGCCTGCCTCTTTTCCTCTTTCCCTGGGGGTTCCATGACAATGCCTGCCTAGTGATGCTGGAAACTGGCTTTCTCAGACTGACCAATCCATCCCCATCTTCTTCGTCCAATTTCATTCTCTGCTGTTATCTGCTCTGTTCTCTCCCAGAGTCTGACATTGCTGATCTTCTCTGGCCAGTGGATTTTCAAGATTCTTCTAAGGCAACTGTTTATGAAGATCTGTACTCTGTTGACTGTGGTTTTTGTCAACTTCCAAGTCTCTGCTCCATATCTAGGAGAACTGCTTTTACGTTGGACTTGGAGTTGAAAATCCGGACTTTGGTGTGTTGTGACAGCTCTCTGGAACTCCACACTTTTTCAGCTGGAGAAAGGCTGCTCTGGCTTTATCAATTCATGCTCTGACATCTGCATCAGTGCCACCTTTTTTGTCGATGATTCTCCCGAGATAGGTGAAGGACTCCACCTCCTCCAACGGGGTGCCACCAAGCAAGACTGGTTCTTCCCTGGTTGCGTTCAGCGTCATTGTCTTTGTTTTCTGTTTGTGGATGGTGAGGCCCACTTGGGACGAGATGTCAGCAAGCTTCGTGGTCTTGTCCTGCATTTGTTGATAAGTGTGGGACAATAAAGCCAAGTCGTCTGTAAAATCGAGGTCGTCACACTGCTGTTCAAGGCCTCCCATTTAGTTTCGAGGCGCCGTAAGATGAGGAGCCGGGCAGCGTGTCGTTTCAGTTAATACCGCCGGCTGGCAGCACAGAGTTGAGCGCAATCAGTTACGGCTGTGCAACTATAATCGCGCTATTTTTGTCACTGTTTTACTCGAGCACGCTATGTGTGTACACGCTCAGTTCTGACCGTATACCTCACGGGATACATTTTAATGGCGCCGGTCATTTACGGCATGTTGTTTAAGCTGTACTGAACGTATGTTGTATTTAAGACATACACTTAAAAGCTAAGAAAATAAGCTTTCTGTAGACACTAGACGACAGGCAACCGGCGCGCAGTTTACTGTGAAGACAATGCAAATCTGTTGCAAATGACACGTCTTTCAACTGTTCTAACTCATGCAAAGTACTTTTGCGAAAATTATGGTTCAGGCCAGCGATCATCGTAAACAGCCACTACGCTATGCACTACTCAAAATGTCAGATAGATTTACCTTGCGATCTCAGTGGGTCCTGAAATGGGATGATGCATCATTGGTAATCCAGTGTTAGACAGACGGAAAGTTCTTGGGTGAACGTAATCTCCACATGTAGTTGATTTCGGGAGCAGTGAAAATTGTTCCAAATAATTCACAGTTCATATGCAGGGTTAGTGGCAGTGTCAGTTGCACACTTTGTATAGGTGAAGTTGTCTTTAGCATTCCACTAAATCTTATAAAATCGGAAGAGCAATCCACTTTACTAACAAATCGGATGGGACACCCACAGTGAAAATAATACACTCTTACTGGTGATCAAATGGCTATTTTGACTCGGCGTAAATTAGATATACACAGAACAGTGCAGGCTAAAATGTATCAGTCTCAAGACAGTTTATTTCACAGAGAGACTGAGTCCTGCGTTTACTTGTTACCGGCGGCTCTCTACACATTCCTTTCAGATGTTTGTCTTCTTCATCTGTACATACGTCAATACCATGAAAAGCAGAAAGATTGTCTACATAATCAACGCACAGTTTAAAGTGTTATAGTCCATCTTTCCTTTCCCTTTTACTCGCTCTGCATGGCAAATCCTGCACAAACTACTCAATCTTTCCATGTGGTTTGAATAGTCAAGAGTCAAGAGTTTTTATTGATGTTGGCACTTCGGCCATTTTCACATGGAGAGCGTATACATATATCAGTTCAATACCGCAAGAACATAACCTGGGGTATATTGACATTCAAAGTTGAAATGACAGTTCTCATAAAAGACAGTATCACGTGACACAGAAATAAGCAATCAATCGTTGGAACATATCGTTGTTTCTCTTTTTCGTCTCTCGAAACATTTAAAAAGGAACCATGCGAACTGTCTCGTTCTAGATGCATTTTCACAGGATAACAACTGAGTGAGTAAAACACTTTCACAGTTGTTATCTACGGTTGCCCAAAAATCCGGGCGCAAGTCTATATACTTCTGACAGTAAAACACAACGTGAGCTTCGTCTTTGATAGTTTGTGGGCAAAAGGGACAGTCGTTCATTCCATCGGTAACGCTTCGAATAAAACGATTCCTGTGTGTCTGGATATCACTTACTCCGAGCCTAAAGCGCACCAGGGTATCTCTGAAACATTTTATTCGAATATCTTTAAAATATGATTCAGATTCCAGAGTAAACTTATACGTTCTGTACAGCCGAAAACGTTGACTGTCCCTGAGGCCGGCGAACCACTCTTGACGAACAACATCGACAAGTCTCTGCTTAAACTCAGACAAAAAGCGCCTTTCATTCCCTACTCCTTGGTTCATCCAAACAAAGTTAAATCCTGTATTCTCTAAAGTGGCTCGTACTTTTGATACCCAATTTAGCTTTCCGTTGTTATCTAAATTTGACAGCAACATATATGCTTGCTTTGGTATACGATCGGTATCCATCTTAATAATCTTAAGCCAAAAACGTATAGTTTTCATACAACAATTCACCAACAGTGGGTACCTTCCAAGCTCGCCGTATACCATGTCAGTGGGAGTTCGGACAGGAACAGAAAGAAACCTTTTACAGGCGTACAGGTGTACTTTCTCAGTGGGACTATCGTCGTGAAGGAGGCCCCATATTTCAGAAGCATACAAGAGTGTTGGTTGTACGACTGAGTCAAAGAGTTTGAAAAAGGTTTCTTTTGTCATACCATCAATGCGCCGCAGGGCTCTGATAATATCGGCGGTCGCTCTCTTTCCCTTAACGGCTAGCTGTTTTGCGCTCTGGAAGGTACTCATTGTGGTTGTGAAAGTAAAACCTAAATAAACGTAACTGTTTACTACTTCAAGTTGTTCGCTTCCGATAAACCATTTTTCACATTTGCTCAGGAAACCACCTTTCCTGAAAACCATGACTTTAGTTTTGTCACAGTTGATTTGCAGCCCTAGTTTACAACAAGTACTAACTAGACAATTAATCTGATTTTGCAGACCAGATGGTGAACATGAAAGTAACACTAAATCGTCGGCAAAAAGTAAAACGAACAGTTCCGCTAGTCCTGACCACAATTGAATGCCATGTTTTCCATCCATAGATAATTGTTCAGCTAGCTCGTTGATAACCAGCGAGAAGAATGTCGTACTGGCCACGCAACCTTGTCTTAAACCCTGGGGACAGTCAAAACAATCAGTAAGACCATCTCGTACACGTACACGTGCTTTCAAAGAGTCGTACATGGCCGTAACAGCTTTAATAAAGGTGCCTGAAGCGCCTGATTTCATTAAAGCTCTCAAAAGGGTTGAATGTCTCACTGAGTCATAGGCACGCTTCAGATCCACGAAGCAAGTATACAGCTTTGCAGGTTTACTCAAGTATTTTTGGGTAGCAGCGTACAGTGAGAATATATGGTCCGTTGTACTATAGCCTTTTCTGAAGCCTGCCTGTGTTTCAGAGATCTTATGGTTGTCCTCAAGCCAGCAGTACAGTCGGTCATTAAGGACGGATGCATAACACTTCCCAATCAGGCTAAGGAGGGAGATTCCCCTGTAGTTCTGAGGGGACTCGCGATCGCCTTTTTTGTGAATGGGAATTATTATAGCCTCCTTCCACATACTTGGGTATGTACCATTTTTAAATAAAGTGTTAAAGTATGTTGTGAGAAAACTGATCAATAATTCTGGCGCTGATTTAAGCATCTCTGCTGCTATGCCGTCTGCACCGCTGGCTTTACCAACATTTAAGCGTCTCAATGCTGATCGCACCTCCTCTTCGGTAATTGGTTCATCGAGCTCCTCTATCCCGGGTAAGGTGCCAATATCGGGGGTTTCCGATACATCTAACAGGGTTTCATCACATTTGAACACCTCTTTGAAATGGTTAAACCATTCATCGTTCGTAATTGCCTGACTAGCTGCTTGTTTATATTTTTTATCTAAGCAGGTATTTATTTCTTTCCAAAACACTTTTGAGTTAGTTATTTGATTTGCTAACAGTTCTGCTTTTGCTTTTTTGTGAGCCCGTTTTTTGTCTGTGAGTAACCTCCAATACTGGCGCCTGACCTCCACAAAATGCTGACGATTGTGATCAGTTCTCTTCCGACGAAAGGTGCGCAGTGTGGACTTCGTCTTCTTTTTAAGCTGTGCACACTCAGAGTCAAACCATTCGTTCTGTCTTTTGGGGGTTCCTGTTAACACTTTCTTTTTCATGCAGTCTGCAGCCGACTGTAAACATTCCACAAACAACCTGAGTGCCCGGTTAAAGTCACACTCTATTTCCGCTGCAGCTCGTGCAAGTTTCAAAAGGGATTCCCCGGAATTTAGTGCCTCTAAATATAGTGGTACTTTTTCCCCGTCCCAGACTATTTTCTCCACACACTCTTTCCTTTCACATGGACGCTCTCGGTCTGTTTGTGTCATGCGTACAGTCAGTGAGACTGGCAGGTGATCAGATTCAATTCTGTTTTCCACGTTCAGCGAAAGAAACACATTCTGGGAACACAGTTCGTTCGAGGCACAGAAATAGTCGATGAGGCTGCTTCCCATCTGGGAGATGAATGTCATACTGCCCTCAGCGTTGAGAAAGTCGGCTCCATTTAATATTGAACAGTCAAACATCTGACAAAGATCAACTAACTTTCTACCGAATGAGTTTACCACGTTATCCTCGGATGATCTTTCATAGATTTCTTCTCTACTGTTATTGTTTCTGTCTGTATGAACATAACAACTATTTAAACAAGCAGTCCGTGCATTGAAATCTCCGCACATAAATACATGAAAGTCATCTCGTACTTCCCATATGTTTGACAAGCACTGTTCAACTAAGTCTATACCATCCATTGAGTCTTGTGTGTTATAGTATGTAGAGCCGTATGGAGGTACGTAAATACAAAACATAACAATGTCTCTGTCAACATTGAGTAACTGTTTCTTTATATTTAACACCACTGTATGGTCATGTGGAACATCAATCTGCTCGAAAAACGAGCAGAGAGATTTTCGCACCAGTACCATAACTCCTCCTGAACATCGACCATGATCGCTGAGTTTCTTTGCAGGGGCAAAGTAAACACTGAAATCTGAGAAAACTTTTAGTTCTATGTTGTATTCTATAAACGTTTCTGTAAAACAAACAACATCAAAAGATGTTATATAATCTATAAAATCAGTGTTTACTAGTTTTGAAAGCAGACCACTAATATTCCAGTTTAGTATTTTCAGCCCACATTGTGACTCAGTGCCCACTTTTGCTCCTGACGTGGTAGTGTCAGTGGTAGTGTTAGTGGCGTCAGTATTGTCAGCATTGTCACATACAGAAACATGGCCGAGGCCGAGTCCCTAGCTGCTAACGGTGATCGGACAGACCTGGGGTTGGCCGCTACCCACTGTGGACTTGCGGCGTGCAGAATTCATTCTGTCGGAAATTAGGGGTTGGTCTTTGAGTGGGGGTGGTAGTGATAGGGACTTTGGGTGGAGACGGGTAGCAGGTCGGTTGGTCGGGACCTTTCCGGCGTTACGTTGGCCACGTGACGTATCGAGCTTGTCTTTACTCGGCTGTTCACGTGCAGCTGCCGGGTGTTTTCCTGACCCAGTAGCAGCTGCTGTGTTGACATGGTTGGTATGTGGCATGCCTGAGGCACGGGGATTCCTGACGTCCGCTGGGGTTCCCCTACTGACGTCAGTACGTTGGGAACCCTCAAAACCCGCTGTTGTTTTGGATTCTGCTGCTGTCGTTCCACCCACAGTAGTATCACTGGTGATAGTGTTACTCCCGTCACCAGCGTGGTTGTCTTTGCCGTCGCTGTATGTGCCATGACCGCTCAGTGTGACCCTTGAACCGATGAAGACGGGTGACTGGTCTCTCGATACAGGCGATGACTGAGAACCGTCGTTGCCGCCACGGTTATTGGGTGTAGACTTGTTGCTGGCCCTGCTGGTACCTGTATTCCTGTGTCCGGGTCTGCCTAGTCTGGTACCGCGACCCGCCTGGCTTAGTTCATCACCTGTGAGGTCTGAGATCGGCGGGGAGGCAGTGACACTGGCGTATGATGGCGTGGGTGTGGGGTTTTTGTCACTAACAGGCTGATCCCTGGCGGTATAGCTGGGGGGACTGTTGTCTCCATGATTAAAGTCCGGCAAACAGTCCCTTACCTGGTCACTAAGAGTTGGGTCATGGTACTGCTGACCAGCAGGCTGTTCCCATATGTCTTCGTTCAAACCCGTTTCATCATGGTCACTATCGTCAATGTTTTCTTTCTCTGCCCTCACTCTCAGTTTCCCATTCACAAAGTAGCCGTGTTGTCCATGACTTTTTAACTCTCTGATTGTCTGTCTTTGTCTCCGTGTGAGATCGGCGGATAATTTCAGTTTGTCTTGTCTCATCAGTTCTTTCCCCGCTTTATTTCTCATAATCAGCATGGTGTCAACCCACTTTTGAAACTTTATGATGAGTGGCCGTGGGTGTCGAGACTGGGTGTGGCCCACCCTGTGCGCCCTCTCTATGTCGTCTCTGTGCCAATCCTTCTCAGGGAAGTATTGCTTCAGGGTTTGCATTGCCTTATTGGTACTCGCTTCGTAAGTCTCGCCCTCATCCTCAGGTTGGCCGTACAACATAACGTTGTTCCGTCTTGAGTACCTTTCCAACCTGTCGACTTCGTCTTCTAGCTCCTTTACCCTTGCTGCTAAAGCATCATGATTGTCTGACACTTTATTGATTTTATCTGTATTGGCACTAGCTACAGCTTGCACAGAATTAACATTAGTCTGAAGTCGTAAGATGTGTGATTCGAGTGTCTCGTAGTTTTCCTGAAGTTTCTGTTCCAACTGCTGACTCTGGACTAACACCGCACTTCTGATTTCAGTCACAATTCGACTAAGTTGGTTCTCAAAGGACTGTGACTGTGAATCGATTTTTGATTCTAGTCGCTGCAGTATCCCAGACAGCTCTTGGTCAGTTGGCCCTGGGTTTGACTCTATGTCACCGCACCGGAGAAGCAACAGACTCAGGTAGTTGGTGTTTGGTTGGATAAGCACCGTTTGAAACTGGGTCATCACGGGTAAATCACCGCAGGTAAAACAGCTAAAAACAGGAAAACCACTGGGGTAAGTTGTCATGGTCGGGTCAGGGGTCACCTCACACACAGCGACCTGTGTGACGCTTTTCGTGTCAAGTTCATGCCATGAACCGTGTTTTGGTAAACCGACACAATAACAAGTAATGACAGTACCGAGACAGCTACCCAAAAGCACTGTAAAAAGTACATACCGAAAAACTGTAGTAACTGTATCGGTGGACCACAACAGAATCACACCTGTGATAGCGATGAAAGTGAGGGATGTCGCGAACACGTCGAGCATCTGTGACACAGTTTCTTGTGATGGCTGTGTATGCACCTCTTTTCGGTCAGTAACGTGTAGAGATGGGCATACAAGTTGTGGGGGGCAGGGTGTCCGATATCTGTCCGCTTGACCCGCTGGTCCGTTTGTTAAAGTCGTTGGGGTCGGAAATTGTACCTTATCCGTTCGTAGTAGAAGGCTGGACATGATGACACACAACAACACACATCGTGCACGTGCTGTCCTTGCTTTCACCTGTTGACTGATGGCGTGGCATGCCCGGTCGTTCATAAAATTATGAAAAGTCCATAGAAAGCTGCCGCAGGACGCTCGCAAGGCAGATATTTCCGCAGGCATAATCGTTCTACGTCGAGTAGAGTGTGTTTCTGGGCAAACTACCTGGGATAAAGTTGTGTAAAGTCAATCACTAGCACCAGCGTTCGTAGAGGATGTGTGTCAGCCATCAGCCTCGTTTTTGCTCTCCATGTGGTTTGAATAGGAATATTGTGTGTCAGACTCCATTCTAAATGTCGGCGAACTACACTCACATGCTGGTCTAAAACTTTCTATAAAAAATCACAGGTAAATCTATCCAGTAAAAGAAAAGCACTTACTTGTAGCACTATGTTACACTAACACATATCACTCATTGAAAATCCAAACAAAAGTATTTTGAAAGCACAGTATAGCTTTAAAGCCAGCACAAATTTGGCACTCTGCCCACATAAAATAGTAAGCGTAAAGAAGGCCTACTACCAGGCGTAACCAGATTCCCATCGGAATGCGCTGTAACTAGGTCACCTCACCACTTGATAAGCTAGCGCGGCACTCCCTAACTAAGTGTGTGGGTTTGTAGAAGAACTGAACAGCCGTGGTCAAGCTGTGTCCACAGTGTCCACTGTATTCAGCTTCTTCTCTGGTCTGTGGTCCTCTTCATGATCCAGTCTATAGCCAGTAGGAAGAGGAACGGAGACAGCAAACACCCCTGCCTGATGCCGGTTCTGACCTGGAGCTCCCTGGTGAACTGCCCTTCATGGATCACGCGACATTTCATGCCATCGTAGCTGCTCTTGATCAGGCAGACGAGTTTTGTGAGTACACCATAGTGTCGTAGGAGTTTCCACAAAGTCTCTTGGTCCACGCTGTCAAATGTTTTCTCGTAATCCACAAAGTTGACATACAGCGGGGAGCTCCACTCCAGAGACTGCTCCACGATGATGCGGAGAGTGGCAATCTGGTCTGTACATGATCGGTTTTTCCTGAATCCTGCTTGCTGGTCTCTCAGCTGGGGGTCAGCAGAGCTCTTCATTCTCTCTAGGATGATCCTGTTGAAGACCTTTCCTCATACTGACAGCAAGGTGATTCCTCTGTAGTTGGAACACTTGCTGAGGTCGCCTTTCTTGGGAAGCTTGATTAGGTACCCCTCCTTCCAGTCAGCCGGCATCACCTCCTCTTCCCAGATCTTTCCAAACAGTGGGCCCACTGGGCACCGGCCTCCATGTGGCGTGGGTGGGTAGTCCCCTCAGTCCCTGACTGAGTGGGCTAGCAGACGGGTGCCATCTTTGTCCAGGATTAGGACTTGATGTTAGCAGATATGTTGTTCAGTCTTTTTCACTGGTCCGGTTTTTAAGGAGCTGTGCTTACCCAGGTCCTACCATGTTGGATTGGTCCTTAAAAATATGTGTGAGCTTTTGGTCCTTTGGATCCCAAGTGTTTGCCGTGCTTGGAGACCCGTGTCGGGGGAGAAGAGGATCCTGGTGGCTGAAACACTCCACTTTGGCCTTGACTTCTGCCTAAACGGGAGGCTAGTCGTACCCGCCTAGTCAATCGGCTCTTGTCACGTTGAGCCCTATCCCACTGTTGACATGCGGGTTGCTATACGGAGCACCATGCTATAGCCTCTGCTGCTGATTAGGTGCTTTACGCCAGTATTCCCCTGCATTCAACAGTGTGATAGAAGGCGGTGGCTTAAACGGTTCAATCGGGCTTACCCCCTTGAGTATATCTTTCGGGCAGTCTCCATTGTGCGTCGGCTGGAGACCCGCCGACATTTGCACTTTTCCTTGTTGGGCTCGGTGGCGGGCGGGGACCCCAGGGGGATGAATATCTCTACTATAATAATATGGAAAAAATATTTAAAAAAAAAACTGACACCAAAGCAGCACATAGCCACTGACATTTACCTTGAAAATGATAGCGACTCCGATTGTGAGGAAGCAACGCCTCAGGCATCGGCCGTCTGGCCTCGCTTTCTCATTATCCGCAGCAAAGTTAAAGAGAAGCCTGTTTCCAAGCTGCACCCTTTCCTGGTAGGGGTGACCCTCAGGAGCCATGTTGGCAGGCCTGAGGCCCAGCGCCTCAGGTCTGGTGACTTGCTGGTAGAGTGCCGTACCCGGGCACACTCCAATGGGCTACTGAGGCTCTCCTCCATCAGAGACACTCCAGTGGAGGTCACTCCCCACAAAACGATGAATTCTTGTAGAGGAGCGATTAAAGATCAAGCATTGGCAGAACTGTCTGAAGATGAACTTGTACGGAACCTTAAGTCACAGGGGGTCACCTACGTCAGGTGCTTCATTTCCAAACGAGGTGGTAGGGAGATCCGTCTCCCTACCATCATCCTGACGTTTGGCACCCCCACAGCTCCTACTACCATCTGGGGAGGTTACTACTCCCTAAAAGTGAAAAAGTATGTCCCTCTCCGGTGCTTTAAGTGCCAAAAGTATGGCCATAGGCAGAAGACATGCCGCCAGGCAGAGGCTCTATGCGCCCGCTGCACTAAGCCTGGACACTCTGCTGAGTCCTGCACAGCCATCCCCCTGTGTGTGAATTGTCAGGGGACACATATGGCTTCAGACAAGAAGTGCCCTCGTTGGATCTCCGAATGCAGGATTCAGCAGGTGCGTGTGGAGAAGGGGCTGTCCTTTGCGGACGCCAAAAAACTGGTTGATGGCCCTGTGCAGCTGAGGCTGCGCCAAACTCAAATAACAACTTTGTGTATACTTTCAGTGCTGCGGTGGCAGGCAAGCGCCCCACCAAAGACTTCTCTTGTCAAACCCCAACTTCTTGGTTGGGGGCGGAGCCTCGGATCCTCTCGCCCCTGGAGAGTAACCCTCCTCCGGTGGTGATGAGGAGCCAGGGAACGCAGAAGGCGGACGCTGCCGGTCCGGTGGCACCGCCTTCTGCTGCCCCTAAGCCTCAGCCCCCATCCAAACCTGTCAATCTTACTACAAAGGCTTCTGGCTCTGGTCAGCCTTCTAAGGCCACCAACTCTGGCGCAGGAACGCTGCCCCGGCCCAGAAGTCTAAGAAAGTTACGGGACCGCTGTGCGTACGGGCCCAGAAGGGGGACACTGATGTCCCCCTTCAAAACAAATATGCTGCATTGGAGGAGCAGATGGAGGTGGTGGAGGTTGTCGCAGCTGGTGCTGCGGCAGCTTCTCCCCCCTCATCTCCGGGAAACCAGAGGAGGCCTGGGAGTCGACCCCCCCTCTGTTTCTTCGACTCCTTCCAAAGCACAGGAAAAGGGGGGAAGGAGAGTTCTCCTACACATAAAACCTAACCATGTACTCTCTGCTTCAGTGGAATTGTCATGGTTTTCACACCAACTTTGAAGAATTACGCCTTCTAGTCAAGTCCTATGACCCCTCGGTAATATCTCTTCAGGAGACTTACCTGAAGACTTCTGACCCTGTCTCCTTTAATGGCTTTAATGCTATCCATAAAGGTTCTGATTCGGAGAGACACTCGGGTGGAGTGGCTCTTCTCATTAGCAACCAGTTTTTATGTAGCCCCGTTAGTGTTGACACCTGTCTTCAGGCTGTCGCAGCTCGGGTTACCTTAAAGAAGACTATAACCATATGCAGTATTTATCTGCCACCATCCCTGCGGGTCTGTTGTAATGATTTTTTTAATTTAGTAGATCAACTGCCCCCTCCCTTTATTCTCATGGGGGATTTTAACATTCACGCTCACCTTTGGGGTAGTGACCACTATAATGGCAGAGGTCAGATGTTAGAAGATGTTTTTTCTCAACTTAACCTATGTGTCTTTAACTCTTACCAGTTCGCTCCCTTGGCCATCGTATGTATACATACGAAGCCATGCCCATGGAAAATTCCATCGTGTTTACTGAATTAAAACCAATTAATTTTTACTCTCAGTATTATTGTCATAACTTATTGACATTAGAAAGTCACTTTCATATGATAGAATGAAAAAAATATTAATTTTGAGTTTGTTCGTGACCTTTGTTATCGATTGAGTCACTACGTCTGCCATCTTGCTTTCCCCACTGCGTTATTTTCACTGCTTGCGATTTCTCTCTGCGAATATTCCGTCAAAATGAGTTCATCTGAGTCCGAAAGTGAAGTGTATCTCACTGAAGGGGAATCTTCCAGCAACCAGGCCACTGAAAATGATTCTAGCACCAGCGATGTGGAAAAAATGAAAGAAAACCATCGCAGGTCATTGTGACACTTTCTATTTTGGTTTGACCATGTGCTATCCATGTGAGTCTTTGTTTACCTATTGTCTGGTTCAGAATCGTGAAACTTTATGAAGTACATAAACAAGTTTTATTACTTGCTGTGTATTGCCTCAGTGATATTTTCAGCAAGTCAGAGATTTTCAGAGAAGCACATGTTTGTTGTCTCAGTCATGCCAGGTGTTGACACGCCCACTTTTTCCTGCCCTTGACCGGTGTAGATTATGTTGTGTAACTCTTAGAAATTCAAACACATTTTCTTGAAACTTCACAAAAATGTGTAGAAATGATTTGTCCACACACTGGATTCACATTTTAAACAAAGGGGCAAGAAACAAAAAAAAATTCTTCTTAGTGACTTTCGTGAAAACTGTTTTTGGAAACCGGACACCATTTTTTCTTCGTCGCTAAATAAACAACAACTTCTAAACTACGTTAAGTACAGACTTTTTACTTATCCTGACTGAAAGATGACTCAATGCACTTTAATATGATGTATAATAAGCCAACTTTTGACCACTAGAAGAGCTTTCAGCAGCATTTGTTCTTGGTCATGTGTGAGGGTAAAAGTCATTTTGTTCACTGGCCTCAAATAGAGCGAACTGGTAAGAGTTAACGATGGTTCACCAACATACTCTAACCCAGGTTCAGGATCTAGTTCTGTCATAGACCTCACTGTGTGTGATCCTTCTCTCATGCTGGACTTTGACTGGCAGGTTCACGACGACCTGTGTGGTAGTGACCACTTCCCAGTAGTCCTGTCATCGGTCAACTGTGGGGAGGATCCGCCGGTGGGGCGCTGGAATCGCAAGAAAGCTAACTGGCCTCTGTTCGCCTCCCTCTGTCAGTCTCGTATTACAGAGGAGGTGGTCATGTCAGCTAAAGAACCTGTTTCTTATTTTACTACTATTTTGCTGGACGTAGGGGGTGAATTCATTCATTCATTCATTCAGTCCTCTCTGCGCCGTCTGGTGCTTGAGGCGACGGCAAGGGAGCGCCACTTTTGTCTGTCAGCTGCTATTTTGGGTGCTGTTTGCAGAGTAAGGCCTCTGTTCTTGAGCTCTCGCTCCACGGTTCGGCGCCACGTCTCCTTTGGTCGCCCACGGTTTCTCTTCCCCTGTGGTGTCCATCTCAGTGCCACCCTTGGTAATGAGTCAGGTGACATTCTGCAAACGTGGCCTAGCCATCTCCATCTCCGTGTGGCGATGGTTTCAGCGATGCTGTCTGCGCCTGCTCTCTTCCGTAGTTCCTCGTTTGTAATCATGTTTGGCCAGAAGACCTTCATGATCCGTCGCAGGCACTTGTTCTGGAAGACATCCAGCTTGCGTTCCGTAGCGGTAGTGGATTTCCAGCATTCTGACCCATATAGAAGGACACTCAGCACGTTGCTCTTAAAAATACGGAGCTTGGTGTGGATGCTCAGGCTTGTGGTCCTCCAGATGGGTTTCAGCATTGCGAAGGCTTGGTTGGCTTTGCTGATTCTTGTGGTGATCTCCCTTGTGCAGTCTCCATCTGTGGTAACCTTGCTGCCCAGGTACGTGAACTCGTCCACCTCTTGCAGAGGTTGGTCATTGATGGTGATTGGGTCGCCCACTATGGTGTTCTTCCTCATGACTTGAGTCTTCCTAATGTTGACCCCGAGACCTATGGAGCTTGCTGACTGTGTCAACTGTTGTGTCTTCTGTTGCATGTCCTGGTTTCTGCTTGCCAGCAGCCCGATATCATCGGCGTAGTCGAGGTCATCCAGCATTGAGGTCAGCGTCCACTGAATTCCCTGCCTCCTTCCCTCTGTGGTGCGGCGCATGATCCAATCAATTGCCATTGAGAATAGGATTGGCGAAAGAATACATCCTTGTTTCACTCCGGTTTCCACCTTAAACGGTTCGGTGAGCTGGTTGTTGTGGACGACTCTGCACTCAAAATTCTTGTACAGGGACCTGATGACGTTGACAAGTTTCTGGGGGATTCCATAGTATCGCAGGATTTTCCAAAGGGAGTCTCGATGCAGACTGTCGAAGGCCTTCTCAAAGTCTACAAAGACCACATAGAGGGATCCATTCCATTCGTTAGACTGCTCAAGGATCTGTCTCAGTACGAAAATATGGTCAATGCAGGACTTGCCTTTCCTAAAACCTGCCTGCTCCCGGCGAAGGATGCCATTCACTGCTGTCGTAATGCGTTCAAGGAGAATGCGGCTGAAGATCTTGCTGGTGAGGGATAGTAAGGTGATGCCTCGCCAGTTGTTACAGTTCCCAAGGTCTCCTTTCTTCGGAAGTTTGACGATGGTGCCGGTCTTCCAATCGCTCGGCGCTTCCTCAGTGTCCCAGATCTTTTGAAAAATCTGACAAAGAAGCTGCGGCGTTACCGTATCTTCTACTTTCAGCATCTCGGGGCACACTCCGTCATCGCCAGGTGCCTTCCCGTTCTTCAGCTTTTGAATGGCCTGCTTGACTTCCGCAATAGTAATGTTGCCGAGGTTAATGTCCAGGTCCTCCTCCACTTCAGGAATGTCAGTGAGGGTTGGTGGGTCTGAGCGGTTCAGGATGGACTCGAAGTCTTGCTTCCATCTCTTCAGCTTCTCTTCCTCTACTGTGACATGAGTTCCATCTTCAGCTCTCACTGGAAGGTCGTGGTGTTGCCCGTAATCGCCCTTCAGCTTCTTGGTGTTCTGGTACACTGTCTTCATGTCTCTCTGTTTTGCAGCTGCCTCCGCTTCTTCTGCCAGCCTTTCTGTGTACATTCTCTTGTCTCTTCTCGCTGATGTCTTCACCGCTTGATCTTTCTCTCTGTATTCTCTTGATATTCTTTCCTTCAGTCTTGGTGATTTGGTATCCAAAAGTTTCTTCTTGATCTGTCTTCTCTCTTCTATGTGAGCCCACGTGTCTTCTGAGATCCACTCTGTCTTCCTGCTCTTTCTGTATCCTAAAACTTCCCCTCCTGTTTCCTTCATGGCTCTGTTGAAATCTTCAATAGTCAGCGCTGTCTCATCTTCCAAAACACTAAATCTATTCCTGAGGGCCAACCTAAACTCTTCTTTCACTTTTGGGTCTTTCAACTTGGCCACGTCGTAGCGCTGATTTCTGGTGTCTCCTATCTTTACTTTCCTAAGCTTCAATGTCACCTTCCCCACCAGAAGACTATGGTCGCTGCCAATGTCAGCATGTCGCATCACTCGCACATCCTGCAGAGAGTGCCTCCAGCGACCATTAATGATGATGTGGTCGATCTGGTTCTGGGTCTTGCCGTCTGGTGATTTCCATGTGAGTTTGTGGATCTCCCTATGCGCAAACAGGGTCCCTCCTATGACTAAGTCATTCTCCTCGCAGAAATTGACCAGCCTCTCCCCGTTGTCGTTGATCACACCCGCTCCATGTCGTCCCATGGTCCTCTTTCTGTCTTCATTGTCGCAGCCGACCTTAGCGTTGAAGTCACTGATCAGCATCAGCACGTCATGTCGAGGGATGTCTTCCAAAACAGCTTGGAGGGCGTCGTAGAATGCATCCTTATCCTCTTCTTCCGCGTCGTCTATCGGTGCGTAGCCCACAACAATAGACAGCTTTGCGTATTTGGAATTCATCCTGACGTACAGCAGGCGCTCGTTCACAGGTTTCCACTGTAGAACGGTGTTGGCCTTGCTCTTATTGATGATGACAGCAACTCCTTCTCGGTGTTCGTTGTCTGTTCTTCCAGACCAGATGATGACTTCTCCGGAGCTCAACCTCTGTCTGCCAGCACCAGTCCATCTTGCTTCTGTTACTCCCATGAGGGTTAGTTTGTGGCGGTTCAGTTCACTTACTGCTTGCGCCAGCTTTCCAGTCTGGTAGAGCGTTCGCACGTTCCAGCATCCAATTCTGATCCATCGTTTTGGCGTCAGGAGTTCCGCTATCGGGGTGGAGACGTCCTTGCGGCTTTGGTCCCCATCCGTCATAAGTCCAGTTTCCTGGTCTGCTTCGCTCCCAGCGCCGGTTGTCACTTTTTCCCTTGTTGTCGTTTCCGTAGCAAGTTTCTTTTTACAGGTCTGCTCGGCGTTAAACCCAAATAACTAACTAACTATTCTTTTTACAGGGTGGAGTCGCTAGCCCCACGCCTAACCCTCCTCCTTTATCCTGACTTGGGACAGGCAGTTAAGCCCCCAAAGGGGCCTCCCTGGTGGAGTTCGTAGGGGGTGAAACCATCCCTAAAACTTCCGCATCAGTCCCTCGGAAGCCGAGAGTACCATGGTTCAATGAGGAGTGCCGCAAGGCCCAAAAAGCACGCAAATCTGCTCAGCGACGTGCTTTCCGTAATCCGTCGCAAATGAATATTTTAACCTTTAAAAGACAGAGGGCGAAAGCCCGTTACATTTTTAAACGTGAACGCCGTACTTCCTGGAGACGCTTTGTCTCATCTTTAACTTCTCGGACTCTGTCCCAGAAAGTCTGGAGGGCTGTTCGAAGAATTAGGGGCAGGGGTGGCTCGGCTTCTGTCGGCCATCTTAGAGATGGTGCCAGCTTGGTCACAGATAAAAAAGCTGTGGCCAATTTGCTTGCCTCCACCATTGCCCATAATTCTTCAACAGAGCATTATTTACCCTTCTTCCAGAGAGAGAAGGAGAAGCGAGAGTCTCGTATTTGTGATTTTAAGTCCGATAACTCAGAAGACTATAATGCCCCTTTTACATTATCCGAATTGCAGCAAACCTTGCAGAAATGTAATGACTCTGCTGCTGGCCTAGATTCCATCCACTATCAATTCCTAACGCATCTGCCTGAGAGGTCACTCCTTGTACTTCTCAAGGCCTTTAACCATATCTGGAGAACTGGTCATTTTCCGCCATCTTGGCACCAGGCTGTGGTTGTACCGATCCCCAAGCCGGGTAAGGATCCTTCCGACCCGGGCAACTACCGGCCTATCGCTTTGACATCATGTTTATGTAAAACTATGGAGCGCCTGGTCAACGCCCGCCTGGTGTGGCATCTTGAGTCACAGGGTCTCCTCACAGACCTCCAGTGCGGTTTCCGGCGCTTCCGTAGTACAACTGACCATTTAGTCCACTTTGAATCATTTATTCGAGATTCTTTTGTCAACAAGCAACATGTCTATGCAATTTTCTTCGATCTTGAGAAGGCATATGACACTACCTGGAAGTATGGCATAATGTCTGACTTGTTGGACATGGGTTTTAAAGGGCACCTGCCCGTTTTTATTCAAAATTTTTTGACTAACCGGTCGTTCCATGTCCGTGTGGGCTCCACCCTCTCCGACTCCTTTGAACAGGAGATGGGTGTCCCACAGGGCAGCATTCTATCTCCTGTTTTATTTAGTATTAAAATTAATAACATTGTAAAGGCCGTCAAGGATGATTCTGAATGCTCTTTGTTTGTTGATGACTTTGCTTTGTGCGCATGTGGTTGAGGACTTGCGTCCCGTGAGAGGCGCTTGCAGCTGTGCGTTGATCGCATCCAGCGGTGGGTGTCTCTCAATGGATTCAAGTTCTCGCCCTCCAAGACTGTCTGTGTGCATTTTACTAACCAGACGAAATTTTTTTCCAGAACCTAGCCTGAGCATTGCTGGAGGCAAAGTTTCTGGGGGTCATCTTTGACAAATACATATTAATTACCTTAGAACCTCTTGTCAGAAGGCTCTTGACGTTCTTCGTGTCGTCGGTCGTACTGACTGGGGTGCGGACCGTACTGTCTTACTTCGATGTACCGGGCCCTTGTTCGGTCCAAACTGGATTACGGCTCTGTGGTGTATGGCTCAGCTTCCAAGTCTGTGCTACAGCGTCTGAACACAATTCACCATCAGGGTCTGCGGATATGTCTTGGGGCCTTTAGGACGTCTCCAGTTCCTAGTCTGTATGCCGAGGCAGGGGAGCCTTCTCTCAAGCTCCGCTGCATCCACCTCATGCTCAGCTACGTTCTGAAACTGAAGGCCCATCCAGACAATCCTGCCAATGATTGTGTTTGTTTCCTCAAAAACATTACCGATGCCATTACTACAATGGAACAACTTATAGCTAGCGTAATTTTAGCCAAAAAACTTACAATGTGTACCTTTAGGGCCAGGGGAGGCCACCAGGGGTGCTGTGACCTGGTACCCGGGTAGCCTCCCTTCCCACCCGTTACGGGTAACAGCCCGAGCAGCCAAGCCAAACCAGTTCTTTCCTTTAGCTTGCAGCGTATAGACGTGTTCGCTTAGCCCTCTCCTGTGCTTCGACGGCTGTGTATGGTTCAAGCTGTACTTGAATATCTTCATCAGTGGAATTCGTTCCCGGCCTGTGCTTTCGCCTTGCCTTGGAACTTTTCTGGCCTTGTGTGTGTACCGACGGCTGTGTATGGTTCAAGAGTTCTTGGACTTTCGACAGTGGACTTCGTTCCCGGCCTGTGCTTTCGCCTTGCCTTGGAACTTTTCTGGCCTTGTGTGTACGACGGCTGTGTATGGTTCAAGAGTAGGGACTTCGTTTCCGGCCTGTGCTGTCGCCTTGCCTTGGAACTTTTCTGCCCGTGTTGTAGCATAGGGTCGTGTTCTTAGACCTCTACTGTGCTACCTACGGCTGTGTTGGTTCTTGGAGCCCTTCGACTTTTCGATAGCGTGACTTCGTTCCCGACCTGCGCGTCGCCTTCTGTGACTTTTAGAAAGTCTGTGTCACTGGTGCTTGTGCGTCGCTGCCGGAAGATAGGTCCCCGGGCCGTGGGGCCGGCCTTCTTCCCTCGTGGGAGCGCTGTCCTGCACCGGTTCCGGCATTGAGAGACTTACGGCTTGTGCGGTGCCTCTCCGGCGGAGCCTTCAACCTGGCGTCCGGTGTGCTTCTGCTTCGGTTTCGCCGGGCAAGTTCACCGGTTGGACGGCCGGGACCTTCGTCGAGGACCCAGCCTTCCTCTTCCTGGATGTTTCTGGGCCTCTGTCACGTGGGCGCTTCTTCTTCTTCTTCTTCTTCAGCTACAGGTGCTACCTTCCCCTGCCCCTTGCGAGATGTCCAGATAAGGTCTAGATGTTTTGCCAGCACCGCGCCTCTGTCGGCATGCGCCGGCATCTTTTGCTATATCGTTGTTTGTTGTTAAGAAAGCGATATTGCTCAGAACATGATAGTGGGGAAAGGTGGAAAGTGGTGCGCGGTTTTCGTTTCGAGAAACATGGCCTTCTGCTATGACCAGTCGCTTCGTTGTTTCACTCTATGTTGCAGTGGTCAAGTCCGCACCTGCACACGATGTGGCGACTTGCAGTGGCCGAGTGACAAGCATGCGGTCTGCTTCCCCTGCGCTGGTTGTGCTTGGGCCACACCTGTGTTGTCTGCGCTTTGTGTGAAGGACCATTGGGGGAACCCAGCTGCGGAGTCTTTCGGCATTACAGAATCGCCGCCCGCCCGCAGCCACAAGCATGCTTCGGCCCCAGATCCAGCAGAAACGCACCTACGCTGCCGTTGGGGGACGGCATACAAAGGCTCCCCCCTTGCGCACCCACTCTCTCGAGTCAGGTCCACAGCGAGTCCACTCGCCCCGCTCTGCAGAAAACAAACCCCTAGAAGCTGCCGTTGGGGGACGGCTACAAAGGCTCCCCCCTTGCGCACCCGCTCTCTCGAGTCAGGTCCGCAGCGAGTCTGCTCGGCCCGCTCTGCGGAAAACAAACCCCAACTCTCGACGTTGGGGGACGCCTTTCTCCCCCTTTGCGCACCAGCTCGCTTGAGCCAGGTCCGCAGCGAGCTAGCTCGCCCTGCCTTGCGGAACCCAAGCCTCACAAGACCAAAGAAAAGACCGACAGAACTGGACGCCGCTTCTCCCTGACGCTGGACCCTCGGCTTCTGCGTACGACCCTCGACATGCAGCCCCGGGTTCGCGACCGCCTGGACTCAGCTCCTCACCCCTCGCCCGTGTACGTCCCCATGGACTTCGGCGTCCAACACCGGATCCGCAGCCCTGCGTCTTCGGTTCTCGTCTCCCGCCGCTAGCGCTCTTCGTTCTCTGCTCGAGAACCGGCTTCGCTCGCCACTTCAGCTTCGCAGACGTCTCGCCCTCCTCGTCGGTCTTCCCCTCGGGCATCGCTGGTTTCTTCTTACAGTCGCCGCCCCTTCCGGTTGGTGTCCTCCTGGGTCGTCCGTGCTGCTCGCCCTCCGGCCTGGTCTTCCCCCCTCACCTTGCCCGGTACCCTTTCCCCACCTTCCCCGCTCCCCTCCCCTTCACGCCGTCGACCACGTGCTCACCGCCCTCCTTCGCACGGACGCTCCACTCGTCGGTCTCGCCGCCCGCGTCTTCTCAGCTGCTCACCCCGGTCTCGCTCCGTCTGGCGGCGGCTCCCGCCTCTCCAGCTCCTGGTGCGTCGGCCTCCTGCATCGCCCGTCGATGTGGATAGCAGCCCTCAGCTCGCTCCGGCGGATTTCGACTCGGTTCCCTCCTACCGTTCAACCTCCGCGTGCGCTTCTACGTCCTTGACCCTGCGCCCAGGACGCTCGGGACAGAGACCCTTCCCTCGCTTGACGCGCCGCGCTTCTGCTGTCTTGTGTCTTCCCTGAGCCCGGACGCCTCTCCCGCTTGGAGGTGTCAAGGGTTCGTGTCGTCTTCTCCGCCCCTGCAGCAGGATTCAGGCTCTGACATGGTTCTCTTCGTCACCGTCCTTCGCTGGCCGGTGGGATTTGACATCGCCTTTCAGCGCAGCTGAATGCCGGACCCTCACAGGCCTTGCTTCTGCCCTCCCCGCAGTGGATCCTGCCGCTCAGCAGCAGCTGGTGGACTTCACGCCTCCCCCCCCCCCCGTCTGGTATGGACGGCGTTCCGCTTCCGCGGCGCTCTCGCCTGTGCTGGATTCCTCGACTTGGCCAAGCAAGCGCTCGTCTACCTTCTGGAGCTGGCTCTTCTCCTTCTCGCCGCTGTTGGGGCCCCTCCTCGCTCTGGCTGTGGGGAAGAAGTCCCGCCTTCCGAGCGGCGTGCCAACGCTTAGGTCCACGATTCGCCGCTGCCGCGCCCTGCTCTGCTCGTCGTCTACCCCTACCTCCCACAGGACCTACGGAGACAGCTGCGACAGGCTCCGCTCGACGATCCCCTCCTCTTCGGTCCTGGCAGTCGGTGAAGGACGTGTTGAGACCTCAGCCCTGCCGCGTCACCTTCCCCCGCTTCCAGCCGCCCGCGAGGCCCTGGGTCGCGCCCTTCAGACCGCCGGACCTGCCCAGCACCCGCCCTCCCGGCGTCGCCGCCTCCCCCGCGCGTCCCCGCCGCCCACCGCGCCCGCCCGCCCCCCGCCCCCGCCTCTGCCCCCGCCTGGCCTTGCACGGCCTCAGGCGGCGTCCAATCATCGACCTTCAGCTTGGCACGGGTTCATCGCAGCGCCTTCCTTCCCTTGGGGACCGCCTGAGCCCTTCGCGCCGTGGTTCCTCCCTTGGGCTTCTCTGTCAGCCTGGATCTAGCGGACGCCTACGCTCACGTTCCCGTGCATCCGGCTTCCAGACACTTCTGCGCTTTGCTTTGACGGTGGCGTTACCGTTGCTGCGCCTTCCCCGTCCCCCGCAACCACCCTGAGTGTTCGCCCGTCTCTTGGTCGGCGTCTTCGCCACGGCCTTGCGGACTTCATCGAGCCCCTCCTCGTCCTACGTCAACGTTCTGCTCCGGCGCCACCGGTCCGCACCCTCCCGGGAACAGCAACAAGACGCCTTCCCGGCCCCATCGACACCCGCGTCCTCGTAGTCAACTTAGGCAAGTCGGATCTCGCACCGTCCCGCCGCTTCGCACACCGTGGTCGGAGTCCTTTCGGATCTCGTCGGGTGTGACTCCCGGAGCTGAGGATCCAGCAGTTGGCATACCTGGCTCGTCTTCGTGCGCAGGAGGAGACAGTCTCCGCCAGACTCTGGTTGCAGCCCTCAGGCCTGGTGAGCGCCGCTGCGGATCTCCTTCCCCTTGGTAGGCTCGGCTCGCACCCGCTTCTCCTTATTCTACTCCTTCACTGGCGCCCTCGACCGGAGACATCGAGGCTCCCGTTCCGGTTCCTCCCTTGCTCGTTCCACTCCTCCGCTGCTGGGCGGTCCCTGCCTGGCATGCGCCTGGAGTTCCTCTCCTTCGCCTCCCCCCCCCCCCCCCCCCCCCCCAGTTGTCCCTTGCGTCGACGCCAGCCGTTCCGGCTGGGGTGCACACCTGCTGCCGACGTGCCACGGCTTCCGGCAGCAGGCCACCGGTCCTTGCGGTCAAGCCTTCAACTGGTTGGAGTTACAGGCGATATGGCAGCTCCCCTCGTTTGGGAACCAACTCTCGGACATCAGGACCTGATCGTCATTCCGCCGATTTCGCTGGCGTGTTTTACGTACAGAAGCAGGGCGGGACCCGCTCCCCTTCCTCTGCTTCTTCTTACCAGCGCCTCCATTGGTGCAAGGATCGCCGCGTCTCTCTCTGAGCGAGATACTTCAACGGCCACCTGCTTGTCCTCGCGGACTCCCTCTCCCGGCGCGGTCAGCGTCTCCACGCCAAGTGAGAAGAAAATAGGAAAGAGGCGCTTCGCCCGGACGTCTTCCAGATGTTCTGCGCCACGTGGGAGACACCCCCCCTCCCTCTTTGTTCTTCGCGACATTGTGGTACCATCAGCTCCCCCTCCTCGTCTCATCTGTCCCGGACCCCCTAGCCTGGGCGGCCGTTTTTCTCCCCCTTCTCTGGGACGGCCCCTGCGCTTCCGCTTACCCTCCCTTATTCCTTGTCCCCAAGGTGCTTCTCTGGCGCAAGGGATGCTACACGATCCTGTTGCTGGGGGCGCCATTCTGCTGGACCAGATCGTGCGCCACCGACCTCCTGAACCTGGCCACGGGCCCCTCACTGCGGCTTCCCTCTCCTCGCACGATGCTCTAGCTACCGCGCCAGGCGCTCTACCTTCCGTGCTTTGAGAGACTCCTGCTACACGCTTGGAGATTGGATGGCAAGCCCTCACCGCTGGAGTTCTCGAGTGAGGCAGTGATAGCTATCACTTCAGGCCGTGGACCCTCGACCCTGTGTGTCTACGAGGAAAAGTGGTACTTGGAGTCTGGTGCGACCTCCGTCGCCTCTCCACTACCGATCTGACTTCCCCACCTCTGGCTGAGTTCTTTCTGGCTTTTTGCCGAACAGCACTTGGCACCGATCACCTCAGGGGCTACCTCGCTATGATCGCCAACGCTTACCAGCACCCGGGCCGAGCAGAACCTGACAGTGTAAGGACCTCGCTGACCTTATGGCCCACTTCGGCACACAGCGACCTGCCCTCCGCTCCCTGACCCCACGCTGGGACTTACCCTGGGTACTCTTCTGGATGAACGCTAGCGTTTCGAGCTGCTTCCCCTAGCAAGCCTGGCCGACGCTACCCGCAGACTTGCTTCTGCGCGCCGTAGCCACAGCCTCCAGAATGAGTGAGCTTTCCGCGCCCCCGCCTGCCTGTAGTGCAGGTCGGATGACCCTGTGCAGCTACTAACGGACCTGGCCTTCTTGGCCCGGAACCAGTCCCCGTTGACAGCCCCACAGGCGATCACTGTTCGATTGCTGACGCCGATCGACTCCTACAAGGAAGTCAGACAACAGGACCCGGTGAGAGCCTTACGCGTGTACCTACGCCGTACCAAGCCGCTCTGCCAGGGACGCACTCGCCTCTTTTTCTCTCTGTCCCCATGTAGACAAGACATCTCAGCCCAGACGATCTTCCTGGCTAAGATGGGTGATGTGCTCCGCCTACCAGGACCTCTGCCTGACGCTGCCAAGTGACTACACTTCCGGGCCCACGAGGTCAGAGCCATGGCTGCTAGCGTCGTGTTCGACCGCAACTGCGCTGTCCGAGACAGTCTGGCTGCTGTAGGCTGGCGGACCGAGTCGACCTTCACACGGCTCTACCTCCGTAACCTGGTTGGCCAGCTAGACAACCTGGCCCTGGTGGGGGACATCGCGGTGGCACTGCACTCCCTCCCGGCACCTTCGGTGCCGTTGGTAATCCTTTTTGCTAAAATTACCGGGAGCTTGCGCCGGGGAGGACAGGGCTGGCTAGCGCAGTCAGTCACTGGGTTACGTGGTACCCTCCTCCTCTTCCCTATTCTCCATTGTAGTAATGGCATCGGTAATGTTTTTGAGGAAACAAATTAATTTTTCTCTAAAATGTATTTTTTCGAAAAATACTTACCGATACCATTACGCGGATGTCCCTCCCACCTGCCCCGCTTGCCGCTCGCCAGCTAAACGAAAGAACTGGTTTGGCTTGGCTGCTCAGGCTGTTACCTGTAACGGGTGGGAAGGGAGGCTACCCGGGTACCAGGTCACGGCACCCCTGGTGGCCTCCCCTGGCCCTAAAGGTACACATCGTAAGTTTTTGGGCTAAAATTACGCTAGCTATAGGTTGTTCCATTGTAGTAATGACATCGGTAAGTATTTTTCGAAAAAATACATTTTAGAGAAAAATTAATTTTTAAACCATCGTTTGCAGAGATTTACGATACCCATCCAGGAGCTGTCCGTCCACTTTTTTTCCGTGTCCGACCTCATCTGCAGGCGGCCGGATTGGACGTGGACAGAGTTTCGGAATCCCTGCAACACATCACTCCACCCTGGCTCTTAGCAGTTCCAGACATCTTGCTGGACTTGACTGCCCACAAGAAAGACTCTACTCCACCAGCCATATACCAACAGAGCCTCAATGAACTGCTTTCAATTTTTCCTGGCTATTTTCGTATCTATACGGATGGGTCAAAGTCTGAGGATGGGAGAGTGGCTGCGGCCGCAATGTCCTCTCGCCATCCTAGATGCCCATTTAAGCACCGCCTCCCAGACCACTCATCTGTATTTAGTGCGGAACTGCAGGCGGTTCTGCTGGCACTCAGGCATGCTTATCGATCTAGAGAAAGGAACTTCCTGATTCTGTCTGACTCTCTTTTTGCCCTGCAGGCCCTTCAGGGCATGGGAAATGACCACCCACTGCTGGTGCAGATCAGAGAGCTCCACGCAGACTTGATGAAGGAATATTATGACATCATTTTTATTTGGATCCCAGGGCATGTGGGCATCAAAGGCAACAGGATCGCAGATTCTGCTGCCAACAATGCACGCAATGACCCTGTCCTTGACACACAGACTGTTTATAGTGATTTTAGACATGTGGCTAGTGCGTACGTGGCCCGTGAGTGGCAGTCCAAGTGGGACAAAGAGGAAGCTAACAAGCTGCATGAAGCCCTTTCTAAGTTGTTCGACGGTCTACCTTATCGCTGCGGCAGCCGCCGTGAGGAGACTGTCCTGGCTCGGCTCCACATCGGGCACACATATGTAATGTTACGCACTCTTATTTACTAAAACAGGAGAAGCGTCCATGGTGTTATGCCTGCGACGAGCAGTACTCTGTTCAACACTTTTTGTTGTCTTGTGCTGATCTAATCGACACAAGGCATAAACATTTCACAGCAGACTCCTTGAAGGTTTTGTTCCGGGATGTGCCCCCGGACAAGATCTTCAGTTTTCAGAGAGAGTGCCATATTTTTAATAAGATTTGAGCATTTATAGACTATGATATTTCTATTATTTTTGACCTTTTGGAGAGTTTTTCGACGTTTTCTTTAAAGACCTGTGCGACATTTTAGTCTGATATATTTTTAAGGTATATTTACATCATGTCTTAAGACCTTTCTTTTAGTCTGGCTGACCAGATTTTTAACCTTCCTGCCGTGAGATGGCCTTAGTTGCTTGCTCAGCGTTAAACCCAAATAACTAACTAACCAAACAGTGGGTACAGCATCTCTACTGTTGTTTCTAGGTCTGCTTTCAGAGCCTCCGCTGGGATGCCATCTGGCCCTGCTGCTTTGCCGTTCTTCAAAAATGCCACTGCTCTTCTGATCTCTTCCCGGCTGGGTCTGTCACAGCTGATGGGTAGGTCAGTCTCTGCTGGCTGGATGTCTGGGGGGTCGGGTGGGGTGGGTCTGTTCAGTAACTCTTCAAAATACTCGGCCCATCTGTCGAGTTGGTCTGCTCTGTCTGCAATAGGCTTGCCTTTTTTGTCTTTTACCGGTCTTTCTGTATGGCCATACTTGCCAGACAATCTTCTGGTAATGTCGTAGAGCTGTTTCATGTTGCCACTGCCTGCTGCCTTTTCTGCCTCTGCTGCTAGGCCGTCTGTGTAGGCTCTCTTGTCTGCCCTGATACTCCTCTTTACCTCGTGGTTGGCTTCTGAGTATTCCTCATGTTCCCTTGCTTTGGCTGCTCTCGTGCGACTGTTGTTGACAACTGCTTTCTTCTGCTTCCTCCCTTCTATCTTCTTTAAGGTCTGTGCCGACAGCCAGTTCTTGTGATGGTGTTTCTTTAACCCCACAGTGGCTTTGCAGGTTGAGTTCAGCGCTTCTCTAACTGCCTTCCACTGCTGCTCTGTGGTGACCGCCTCCTCTTCATTTACTAGCTCCTGTAGCGCTTGAAACTGGTTGGACAGCACCAATTTGAACTCTTCTCTCACTCCAGTCTCTCTCAGGAGGCCTACATTATAGCGCTGTCTTCTTGTTGTCCCTGTGCTGCTTTTCTTTAACTTGAGCTTTATTCTTAAGGTAAGCAGATGGTGGTCTGAGGCGACATCTGTTCCCCTCCTCACTTGAACATCTTGAAGGGATCTTCTAAATTTCTTGCTAATGCAGATATGGTCTATTTGGTTCTCTGTAGTATGGTCAGGTGAGACCCACGTTGTTTTGTGTATTCTTCTGTGTGGGAAGATGCTGCCTCCAATGACAAGTCTGTTTAGAACACAAAAGTCTACGAACCTCTCCCCATTCTCACTCATCTCCCCTAGTCTCTGTCTCCCCATCACCTCTTCATATCCGGTGTTGTCCTCCCCTATTTTGGCATTAAAATTGCCCATGATGATGGTGATGTCTCGCTCCGCACATTTGTCCACAGCACTCTGGAGTCGGTCGTAGAACTCTCATTTCTCTTCCTCGTCACTGTCATTAGTGGGTGCATAACACTGGATGACGTTCAGCTTGATCTTTTTCCTGGTTCTAAAGGCTGCTGTGATAATTCTTGGCCCAAGATGTTCCCAGCCCATCAGCGCTCTCTGTGCCACTGGTGATAGCATGAATGCTACACCTTCTGTATGGGGGGCATTCTCCTCTTCATGACCTGAATACAGAATCATCTCCCCACTTAGCAGCTTTTTCTGGCCAGACTGCGTCCATCTGGTTTCACTGATACCTAGCAGGGAAAGGTTGTACTTTTGCATTTCCGCTGCTGTCTGGGTGGACTTCCCGCTCTGGTACATGGTCTTAACATTCCATATGCCCATGATTGTGTCCCTGGATAGAGAGAGGTGGCTTGGTCCTGTGGCTTCCGAAGACTTTCGGCTTTCACCACACGACGTCATAAATCTTCTGGTAGAAGAACCTTCCTCCTCCAGGAAAGGAATTGCTATTTGTCTATACGTCGGCGTTTTTGTAGCAATTTCTTTATTTGCAGGGTGGAGAAGCTACCCGCACGCCCAGCCCCCTTGCTAGGAGGACCAGGGGTTTTCTGTCGGGGTCTCCTTCCCTTAGACCATGTTGGGTCACGGCACCTTATTTCATTCGAAGGTGCACCCCTCTCGCGAGGGACCCCCTATCCACCACCCAGGGGAGGCGCCTCAACACCATATGGTCCCAGCGCGAGGATGAGAAGGCAGCAACCTTGAATACATTTTTTAAACTTTCAAGTGTATTTGTGGAAGAGAATTTGAGTAATGTTCTCTTACTTGGTAGAGGCTCAAAATCGAATGGGTGCACTATAACAGATATATTGTAATAACTCTTGATATGGTCAAGAAACAATTAAAAGAATTAAATCTTTCCAAAGCTCAAGGTCCAGGCTGTATCCCTCCCAGGGTTTTACAAGAGTTGTGTAATGAGTTGGCAGAACCTCTTTGCACTTTAAAATGTAAGAGACTGATTTTGAAACGGCCTAGAGAGGAAGTGGATTTCACTTAATCAGGAAGAATGTTCCAAGTCTGTGTTCCTGAGAATGACAAACTAGATTTGTATTATATTATATTAATTTTTGTTTTGGGGACTAAGAAAAGTTGCCTAATATTACCAAGCCTAGATTCCGACTTAGAGAAAAGAGTTGTGATATATTCTGGTATTTTCTGTTTCCACACTTTGAACATAAAAATAGCCTTATTGTATCTGAAGTGGTCTTGCAGTGGCAGAAATGCTATTTTTGTGAGTTTTTCTTCTGTTGTGGGTCGGGAAGGATTAACTTTGCGTCTGTGTAACAAGTTGTCTCTTCAGATGGACTTCACTGCAGCCATCCCACACTGTTTACACATAATCAATGTGAAAATGTATGTGAGCATTATAGAATAGTTTGCGCATGTCTGAGTCGGTGTAATATTTCAATTTGGACAGCATAAAAAGATTTTTGGCTACCGTTCTGCATAAAGTGTCCATATATGAGCCTTCCACTTAAGCTGACTGTCAATTGTAATCCCTAGTAGGTGGTGTTCATTTACTTGTTCTATTTGACTGCCCTTTAATAAAAGGTTAAGTAACAGGGGTGCATCCTGGTGTTTTGACGAGTGGCGATTATCATAGATTTGGTTTTAATTGGATGAACAGTCATAGAGTTACTGTGACACCATTCTGACACCTCATCAAGACTATGCTGCAAGTTGGCAGAAATTACTTGGATATATCTTTGTTAGTCATATGAATGGAAGTGTCGTCAGCAAAAAGATCACATTGTACGTTCTTCCAAGTTAAATGAAGAGATAGGTCATTGATGAATAGACATGAATAGACGAAGGGTACAGAGACGAGCAACAAAGCTAGTTAAAGAATGTAAAAATATGAGTTACTCAGACAATAGACATGAATAGACGAAGGGTACAGAGACGAGCAACAAAGCTAGTTAAAGAATGTAAAAATATGAGTTACTCAGACAGACTTAAATATTTTGGACTACACTCCTTACGTGGACGTAGAATAGGTGGAGACCTAATCCAAGTTTTTAAAATTTATAATGGCATCGATGACCTAAATTGGAATGACATTTTTGCAGCACTGTTTTGTGACAGAACCCGAAACTCTGAGGGGAAAATCTTTGTACGACATTGCAACACTAACCTGTGGAAGTTTCGTTTTCTAACAGAGTTGCTACTGTTTGGAACGATTTACCAGTTTCATTAAAGAAAGCACCTAACATAAATTCTTTTAAAAACCAGATGGACGAATTACCAAAGTTCAAAGAGATTTTCTATTGCTATTTTGTCCTCACACATACTGCTACTCTCTTGGCTTGACTTCGCGAACGAAGATTCTATAGGGCTTGCCCACGTCGTCTGCAGGCATTTTCGTGGCTGCGGAGGCCAATCCGGGACAGGCAGGTTCGACCGCAGTGGCTGCAGGGGAAGGTCTGGTCAGGGTTCTGAGTTACGACAACTCTGTTTTTTCTTCTGAGCCGCTTGTCCTTAAGGTTAGCTCTGCGAGAGTCCTCAAAGGAGACGGCTGCCTTGTGAATGGTGAAGCGCCAGGTGTCACGGTCCGCAGCAAGCGAAGACCACTGGCGGTGGTCGATTTGGCAGGCACTAAGTGACTTCTTGAGACCGTCTGTGTATCTCTTCTTTGGTGCCCCTCTGTCTCGGTGTCCAGTGGCGAGCTCGCCGAACAGAGTGATCTTGGGTAGGCGATGATCCTCCATCCTGGAGACCTGCCCCGCCCAGCGAAGCTGTGTCCGCAGCAGCAAAGCCTCGATGCTCACAGTTTCCGCCTGTTCAAGGACCTCGACGTTGGTGACATAGTCACTCCAGTGAATGCCCAGGATGGTACGCAGGCAGCGCTGGTGAAAGCGTTCGAGGAGTCGTAGTTGGCTGCGGTAGAGGGCCCAGGACTCGGAACCGTACAGCAGGGTGGTGAGGATGACAGCTCTGTACACGCTGATCTTGGTGCCTTTTTTCAGCTGTTGATTGTGCCACACCCGCTTGAATAGTCGCCCGAAAGCACTGTTCGCTTTTGCCAGCCTGTTGTCCAGCTCCTTGTCCAGCTTGGCGTCTGACGTGATGATGCAGCCAAGGTAGGTAAACTGGTGTACAGACTTCAGTTCGGACTCGCCGATGGTGATGTGGGGAGGGCGATGCTCTTCCTTGGGTGCCGGCTGATGAAGGACCTCTGTCTTTTTCAGACTGACCTCAAGTCCAAAGAGCTGGGCAGCATCTGCGAAGCAGGACGTAATGCGCTGCAAGGCTCTCTCTGTGTGTGCAACGAGGGCAGCGTCATCAGCGAAGAGCAGCTCACGAATCAGTTGGTCTAGGGTTTTCGTGTGGGCCTGCAGTCGTCTGAGGTTGAACAGGCTGCCATCGAGACGATACCTGATGTACACTGCGTCATCATCGTCGAGGTCCACTGTGGCCTGCTTCAACATCATGCTGAAGAAGATGGTGAAGAGGGTCGGTGCCAGCACGCAGCCTTGCTTCACGCCGTTGTGAATGGGGAATGGTTCTGAGAGGTCACCGTTTAGTCTGACCTGGCCTTGCTGGTCCTCGTGGAGCTGGACGATCATGTTGAGGAACTTTGGGGGACAACCTAGTCGCTCCAGGATCTGCCACATACCTTGCCTGCTCACAGTGTCAAACGCTTTTGTTAGGTAGACAAACGTTACGTACAGCCCTTTGTTCTGCTCGCGGCACTTTTCCTGAAGCTGTCTCAGCACAAAGACCATGTCGGTGGTACTCCTGTTGGCTCTGAAGCCACACTGGCCCTCTGGGAGGTGGTCTTCAGCGATGGCAGGTACCAGCCGATTCAGAAGCAACCTTGCGAGAATTTTCCCGGCAATGGACAGCAGGGTAATTCCACGATAATTAGAGCAGGCAGACTTCTCTCCTTTGTTCTTGTACAGGGTGATGATGACTGCTACTACTATTACTACTACTAACATAGTCGTTAGGTAGCATATATCTAATCAAACTTTGTCTCTCTCTCTTTCTCATACACACACACACACACACACACACACACACACACACACACACACACACACACACACACACACACAATTATTCCAAGTTCTAGTTGTTTACAAACTCTTTGGACAACTGACAATTTGTTCTTTTCTCTTTTTAGTTTGAATCATACCAAGTGGAGAAAGCGGGCAAAAATGTCACAGAGGCTGCCAGAAACCTGGAGGAAATGTATGCATTGCACTATTTCTCTACGGACATTGTGTATGCATCATTGCATGTGTCTTGTTAGTATGCTATGTGTAAATTACTGTTATTATCGGCAGCAACACCTAGTATTGTAATAATGTTTTCAGGGATCACCAAAATGTTCTAATAATAATAATACCGTTATTATATAGGCGCTTTTTCTCAATTTTTGGACGAATCGACTCAAAGCGCCGCGAACTGAAACCCAACACGCACACTCACGTAACAGACACGGATTTACGCCATTTAAGACAAACACAGTACAAGACAGACGAAGGGCCAGTTCAGCTACTGAAGTTACAGATATTTTTGATCGCTTGTTTTTGAAATTTTTGTAAAGTGGCCTGAAACCGGTACCAAAGTGTGGGGTGGGGGGTGGAAGAACCGGAGTACCCGGAGAAAGAACCCCCGATGGTCTGCCCGAATTAACGGTGACACTTACCAGAGGAGAAAATCTGACGCCGGAACCCGGTATCGAACCTCGCACCTTTGGCATTGGTGGCAGGCGCCTTAACCACTGTGCCACGGACCATTTGGGCCACCATCCAGTGAAATCTAAGAATGAAAAATGAATGCAAAATCACGCAGCTTGGAGCCCAACAGGTGAATGCAAATTTCACAGCACGTGTTGTGAAATTTGCATTCACCGTTTGGGTTCCAAGAAGCATGACTTTGACTCACACGACTAGAAATCTCCTTGCATTGAGCAAAAGTTGAGTGAATTTGGTTTACCCTGTGTTTTGTAAAATGTTTATTTTATTTGCATTCTGTTTTCCATTCTTTCTCTTTCTTGTTGAGAGCTAGAAATCTTTGATGTTTGTTTAGCACTGAACATGCTGTCCTTTTAGTTTTATCACTTTGATGTTTTCCATCCACAGTTTATAACTTACTTGCTTGTGATATTGTTGCATCTAGTCCTGCTTGCTGTATCTTAACTCATTCAGCCCGATGGCCGTATTTCCCAAATTTTGGAGGCGTCATCTAATGACTATGCACCAGTTGCAGGAGATGGGTCGACCATGATAATTCAAGGGTAGTGCCAGATTAGCTTGGCACCAACAGGTGCCAAGCTAATCTCGCACTACCCTTGAATTATCATGGTTGACCCATCTCCTGCTGTAGTGTGTCAGGGCTGAATGGGTTAATTATCATCCTCTGCTATGTCTGTCAAGCAGAGCATTCATTGTCAGGTATACAGCAACTGGAGGACCACGAGGGCCTGTTGCTTTTGCAGATGTTTGTGATTTAAAAACAAAACAAACAACTTCTTTAGTCTTCACTGACTCACTCATTCAGCCCTGACACTACAAGGTATAGACTAACCGTGATAGTTAGTTCAAGGGTGTTGCCAGAATAGCTTAGCGCATAAAGACGCCAAGCTGCTCTTCAACTAGAGGCACCAAGCTATTTTGAAAATGCAACACTCTTCAACCATCAGCCTTTTTGCTCAATCTGTCTCCTGAATTGTAATGTAGTTGTTGGAGAATAACTCCTGACTTTGTGAATTTTGACCTTTAGGCTTGGTGTGTTAGAAAATACATGTAGTACTAGTTGCTGACCTTTACAAATACTTTACAAATACTTGGCAAAAGCCAACCACCCATCATACCTATCACTCATCTTTGTGGGACAACAAAAATTGTTGAAATGACGACAGGTTCCGTAGTTTTCCACTCGAGCGGCAGCTGTGGGAGGAGGTGCAAGGCATGCTGGAGGCTCTACAGACTGACTCACGCGATATCCGACAAACACTACTCACAGGTTAGTTTACCTACTTCACATGCAGAAATTATGTATCTTTCTCTACAGCATAATTATAATGATACGCTGGTGTGTTTTTTGGGTCTTGTTTTCTTCATTATTATCACTGACGCTGACAGGTCCGTGGACAAAGTCTGTAGTAATCTGAAATTTAAAAAAATATTGGAAGTTTTTAGCGTCTGATCTTTGAAGCCAGTACTACTGGTTTTCATGTGTAAGACATTGATAATATCATGGATTTCATCACTTTTGTGTGTATTTTGTGTCCGTCTTTCTAATGTGGAACAACACAGACGTCAGGCTTTTTATTAATGGAAACATCTCCATATTTGACGGACACATTTTGATAAGGATGGAAAAAATAGAAGGCTGTCTGTCATCAGGACAGACAAATCTTGAGGAAAAAAGCAGCATTTGAGGAACATGGAGGCTGGTTTGTGCCTGCAGCGCTGGTCAGAGGCTCATGTGAATGTTTACAGTGTTAAGACTTTTGGAAGGTTATGTGATGGCTCGCACTTTGCCCCACAACATCCCACCCCCTTGTACTCCTGTTGGTGTATACGTGCAGTGTGCGATCAGTAACAGTGTACTTATCCTGGCCATGTTTAACCCTTTTCCTTCTGATACACTACCACTTGAACCACTATGATAGTTCAAGGGTGATGCCAGAACAGCTTGGTGCCTGAGGCGCCAAGCTGTTCTGGCACCACCCTTGAACTAAAATGGTTGATCTATCTTCTGATCTGATTTGGAATGTAGCCTTCTTAGGACAGTAAGCACATTTTAAAAATCAGCCTCAGGACGTAATGGGTTAATGTACGCAAAAGACTGTAGAGTGCCTGGGATGGATTCCTTGTCTTGCTGTCTGTCTCGATGACGCACAATTTATATCCTAGCGGATAGCCTGGACAAGGGCATTTACACGGTACTAGACTACCACCACCAGTAAATTACCTTACTGTTGGGGGAGAGCTGGGGCCTGGTCCTTCGCTACATTTGTAAGCTGTGCTTATTGCTCATGCTTTGTTGACCTCTTGATCTTGCAGAGATATTTGCCGCCATTCCAACAAATGTGCAGTGCCAAATGCTCCTGAGCGTGGCGGACAAAATATCCAACACTCTGGAGCGCTGCCGACTTCTGCTTTTGGCCATGAGAAACTTCCCCAGCCTGGTCACTGAACACGGGGTGAGTAGAACTTGTTTCCTCCTTGGTAAACCTCGGATATAACCAAGTGCCAGGGGATCCAGACTTTATTTTTGGTATTAAAATACATGGAAAGAGTGACGTTTAGACCTTAGAAAGTTTTATTATATTCTGATCATCTGACCCTCCCCCCACCCCCTCCCCATCCCCTCCCCCTCCCCATCCCCTCCCCCTCCCCCTTCTCCCCCCTCCCCCCACCCCTCACCCCCCCCACCTCTCCCCCCACCTCCTCCCCCCCACCCCCTGCCACCTTTCGTACTCCCCACCCCCACCCCCTTTTTCTGTGCATGCATTCACTGGTACTGTTTATCCCATTTATCCCTGACACCTTACAGCAGGAGACGGATCGACCATAATAATTCAAGGGTAGTGCCAGATTCGCTTGGCGCCTAAAAGGGCCAAGCGAATCTGGCACTACCCTTGACTGAATTATCATGGTCGATCCATCTCCTGCTCCAGCAGTCGATGTAACACTTCCAGTCTTGGGAAACGGGGACCTGGGGTGAAAATGTTTATATGCAGAACTGGTTACTGCATTCACAAGAGGACTGCAAGGTATGACCAGGGCTAGCTGCATTAGCCATTGTGAAAAAATGCAAACTTAAGTGGTATGGGCATGTCACGCGTTCAGCAGGGCTTGCCAAAACAATCCTGCAGGGCACTGTGCAAGGAGGACGACAGAGAGGAAGACAGAGAAAAATATGGGAGGACAATATCTCAGAGTGGACAGGACAGAAGCTGGGCGATACGCTAAGAATGGCAGAGAACAGAGAGGAATGGAGGGAGCTGGTTGCCAAGTCATCAGTGGTGCCCCAACGGTCGGCAAGACTACGGGTTATAGATAGATAGATAGATAGATAGCTGCATCAGTACATGAAAGTGTGTCACTGTGTGTTGATCTGTGACTTGCGATGTCATTAACCTTTTTCATCCTGATACATGTACATCCATTGCTTGAAATCAATTTGACTATGATATTTCAAGGGTGGTGCCAGAATAGCTTGGCGCCTAAGGCGCCAAGCTATTCTGGCACCACCCTTGAACTAAAATGGCTAATCTGTCTTGTAATCTGTAATGTAGCCTTCATCAGACACTAAGCAAATTTTTATATATCAGCCTCAGGATGTAATGGGTTAATTTGTTGATTGTACCTATTTAACATACTGCAGTTGACATTATTGCATGTTTACTCTTTAGCTCAAGTTAATGGAGCTGCTGATGAACGAGGAGTCCAAAGTCTCTTGCTTGTCACCTGTCAACTGCTATCGCAAACTTTTAGGTAAGGAAGCCAAATAGTGACAGCACGAACCAGAGACAGTCACAGTGCTCAGGACTATTGTGTTTCAGTGTGTAAAATGACTACATTTGTGCATTACCTGGCACTCTGCCCTTTGGTAACTTTCTTTTGTGAGATTTTATCTCTTTGAACCCAATGACTGGCATGCCAGTTTTACCTGGTATAAAATTTGGAATTAGATTTTGGAAAGTATACTATATGCACAGTGTATTGTTTGTTTTCTCAAAACACATTACCGATGGTATTACTTTATGGGATTAGTTCTTAACTAGTCTAATTTTAGCCCAAAATTCGTTGTGTACGATTATGGCCGTTATGGCAGGAGAGGGGCACCATAGACTGGGCGGAAGCCCGGTTAGCCTCCCTTTCTGTATCACCACGCATGCGCTCCATGCTTCCCACTTCAGTCAGTTTCTTTGCTAGTTACTGAGCGGTTGTGTACGTCGTGAGCTGTACGCTTCGTAGTTCGCACTGAGCCGTTAACCGGTCTTTGGACTGTTGTTGCCTTCGCCTTGTGGCTTAGGCTTGGATGCTTTCGTGTGGGACTGCTCTGCAGTTGTGTTTGTGACTTTAGGGCTAGCCTTCAGGGGCGCCGGTGAACTGTTTTCACGTGTTTGTGGCCGCTCGGACTTGTAACTTCGCCCTTGTGGCCCGGTTCTAGGCTGCGCTTGCTGGCGCCGGTTAGGCTTGGCGGTGTGAGAACTGTGACTGGTGTGTTCACTCGTCGTTCGACCCTTGGCTTACGCAGGGCGAGCCCTGGAGTGTTGGTTCGTGGCTGGCGTCTTCCTGGCGGCTTCCGTCGACCCTGCCGTTCTTGCATGGACTGGTGTCTCGACCGGCGACAGTTCGAGCCACCCCTACGCCTGGTCGTCTTTCCTCCACGTGGCTGTTGGTCTTGGCCGGGTGGTTGGTCTTTCTTCTTCGTTTGACGAGGTATAGATTCGGTTTGAGCCTACGCCAGGTGCTCAGGGGTGTGGGTAGAGCGCCGGGCCTCGGCATAAGCTGTTTTTGGTTTTCGAAATTTCGCAAACGAGGTTCGTTTTGTGTGTCCGCGGGGGCACGCTCGCTCGATTGTCATTGTACCCTTTGTGTTGCAGTTGGCAAGTCCGCACCTGCACGCGATGTGAGCTTTTCCAGGGCCAAGTGATGAATTTTCCGTACCTTCCTATGCCCAGTGACGGACATGAAGTGTGCCTTTCTGTTCCACCTGGACTTCCTCCATCCCTGACTGGAAGAGAAGTGGACCCAGTAGGGACTTTACTGCCGTGGAAAGCCGACACCAGAACGTATAAGGAGTTACAACACTGGTGAGTCCCATAGCGGCTATCACCAGGAGACAGGACAGTCACCGCTGCAGCTTAGGCCGTGACCCCGTCCTCCTGCACCGGCAGCTTCCACAGTACCAATTTAAAGTGGCCAAGGTCCGGTTGCAGTTACTCAAGCTCCCAGACAGAACGGATAAGGGGTTACAACACCGGTGAGTCCCATAGTGGCTATCTCTGGGAGACAGGACAGTCACCGCCGCAGCTTAGGCCGCGAGCCCGTCCTCCTGCACCGGCAGCTTCCACAGTACCAATATAAAGTGGCCAAGGTCCGGTTGCAGTTACTCAAGCTCCCAGACAGAACGGATAAGGGGTTACAACACCGGTGAGTCCCATAGTGGCTATCTCCGGGAGACAGGACAGTCGCTGCCGCAGCTTAGGTTGCGAGCCCGTCCTCCTGCACCGGCAGCTTCCACAGTACCAATTAGTGGCCAAGGTCTGGTTGCAGTTACTCAGACCCTGAATGATAAGCATCGTAATAACTCGCTTCTCGGCACAAGGCCGTGTCCCGCTGGTATCCCGTTGAGGTTCTTGCCAACCGACAGAACAGTCAACGCCGCGACTTCGGTCGTGAGCCCGTTCTTCCTCGTCGAAGCGACCACAGAACTGGATAGTGGTTTCTGCCCGGTTCCACCGTCTGAAGCAGAACGAGAGATTCTTCAGAAACAGGCTTCAGCCCCGGTACCTGGTAAGTGTAGAACGAGAAGAAGAAGAAGTGCAGTGAGCCGGAGGTGACTGCTTCCTTCTGGTGGACTGAGCATTCTCAGACTATGTGAATTTTTTATTTGCCCTTTTGAGAGTCTGTAGACGTTTTTGTTACAGACATGTGTGACATTTTAGCCTGACATTTTTACACCTTGCTTTTAGTCTGGCTGACCAGGTTACCTTCCCGCCGTGAGATGACCGTAGTCGCCTGCTCGGCGTTGAACCGAAATAACTAACCTTGGTGGATCCTCTTCCTCCACGCGCGCGAGCGCTAGAGGTCAGCGCTACCATTATTTAGGTTGGGCCTGCAGTCTATATGCCTTATACCAGAGGAGCTTAATTTAATAGGTATTTTGAAATCTTATTGAATGGGCCCGCATAACCTCCCTGTTTACGTTGTAGGAGGGGATGCATGAGGAGCGGTGCCTTTGCAGATATGGTTTATTATCGTTACTTCGTCCCCGTTGGTTCCTTTGTTTGAGTAACCCTTTCAGATGAGAGCTCAAGCAGTATGCTTGGTGTCTTATAATTCCCCTGAAGGGGTGAGGACTTTGACGTCTTTTTTTCTTTCTGACTTGAAACTTTCGAGCTCTGTTTACATTCATGGCATGTTAGGCTTGGGGTAATAATACCAAACGCAATAATTGGGCAATTTTGGGTTTTATTATTTTGGTTTTGCTTGGTAATCTAATGCAATCAGGTTGCATTTCGGTGCTTCAGGGTAGAGTGCAATAGTTTTCAGCAATTGCCAAATTGTTTTAGACCCCGCCTACCTCCGCCCTCGCCGAGAAAACAACAAACAAAGCGAATATCAGTTTGTGGCAGTCAGTATATTAGAATTCTCATGAGGGGGTTTCATCTAAACAAGCGAGATCGAGTTTCTGCTTGTGCAACATGAATAAGAATGAAGGTTATACGTGTGAAATGAGAAGCCACTGGTACTTTTTTTTTTTTGCATTTCAACTTGGACAAGCCTGTGGGCTCTCGTGCCTCCGCTCGTCAGCTTAGTTGGGGGGGACGAGCCGGGCACACGGTGAGGGTTCGCCCACCCACTTTGCCGTGCGGCGGGCTTCTGGGTGCTAGTATCGAGCGGTCTTACGTTATTCGGAAGCACCTTCGCTCCAGACGAGACCCAGAGACTAGTTTGCGGTTCCCCACCCTTCATGGAGCCGGGACCGACTCTTCGCTGTTCGGCCTCCCCTTTCCTTGTGGCCTCTAGTAGTGTGGCTGCGGGCTTTTGCCGCGGTACATTGGCTGTATGTACACATTTTGAAGCGCTTAGAGCCTGGAGGTAGGCTCAGTGCTGTATGGGAATGTTCCTTCGTTCTTGTAGCTTCAGCAAACGACAGGGTCCCACGGACCCCCTGGCCCTTGGGATGATGTTCTCCAGCCCCAGGACATCGTGGGTCGGGTCTGCGGAGACGGCGCTAGACTACGCAGGCCTGCACCTCCTTGGATCTTCGTTCTACGCAGCGAGGATCGCAGACAACCGCGACTCGCCGCCGTTAGGGGACTTTCTGGTTCCCGGTCATCACCAACCGTGTTGCGTGCCGCTCCTCGGTTGTCTTGCCTGCTGCCACTTATAATAATAATAATAAGCGCATTAAATAGGCGCTTTATCCCAATTGAAAATCGGCTCAAAGCGCCGCCGCGAACTGAACCCAACAAGCACGCTCACGTGAATCACGCGCATTCACTCACACACTGTACATAAACACAGAACATTCACGTGGTGCTAAGGGCAAGCTCAAGCGAGCTACTGTAGTTTTTGGAATCTGCTGCATCAGGAGGCCCCTTGTGCTGCGTCCTCGACCTCCCGACCTTAGGAAGCCGCTGACAGACGCCGCGTGCTCTCCTCTAGGTTCAAGTCCTTCGCCCCCCTGTTGTCTCGCGTGGAGACCGCCCGAGCCCTTCAGCTCTGCTATGCAGCCGATGGTCTTGCTGTCAGCCTGGACATCTCGGATGTATACCGGCGTGCCCATACACCCAGCCTCCAGATGTTTCCTACGCTTCGCGTTTCAGGGGGTGGTCTACCAGTTCCGCGCTCTTCCCTTCGGCCTCAATCTCAGCGCTTGGGGGTTTACTCGCATTTTGGATGCCATGGTAGCCAGAGCCGTCGATCGTCCACGAGTCCCTCCTCAAACTCTTAGACGTCCTGCTCTTGAGAACCAGTCCGAGTTCGCCCTGGTGGAGGACCGGGATGCACTTCTCCGCCTCCTCGAAGTTCTGGGCTTCCTGGTCAACTTCGGCAAGTCTGACTTCGTGCCAGCGCGCCTCCTCGTACTTCTGGTATGGAGTTCCGCACCGACCTATATATCGGCCGGCTCCCGGAGAAACGCTTCCAGAAGTTGGCGAATTTAGAGCGGCAGGTTCTCAGACGACGACGCTTCTGCCAGGCATTAGCTGCAGCTTCTGGGACTGATGAACGCAGCGGCGGATCTAGTTCCCTTGAGACGTCTCTACGTCCGGCCCCCTGCAACTGCGCCTCCCACGGCTCTGGCATCCGTCGATGGCTGACCTCGACGCTCCGGTCCCAGTCTCAGCCTTGACCCGTCATCACCTACTGCGCTGCGCAGATCCATCCTGGCTTGCGACATGAGTGCCGCTGTTCTCGCCGCCCCTCCCTCTCCCTGTGCGTCGACGCGAGCCTCTCTGGTTGTGGAGCTCACCTCCTGCCGTCATTCGAGACTACCTCCGGCCTGTGATCCTGAGAGTCGTCGCCCCGACACATCAACTGGTGGGAACTGAAGACAGTCGGGCAAGCCCGCCTTCTGTGGGAACTTCGCCTCCGACCTTAGGAGCCTCTAGTACGGCCAGAAAACTCCATGGTCGTCGCCTTCTTCCAGAAGCGAGGTGGGACCTGTTCACCCCCCCCCCCCCCCCTCTACTTCCTACTCCACCAGGCGCTTCGCTGGTGCGAGGACCGGGATATCACTCTTCGCACGCCTCACATCCTGGGTTATCGGATTGTCCGAACCGACTTCCTCTACCGACGCGGTCAGCTACTGCTTACCGAGTGGTCGCTGCGTCCAGACATCTTCGGATGATCGGCGCAGCCGGGGAGTCACCCATGGTCGACCTCTTCGCCTTGAGTTGGATTCTGAAGCCCCCTCTTCGTCTCTCCACTTCCAGTTCCCCTGGGACGGCCTGGTCGCCTTGCCTTACATGCCGACGGTGCTAGCCCCCAAGGTTCTGCTCAAGCTCTGAGTTCACAACACGATACTGTTCCTGGTGGCGCCTTTTTGATGGACCAGGTCAGGGACCACCGACCTCCTGATCCTCGCTACGGCCACCCCGCTGACGCTCACCACCCCAGCGCGAGGCTCAAGCAACCACGTTGTTCGGTTACCACCCATGTCCAGAGCGTCTCCGCCTTCTAGCGCGCGGCAGTGGATGCGACCGCTACAGCTCACAGAACCTCGACCAGACGAGTTAGGAAGGCAAGTGGAGGGTCCTCTGCTCCTGGTGCGACGACAGACGCCTCTCCTCCACCGAATTGACAGATCCACAGCTGGCGGAGTTCGTCCTCTGGCTGCTCTCCGACCAGCACCTAGCGCCCTTCACCTTGAGGCTACTTGGCCATGATCGCGGACGCGTACAGACATCTGGGACGGCCCGATGCCGGTGCCTGCAAGACCTTTTCGACCTGATGGACCAGTTCGGTCTACAACGTCCCACTCTACGCTCCTGGGTGCCTAGATGGGACCTGCCTTACATGCTTACTCGGCTCAACGTGCCTGGCTTCGAGCCCATCCAGTCGGCAACACTACCAGATGTGATGCGGAAGACTTGCTTCCTCTCGGCCCTTGCCTCTGCTTCCAGGGTCAGCGAGCTGCACGCCTTTCGGCACGCCCCGACTGTCTGCAGTTCAGATCGGACGGCTCACTTCAGCTGCTGCCCGACCCGGCCTTCCTAGCCAAGGCCAGATCTCCTTGGCTGCTCCTCAATTGGTTACGATTCAGCCATTAAGAGAACCAGGTTCCACCCATAAGTCCAAACACAGACCCGGTGCGAACCTTACACCCATTAAGAGACTCGGGCTCCGCCGTGAGTCCAGACAACAGGACCCAGTGCGGGCCTTACTTGTGTACCTGCGCCGGACCAAGCTGCTACGCAGGACACACACCGACTCTTCTCTCTCTGTCCCCAGGTAGAATGACATCTCAGCCCAGACGATTTCCTACTGGCTTCGGTGGATGTCACGTTCAGCCTACCAGGACCTGGCTTCTCACACAGCCACACGCTTGCACCCCAGGGCGCATGAGATCTAGTCACGGCTGCAAGCCTAGTGTTCGACCGCTACTATGCTGTCAAAGACTTCCTGGCTGTGGGCAGGCGAGCGGTGACCGCCTTCGCACGCTTCTACCTGAGGGACCTCTCCAGCCAGTGTCAGAACCTTCGCTGGGGAGAGACATCGTGGCGCAACACTCCCTCCAGGCGCCTTAGGGCGCTGTAAGTATCTTTGCGAAAATTAGAGGGAGGTTGCTTGGGGAGGGCCACTAGAAGTAGTGCGATGGCAAGGGTAGGGGCGTTTCAGCAGCACCCGCCTCCTGTTCGGAATTCTCCCATAAAGTAATACCATCGGTAATGTGTTTTGAGAAAACAAATGTATTTTTCTTTAAAATGAATTTTAAACAAAAATACTTACCGATGGTATTACTCGAAGGTCCCTCCCACCTACCCCGCTTGCCGCTGGTCTGCTAAGAAACTGACTGAAGTGGGAAGCGCTGAGCGCATGCGTGGTGATACAGGAAGGGAGGCTAACCGGGCTTCCGCCCAGTCTATGGCGCCCCTCTCCTGCCATAACGGCCATAATCGTACACAACGAATTTTGGGCTAAAATTAGACTAGCTAAGAACTAATCCCATAAAGTAATACCATCGGTAAGTATTTTTCAAAAAAATTCATTTTAAAGAAAAATACATTTTTGCAACAACGTGAACAAATCCATAGTCTGTTTCAGTCGCTTTTTTCCCTGCAAGAAAAGGTGGTTGCTCAACCCTTTAAATCCTGATACACTGGTGCATGAAATAAATTTGATGATGATAGTTCATGGGTGGTGCCAGAATAGCTTGGCGCCTGAGGCACCAGGCTATTCTGGAACCACCCTTAAACTAAATGGTTGATTGATGTCCTAATCTGTACAGTATCCTTCATAGGAAATAAGCAAATTAAAAAATGTTGTTTTATGGTGTGTGATGAGTGATACACTTGTGTTTCAGTGTGTGATGTGATGCCCCTTGTGTTGGACCGTGGACAACGTGCAGACCTGACACCTCCACAATTACACAGCTGGCTACAACTGGCTATTGAGTTCTACGTCGGCTACATCACCCAGCCCACTAGTGGAGAGGGGGGCAGTCATGGGAGCAATGGTCTGTAGCTGTTAACAATTTACATTTTTTGTTTGTTTGTTTGTTTTTTCCTTCATTTGGTTTCCTGTCAAAGGTGTATTGAATGATTGAATAACAGATACATTATGAATCATGACTGAAAACAAGAATGGTTGAACAATTCATTTAGGAATCAAATTGATGATTGAATAAACTAGCACAGTTTTTCAGTTTGTTTATATGTACTTTCACTTTCAGTCGTTTGATTGATAGACATTTGTGCAACCACTCAATTTTTGAAGCATATGATTCATAGTTTATCTGTTTATCTAGTTGCTCAGTACTTCATTCATGCATTCATTCATTTGTTTCCTTTTTGATACACCAGAACCTCTTTTGAGTGACCATCCTTAAGAGAGATCACCTGACATTAAAGACCATCATTTAGGTACCTCTTGCCGATTAAATGCAGGGGTGACAGTATTTAGTACTGGAGACTGATTCGTCTGTTTTGAAATCCTAGAAACTTACTTTAACCCTTTTGGCCCCAAGGTCCCATTTCTCAAATTTTGGAGGTGTTGCCTACGACTATGTACCAGTTGTGGCAGATGGCTTGACCATGATAATTCAAGGGTAGTGCCAGATTAGCTTGGCGCCTAATCTGGCACTACACTTGAATTATTATGGTCAAGCCATCTCCTTCTGTAGGGATCTAGGGCTAAAAGGGTTAAGCTTTGTGGTTCAGACAGAACACAGCCCTTCAGCCAACCTGTTCCACCTGCAAGAGGCCAAAACTCTCAGGAAACCCGGCGTACTCAGGGGTTCATGAGAATTTTTGCCTCTTGCTGGCCTAGTTAGTTTGTGAACCGTTTTCAGTTATTTCCAGTTTTTCTCACTGCCACCCATGTAGATGATAGTCTTAACCCCCTCACTGCCAGGGTTTAGCAAATGCTACCAAGCTGCAAGAGATCATGATCCCCCATAATCGTGAGGGACCATGAGAATTTATATAATATCTCTTGTCACTCCTATGTTTTTTTGTGTGTGTATTTTTGGATCCTTTTGAATCTGTCATGTGCAGTCTTTTCAGATGCGCATTGGTGATTGTCTTTTGCCCTGCAAGCTTTCTTTTGAAAAAGCACCTGTTTTTTACGACCACTTAATTCCTTGCAAATGAAGCTGGTTCCTCAACACTGGTATTACTGTGGAAGATTACAAAGTAAAGTAGGTAAAAGCACTGTCGGGGGAGAGAAGTGTGCACGATCGACCAGTGATCATAGATCTACTTTGGTCAAAGCACAAAAAAAAAAATGATAGGACAGTGGGGGTGCGCTAAGAAAGTGACTGGGAGCAATGCATATGGAAGCCCCCGCCCCCCACTCCCCCCCCCCCCCTGCCCCCCCCTGAAGGGGGGCGTATCACATATCCCACTGTTCCAGCCACTTTGCTTTGACCAAAGTAGATCTATGATCACTGGTCGATCATGCACACTTCTCTCCCCTGACAGTGCTTTTACCGACTTTACTTTGCAATCTTCCTAAAATATTAGCACTGGCAGTCCCCCCTTTTCTTTTCTGGTATTACTGTGTACTCATTCGTGAACTTGTTTAACCTTGGGAGGTGCATACAGAGTGTTAGATGGACGATTTGTCATCCTTTGTCTTCATTTTTTCCCCCTCCATTTTGTCCCCCGTTTGTTGGCCATTGTTTCGTGTGTAGATACTTGTGTACCAGTGCATTAACCTATTTACGCCCAACGCCCTACAGCATTAGATGGATTGACCATGGTAATTCAAGGGTAGTGCCAGATGAGCTTGGCGCCTTCAGGCGCCAAGCTCATCTGGCACTACCCTTGAATTATCATGGTCAATCCATCTTCTGCAACTCATAGTCATTGGATAGCACCTTCAAAATGCAGCAATGGGGCTAAATGGGTTAACCTCTTTGTGCATTCTGCCATTGGTACTGTAAACAGTACAGATCGTGTCTATGTGCACAAGAGGGTTACATTTCTTTTCTGTTTTTGCAGATTTGTTGTCGCCAAGCAAGTCCTCGCTGAGTCGCTTGCCGCCAGTTGCGGGTCTGTTGGATCGAGAGAATCGGGTGATTGACCCATGGGGCAGTCTGTTCCAGCTCCTGCACCTCATCGGACATAGGCTGGGCTGGGAGTTTGAGGCTGACATCTTCAGCAAAACTAGGTACACTTTGGTGCTATGAGTTCATGTTGCACTGGAAATAATCAGTGCCTGCGGATTGACCCGTACCTTTCTGTAATGTGTCAGGTTTGAGTGTGCTAAGTGAGTTTCCTCTGAGACTGCAATTTAACCCATTACATCCTGAGGCTGATTAAAAAAAAAATTGCTTATTGTCCAATGAAGGCTGCATTACAGATTAGAAGATAGACCAACCATTTTAGTTCAAGGGTGTTGCCAGAATAGCTTGGCCCATCAGGCAACAAGTTATTCTGGCACCACCCTTGAACTATCATAGTCAAATTGCTTATTGTCCTGTGAAGGCTACATTACAGATTAGGAGATAGACCAACCATTTTAGTTCAAGGGTGGTGCCAATATACCTTGGCGTCTCAGGTGCCAAGCTATTCTGGCATCACCCCTGAACTATCATAGTCAAATTAATTTCAAGCAGTAGGGTATCAGGATGAAAAGATAACAGACAAAGACACTCTTTAAACTCACTGGACCCAGATGCATTACTGGTACACAGCAGGACGTGTTTCAAGCAGCAACCCATAGAGACACCACCTGTCCTTCATGACCACCTGAATGATGGCCTTGATGACAGATGACACTTGCGTCCTTCAAGACTCCTCTTGACAGGGCACCTGTCTTTTTAGACTACTTATTTCTTGTGAAAAGGTGTGGCTGCTCAAGAGAGGTTCTACTGTGACAGGGTATTGGTGTATTCTAAACTATATAATAATACGAGCATTAAAAGTGTGTGGTTAAAGTCTTTGTACTCTTTGTAGTCTCTGTGCTTGAAGTTTTAAAGAAAAGCTTGAAAGACCAGGGTAATGGGAAGGGAAGAGCCATCACCTGTGTAAACATTTTTATTTACAGGGAGGCCCAATGGCAGTATTTGGTATCACAATTTAACCGAGCGAAGCAGACCCATTCACCTGGTGCCTACAAACAAGTGCTATATATGGCCGTTGTTGTCTTCATGCAGAGTTTTTATTTCTACGTCAGTCACATCGACACAGATGCTTCAGCAGGTATTGCATGTACAAAACTATGTGGGTGATGGTAAAAAAAAAATTAAAATGACTGAAAATAGTCCACTGGCTGTTAAAGGTTGCGTAACTCGATCTGTGGGTGTCATTTGCCGTTCTGTACCAGCAAGAGACATAAATTCTCATGATCCCCTGCATCAGCAGGGGCTCATGAGAATTTATATCTCTTGCGAATAAAACCAGCTGGAGAAAAGATTAATGTGTCTGAAATAAAAAGCTGAATTTAGTGTTTCGGGATTTTGGAAAAGGTGAATCAGTCTTCAGGACCAAAGTCTGTCAGTATCACCTATGAAACTAAACAGTGAAACTGATCAACAGTTTTTGTTGTGTGTGTAGGATTATTTAATCCAGACCAAAAAGGTGACTGCCAAGCGTGTAATATGCAAAGAAGTACCCAACGGAGAAAGAAACATGCTTAGAAAAGATGGGTACAACACAATTTATTAATATTTCGGGTAAATACCCTTTGTCAAAATAGACAAACAAACAAACAGAGAGATTAGCCGCTACTTATCTTCATTGGCAGAAGGAATGTGGCAACTGTGCTAATCTCTCTGTTTGAAAAGAAAAGGGGAGACTGCCAGTGCTAATATTTTAGGAAGGTTACAAAGTAAAGTAGGTTATAGCACTGTCAGGGGAGAGAAATGTGCATGATCGACCAGTGATCATAGATCTACTGTGGCCAAAGCACAAAAAAAGAAAAAAAAGAGATAGGAAAGAGAGGGGGCGCTAAGAGATTGACTGAAAGCAATGCATATGGAAGCCCCCCTCTCTGTTTGTTTGTTTGTCTATTTTGACAAAGGGTATTTACCCGAAATATTAATAAATTGTGTTGTACCCATCTTTTCTAAGCGTGTTTCTTTCTCCGTTGGGTACTTCTTTGCGTAGGATTATTTGTTGCAGCAGTAAACAGTATTTTTATTTACAGTTGAAATATTTTAAAGTGGACAGTATCTCACAGATCAGGATTTTATTTAACGTCTTTTCACACAGATTCTCACAGATCTATATCAGCTTCATGTTGTCGTTGATGGTTTTTATAATTTTGTTTATTAGCCATTTGCATGTCAGCGGTGGTTTTAGTTGTGATGATTCCTACAGAAACCATTGCAACTAAAACCACTGCTGACACGCAACGCAGTGCAAATTTAAATTGACCCTGTTTTAGGTTGTGCAGCAGGCAGCCATAACACACCTGTTGTACTGTTGGAGGGATTCCCGCCTGAAGCTGAAGAAACTGTCTCACAGTGAGTTGTCTTTCCTTTGGTCAGAAATCCGTAAATTGAAAATCAGGTTTATGGAAATTTCAGTATTTTTCTGTATTTTTATAATCAAACTGTATATAAACAAACTTACATCAAAGTAAAAAGGGAAATTTTATGTATAGGTTAAAAGAAAAGGTGAAAAATGCCTAATGCAAGAGAGCATACTGGTCATGTTACCTTCCATCTGCAAGAGGCAAAGATTCTCATGAGCTCCTGCAGTCGCAGGGGTTTATGAGATTCTATGTCTCTTGCTGATGAGCACTGGTGTCTGTGTGTTCCTTGGACCCTAGGCTGCCTCTGCATTTTCACAGTTGCTGTTGGCATTTGAGGTTCAAAGTCACAGACTAGCCCACATTTTTCCACCCTTGACTGCTACTGATGTTCAGCAGAAAAGATGTGTAGTTACAGGGGGTGTAGTCACGTGTAGTTACAGGGGGTGTAGTCACGTGTAGTTACAGAGGGTGTAGTTACAGGGGGTGTAGTCACGTGTAGTTACTGGGGGTGTAGTCACGTGTAGTTACAGGGGGTGTAGTCACGTGTAGTTACAGGGGGTGTAGTCACGTGCAGTTACAGGGGGTGTAGTCACGTGTAGTTACAGGGGGTGTAGTCACGTGTAGTTACAGGGGGTGTAGTCACGTGTAGTTACAGGAGGTGTAGTCACGTGTAGTTACAGGGGGTGTAGTCATGTATAGTTACAGAGGGTGTAGTTACAGGGGGTGTAGTCACGTGTAGTTACAGGGGGTGGAGTCACGTGTAGTTACAGGGGGTGTAGTCACGTGTAGTTACAGGGGGTGTAGTCACGTGTAGTTACAGAGGGTGTAGTTACAGGGGGTGTAGTCACGTGTAGTTACAGGGGGTGTAGTTACGTGTAGTTACAGGGGGTGTAGTCACGTGTAGTTACAGGGGGTGTAGTCATGTATAGTAACAGAGGGTGTAGTTACAGGGGGTGTAGTCACGTGTAGTTACAGGGGGGTGTAGTCACATGTAGTTACAAGGGGGTGTAGTCACGTGTAGTTACAGGGGGTGTAGTCATGTGTAGTTACAGGGGGTGTAGTCAATTGTAGTTACAGGGGGTGTAGTCACGTGTAGTTACAGGGGGTGTAGTCATGTGTAGTTACAGGGGATGTAGTCACGTGTAGTTACAGGGGGTGTAGTCACGTGTAGTTACAGGGGGTGTAGTCATGTGTAGTTACAGAGGGTGTAGTTACAGGGGGGTGTAGTCACGTGTAGTTACAGGGGGTGTAGTCACGTGTAGTTACAGGGTGTGTAGTCACGTGTAGTTACAGGGGATGTAGTCACGTGTAGTTACAGGGGGTGTAGTCACGTGTAGTTACAGGGGGTGTAGTCACGTGTAGTTACAGGGGGTGTAGTCACGTGTAGTTACAGGGGGTGTAGTCATGTGTAGTTACAGAGGGTGTAGTCACATGTAGTTACAGGGGGTGTAGTCACGTGTAGTTACAGGGGGTGTAGTCACGTGTAGTTACAGGGGATGTAGTCACGTGTAGTTACAGGGGGTGTAGTCACGTGTAGTTACAGGGGGTGTAGTTACACATCTTTTCTGCCAAGTAGTGTCAGAAGCAGTCAGGGGGTAAAAAAAAAAGTACTTTGTTATCAATGCAGCATAGTCAACAGAAAGTCAACCATGTTTAGCATCTCAAATGATCATGGGCAAGAGATGTAGTAAAACTTTGATAATGCTGCTTGCAGTTATTCGCTGGAGTTGAAAATGTTACCAATAGGTTTCACCAACAAAAAGCAACAAATGCCAACACTGTTTTGGGTTTCAGTCCTCGTGCGAAGAAGCCTAAAGTAGACAGCTCCAATCAACCTCAGATTCTGCCCTCAAGCACAATCAGCAATGCGCAGACACTGCTCTCGAACTTCACAATGGCGCGCAAATGTTATGAGCTGCTCAACACTCGAGAGGAGCTCAGGCGAGGTGAGACGCAATGGAACACTTTGAATGATGACCGGAGGGAAAGTGTTTTTGTGTAACTTTGTTTGATGAAGTGAGTGTCCTTAACCCATCTAGCCCCAACGCCCTACAGCAGGAGATAGATTGACCATGATAATTCAAGGGTAGTGCGCCAAGCTAATCTGGCACTACCCTTGAATTATCATGGTCAAGCCACCTCCTTCAACTGTGACATGGTTGTTAGGCGACACCTCTAAAATTTTGGAAATGCGGCCGTGGGGTTATAAGGGTTAACTCAATAACAGACACTATTTGTAAAACTTTAGAAGGCATTTATAGAACCAGTTTTGAGCAGCGAAATGTTTGGCAAGATAAAATGGTCTTGAGAGAAGTTATGAAGGGCAAAAAGTGTCACCTGGCATTAAAGACCATCATTTAGGTGGCTACAGCCACAGTCACAGCTACAGCCACCTGAGTGATGGGCTTTAATGACAGGTGATTTCTCATAAAGGTGGTCCCTCAGAACAGGTTTCATTGTAACGGAAAAAAGCTGCGCAATAAGGCAGGAAGAAAGCTGCGCAATAACCCTTTGGGTGTCGGTAGCGGTTTTAGTTGCGATGATTCCTTCGGGAATAACAACACCCTGACATCCTGCAGAAATAACATCCCGACATCCTGCAGTAATAACAACATCCAGACATCCGGCAGGAATCATCGCCACTAAAACCGCTACAAACACCCAAAGGATAAAGAGAGAAAAACTGTTCTATAAAGTGTTACGTTTGTTGTGAACATAAAACTCTGTACTAATGTACTCCTGTTTCAGATTTCCTAGCGCTGTATGCCAACTGGAAGAAGGAAACCTGGGCATGGATTAGTCATCTGCAGATAGACGTGGCTTTGTTTCAGGTAGGAGTGTGTATAATAATAATAATAATGGGTATTTATATAGTGCCTGACCTCCTGGTGGAGCTCTAGGGTCTTAACAATGTTTGTCTATTGTTTTTTTTAACATAATGCAAACATAAATATATACAAATAAATAAATATTAACAAAATAAAAGAACAAAACCAAACAGCCACAAAAACACTAACACTGGTGTGTATGTGCACATACACGATCACAAACACACACACACACACACTTAAAAAGATAGGTTTGGAGTGAGCTTTTAAACGAATGACTGCACTGTGCATAGCATTTGTTTCTTCAAAAACATTACCGATGACATGACTTTATGGAAGTGTCTACTCCTTGCTCAATTCTAGCCTAAGAAGTTAGAATCCGTTGTGTTAAACACAACCCAGGAGGCACTCAGGGAACCCCCAGAGGGGCCGAGAGTTGTCTCCTGTTCCTGCCCATCCGGTTCCTAGTCACATGTGACCAACCAGTCATGCTTCTTAGGCTCACGCTTTAAGACGTGTTGCTCTAGCCTCTGGACTTAGCGTTTTTCCGACCGGTTCCCGGTCTGCCGTACTTTGTCTTCACTTTATTTCTTCGGGGCTTCGGCTTCTTCGCTACTGGTCCCTTTGTCTTGGCGGTTACGCTTCTCTGGCTTTCAACGGGCGCTGACTCGCTGGCTCTTCTGCCCGGTCGTGCCGCGGGTGTCATGGACGTTTCTCCCCTCGTTACCGCTCCGACAGAGAGGTAAGGTAGTTAGGTTGGCCCTCGGCCGGTTTCCAGGCTGGGCACCGGCGTGAGCAGCTTTGTCCAGCCTTAGCTCCTTCGTCACTTTTGGGAGCATTGTGTGGCCTTTCTTTGGCCCTTTTTTTTTTGCCTGATTGGCTGGGGAATGTTTTGTTCTGACGCTCTCTTGTTGGCGGGAGTTTCACACTCTCGCCTCTTGCCTTTGCATGAGTGATTGTAGGGGCCACACGCTAGCTTGGACTTACGGTTATGCTGGTCATTGTTGCAGCGTTAGCTCATATGCTTGCATTGACCTGGCAGGGGGATTTCCAGGAGCTGTGGCACGCATAACGTTATGATGATAGACACTTGTCTTATTGCTTTGTGTCTTGTTTGCAAAGGCCCGCCTGGATCAGGACGGGTGTCCCATAGACACTCGCCGAGTGCCGTCATGTTTTTGTGTGTTGCAGTGGCTTGTTGATGACCTGCACACAATGCGGAGGTTTCCAGTGGCCGTCGGACGACCACAAGGTCTGTCTCCTATGCACAGGATGTGCCTCCGACAACGCTTGTGACGTCTGTTCCACCTGGCCTGAGCTGCGCTGGTCGCAGCTTTGGGGCTTTTACAGACGCGAGAGGAGTGACCGACGCCAGCATGTGCTTCGAAACCAGTCGATACGCCATCCAACGTGCCCTTGGCATCGAATGCTCGAGACCAGGATGACCCTGTGGAGAAGACGCCACGCCGGATTCAGTGGACTAGTGCGCGGAGTGGGTTTTTGATCGATGAGGCCGCTTTCAGGAGGGAGCGCGCCCGGACACAGCCTTCTGAGAAGCAGAGAACTCGCCTCACAGAGCCCAGTTCGGAGAGACGCGACTTGCGATGTCCCATGTCCACTATCGGTCCCCGCTCGTCGCCAAGTAAGCCTGCAGGATCCCCCTGGGGGTCCCCTTGCCGGCAGAGAGCCCGCCTCACAGAGCCCGGCTCGGAGAGACATTCACACGCGCGTCCGGAGACTCCTACCGACACAGAACATCACCACCACTCGGGATCTACTCGGCGCTCTCGCTCTCCCTCGTGAGACCGTAGGAGGAACCGCTCTTTGCATCGCTCGACGGATCCGGATCCGCCTCACTCGTGGCGGTCTTCGCAGTCTTCTCGTTCCTTCTCTCGTCCGGACTCCCGTTGGTCCCGTACCTCTCCCACTCATCCGGCCCCTCCCCCCCTTCCTCGAGTTCATCGGCCCCGGTCGCCTCGCCGCAGCCGTTCTCCACGCCCGGGACTTGCTTCCCTTGGACGTAGGACTTCGCCTCGACGGCTCACCCCGCGCTCGCCCTCCCGGCACGAGGCTTCTTCTGCTGTGCGCCGCCGTTTGGACTGCCTACCCCGGAGCCCTAGGCGCCCTCACCGCTCCCCCGGTTCCAGGCCGCGAGACGACTCCACTTCCTCGCTGCTCGGACGTCTCAGCCGCTCTCCGCCACCGCCTTCTTCGGCTTCTGATTCCTCGGCCTCCGTTAAGCTGATCACCTCCTCTCGGACGGACACCCGGCTGGCACTCGACGAGGTAGCTAAGCTCATCGCAGCCTCCCTGCCCGCGGAAGTCTGCCCTTCTTCTCCCCCGGTCAAGAGGAAGATTTCTGCCTTTGTGGATGCTGGGAAACACGTCAAGAGATTCAAGTCCCTGCCGCAACCCACAGGCTTTCTGGATCTCCGTGATGCTTTCTCTACTGACATTCAGTCAGACGCTCGGAGCTCGGACTTCATCTCGGATTCTAGGTGGCCGCCTGGACTCGACATTGCCTTTCACCAGGACTGGTACTCTGGCCACTCCCAGGCTTTCTTCTGCCCGCTGCCGCCCGTGGATCCTCCCGCTGTGATGCAAGCTGGTGGAGCTGCCCTGCTGAAACGGTCTTTCCCTCGGGGCTTGGATAGGACGGCTTCGCTTGTTCGTAACATGCTAGACTGCGCGGTTTCATGGAGTTGCTGACACAGGCTTTCATACGGCGCATCGAGGACGCATGGCACCCTTCCCTGACGCCCCTGCTCGGAGATCTGCTGGTCATGGCGGAAGCGGGCAACCGCGCGGCTTACCATTCGTCGGTCAACGCGATGGCGGCTGCCTCGAACTGTGACCTTATGTGACGGGACGCGGTGTTGCAGGCTTGCCGTAGGATGCCACATGATTTGAGGACTCAACTGCGTCGTGCCCCCTTGGGAGGCTCTCTGCTCTTCGGCGATACCTGGCAGTCCGTGAAGGATTCTAACTCGGACCGTTGGCCGCGCAAGACAGTTAAGCAGCGCTTTCCTTCCGCCCGCACGGCCTTGGGTCGCTCCCTGCGGCCGCCAGACCCGTCGCCTCGGACCCCTCTGCCCCGCCACGGGCTTCACACCGTCGTCGCCCAGCCTTCGGTCGCCCCGGCCCAGCTAACGTCCCTACCCCCGCCTGGCCCCGTCCCTCCCGCCGCCCTGGGCGTGGGCGGGCCGCTTGACTTCTCCCCTGTTCCGCCTCCGCCGACCGTCTCCGGGGCTCCAGTCGGCGGGAGGCTTGCACAGTACAGCAAGGAGTGGCGCTTGCTGTTTCAGGACGAGCCCTGGGTTTTGGACGTTGTTACCGAAGGACTTCGGATCTCCTTCCGCTCCCCTCCACCCCTGCGTTTCACTCCGATGTGGACAGAGATTCCCTTCCGATGACCTCAAGGCCGCCGCTCTGCGTGGAGAAGTCGCCGCTCTCTTGATGAAGGACGCCACGGAGGTAGTACATCGATCGGACTCCCCCGCCTTTTACAGCCGACTGTTCGTGGTCCCCAAGCCAGGAGGCAAGTGGCGGCCAGTCATTGATCTCTCGGCGTTGAACGCATTCATCGCGGCCCCGTCCTTCTGGATGGAGACAACCCGGGCCCTTTGTGCCGCCGTACAGCCCATGGACTACGCGGTCAGTCTGGATTTGTCCGACGCTTACCTCCATGTTCCCATGCACCCGACTTCCAGGAAGTACCTGCGCTTTGCATTCGACGGGGTAATTTACCAGTTTCGCGCTCTACCCTTCGGTCTCAACCTCAGCCCATGGGCCTTCACCTGCATCATGGACGCGGTGGTGGCCAGGGCGCGACAGTCTTCGTCCAGCCCAACGTCCAATTATCTCAACGACCTCCTTCTGAGGAATCAAGTGGAGGCCGCCCTAGCTGCGGACAGGGACGCACTGATGCGGCTGCTCTTCCGGTTGGGGTTCTTAGTCAACAAGGCCAAATCGGATCTCACTCCCGCGCGTCACTTCGTCCATCTCGGCATGGAGTTCACCACCGACATCAACAGGGTGCATTTACCGGAGCCACGGATCCTGAAGTTGTCCGCCCTAGCCGCTCTGATAGCCCAGCAGGATGCGGCACCCGCCAGAGTCTGGCTTCAACTCCTTGGCTTGATCAACGCGGCGGCAGAACTGATTCCACTCTGTTGGCTTTACGCCCGTCCGCTACAGCTGCATCTCCTGCTCCTCTGGCGTCCCTCCTCAGGCGTCCTAGCCGCCATGGTTCCCGTGTCACCGCTGTTTCGCCCCCATCTCCTGCGTTGGCCCAACAAGACGTGGTTGGCTGTGGGAGTCCCCCTGTCCTCTCCACCCCCTCACCTCTCCCTGTGTGTCGACGTGAGTCGGGCTGGATGGGGAGCTCACCTGCTTCCGCAGTTCTTCACGACGTCCGGCCTCTGGCCCCCGGAGTTCTCGGACAAGCACATCAACTGGTTGGAGCTACAGGCGGTATGGCAAGCCCTCGTCATATGGGAGGAACAACTCAGGCACCAGCAACTTCTCGTCCTCTCAGACAACTCGACGGTGGTGGCTTACATCCAGAAACAGGGAGCAACTCACTCGACCGATCTGTGCACGCTGCTCTACCGCTTGATGCGCTGGTGCGAGGACCGCAACATTACCCTCAGTGCGCGTCATATCCCCGGCCGACTGAATGTTTTGGCGGACTCCCTGTCCCATCGCAGCCAGTTGCTCCATATGGAATGGACTTTACGCCAGGACATTTTCCGAATGATCTGCACCCACTGTTAGACCCCGATGGTCGATCTCTTCGCCACGAGGTGGAATCACCAGCTCCCCCTCTTCGTCTCCCCGGTCCCGGATCCTCTGGCCTGGGCGGTCGACGCCCTGTCCATTCCTTGGGACGGACTCATCGCTTACGCATTTCCCCCGACAGTCCTCGTTCCCAAAGTCCTCCTCCAGCTGCGGGGAGCCACCGCGGTCATTCTCCTGGTTGCCCCGTTCTCTTGGACACGGTCCTGGTCCACCGACCTTCTTAGCCTCGCCACACACCCCCCACTACTGCTCCCCACGCCCCGCACAATGCTCAAGCAACCGCGGCAGTCGCTGTTACACCCTTGCCCGGAACGCCTACTCCTACACGCCTGGAGGTTGTGCAGCAAGCCCTCGCCGCTAGAGGCTTCTCGAGTGCTGCAGTGGAAGCGATCGCTGCAGCCCGCAAGCCCTCGACTAGATGAGTCTACGAGGGAAAATGGCGAGTGCTGTGCACCTGGTGTGGCGACTGTCATCTCTCCCCCACCGATCTGACCAACCCCCAGCTCGCGGACTTCTTCCTCTGGCTCTTTGGAGACCAGGGGCTGGCCCCGATTACCATCAGGGGCTACTTGTCCATGATTGCCGACACCTACCGGCACCTCGGCCACGCGGACCCCGGCGCCTGTAAAGACCTAGCGGATCTTATGACTCATTTCTGCCTGCAGCGACCAGTACCTCGTTCGCTCCTTCCCCGCTGGGACCTACCCTGGGTACTGACGTGGCTTAACTCAGCCCGCTTCGAACCACTGCCAATGGCCCGACTTGCAGATGTGACTCGTAAGACATGTTTTCTTCTGGTGCTCGCTACTGCGGCACGCGTTAGCGAGCTACACGCGCTCTCAGCGCGATTATCCTGCCTACAGTTTAGAGCGGATCGTTCCGTCCAGCTGGTGACGGACCCTGCCTTCATAGCCAAGACTAGGTCTCCCTTGACTGCGCCTCAGGTGATCACCTTAGGGCCGCTACGAGGGACTAACTTCCCCCAGGAGACCAGGCAACAAGGTCCTCTGCGAGCCCTTTGCGTGTACCTGCACTGAACCAAAGCCGTCCGGAGAGGACGCTCATGCCTCTTCTTGCCGTTAAAACCTGGCAAAACTGACATTACAGCCCAGACGATCTCTTCCTGGATACGCTGGGTCATTCGCTCAGCCTGTGTGGAACTCTCTCCTCAGGGAGTGAAGAGGCTAAAGATTCGGGCACGTGAGGTACGTGCCATGGCCACGAGCGTCGCCTTCGACAGGAACTGCACTGTCAAAGACATCGTGGCTGCTGTGGGCTGGCGGGCAGAATCCACCTTCGCCCGCTTCTACCTACGGGATCTGGCAGGTCAGCAAGACAACCTCGCACTGGTGGGGGACATCACTGCGGCGCAACACTCCCTCCCGGCGCCACAGGCGCCGTAGGTACGCATCTAACTAGGGATTGGGGGAGTGTCGGCAGAGAGGAGGGGCCCTTTTGGCCTATGGGGAGGTTGGGCGCGGCACCCTCCTCCTGTTTGGCATTCTTCCATAAAGTCATGTCATCGGTAATGTTTTTGAAGAAACAAATTCATTTTTCTCTAAAAGGTATTTTTTCGAAAAATACTTACTGATGACATGACTCGAAGGACCCTCCCACCTGCCCCGCTTGCCGCTGGTGAGCTAAGTATCATAACTGGTTGGTCACACGTGACTAGGAACCGGATGGGTAGGAACGGGAGACAACTCTCGGCCCCTCTGGGGGTTCCCCGAGTGCCTCCCGGGTTGTGTTTAACACAACGGGTTCTTAGGCTAGAATTGAGCAAGGAGTAGACACTTCCATAAAGTCATGTCATCGGTAAGTATTTTTCGAAAAAATACCTTTTAGAGAAAAATGAATATTTCTTGTGGGAGGCTGTTCCATAGCAGAGGACTCGTGTACGAAAAAACAGCGCTGCCCAAAGGATTTGATTTTGGTGGAGGGAACACAAAGAGAGTGGGTGTCAAATGAAGATTGCAGCTGTCTGGATGGAGTTTAAATGTGCAACAGATAAGAGAGAGCAGTGTATGTACCCAATCCACAAATTTTTCCCTTCTTTGACACATGTATTGATATATTGTATAACAAGCAAATTAATATTCATGAGCTTGCTAGGTATACTTTCCTTCCCAAAATCCCTTGCGCACCAAGAAGGCTCGATCTTGCTGATACTTGGATTTTCAAAACGGCGGAAACGCGAAATATGCTCACACTGCAACATTAACACGCTCCTTATGTGTAGTAGTAATGAAATACTTCTTAGTGTGCATGAATGCTCCTAATGTATATCCTATACACACACGAACGGAGAAAAGGCGCCAGGAAGCATGCGAGTTGGGCTGGACTGACAAGTGAAATTGACGAGATGTCGGCTGGCAATCGACAACCTGAGAAAAGAACAAAATAAGCCTGCTGGCATTTTCCGCAATTATGCGTGATCTAGTTACAAGTAAAATTTCCTCAGACACACCCACGGTTATACAATGCACTGATGTCTTTCTAGTCAATCAAAATCTGCGCGCTGAGTTGACAGCGATGTGCAGCCGTCTGCCATTCATGTGTTTTGTCTGAACACCGCAGTCCGCTGCAAAATGAATGACGCAAGGCATAGTTTTGTTTTGGACTGGGTACATAAATTATATTGAGCAACAATTTTGTTTGATATAGTGCCAATAAACAGACAGATGTGATTACTTGACTCGAATCAAATGTCCTCGTCGTCGACTCGGACATTTCGATTTGAGTCTCGTAATCACATCTGCCTGTTATCGCACTATATCAAGCAAAATGTTGCTCAATATAATATAATGATGTTGTGCTTTCCAGGTGCCAAGTGTAGCAGACGCTACTCTTGAGGTTTATGTGTTATGACTTGTGTAGCAGAACCTGTTTGCGCAACCACCTTCTTTGGACTGGTGCTCTCTCAAGAGATGTCTTGACACCTTCTTTGGATTGGTGCTCTCTCAATAGATGTCTTGACACCTTCTTTGGACTGGTGCTCTCTCAAGAGATGTCTTGACACCTTCTTTGGACTGATGCTCTCTCAAGAGATGTCTTGACACCTTCTTTGGACTGATGCTCTCTCAAGAGATGTCTTGACACCTTCTTTGGACTGATGCTCTCTCAAGAGATGTCTTGACACCTTCTTTGGACTGATGCTCTCTCAAGAGATGTCTTGACACCTTCTTTGGACTGATGCTCTCTCAAGAGATGTCTTGACACCTTCTTTGGACTGATGCTCTCTCAAGAGATGTCTTGACACCTTCTTTGGACTGATGCTCTCTCAAGAGATGTCTTGACACCTTCTTTGGACTGGTGCTCTCTCAAGAGATGTCTTGACACCTTCTTTGGACTGATGCTCTCTCAAGAGATGTCTTGACACCTTCTTTGGACTGATGCTCTCTCAAGAGATGTCTTGAAGGGCAAAAAATGTCACCTGTCATTAACCCCTTCCCAACCGCTGTGCGTACATTTCTGTTTCTGAAATCATGGTTCATTCAACGACCAAAAACCAGCCCCGTCCAAGAGACGTGGATACAAATTGGTCTCAGCAAGAGGCATAGATCCTCATGAGCCCCCGCAGTCAGAGGGGCTCATGAGGATCTATGTCTCTTGAAGTTGGATCATGTTCACTTTTTTCTCAGCAGTGAAGGGGTCAGAGGCTCAGTGGCTGCACATTACGAAAGGTAAGCGTTGCAAAGGGCAAACTGCTGTCTTTTATGACAGGTGTATAAATCAAATGTGGTCGCTTAAGAAAGGTCCCGCTTTGCTGCTCTTTATTGCGTTATTCCTCTGAAGACAAACAACCATTCTCTTTACACAAGCAAACACTGCTGCAAATATGCCTGTTTGCTGACACACTGCATTATACAACTTTAAAATAACATCTTGCTCTGACTGATGTTTGTTTCTTTTTTGTTGTGCAGGGAAACTTTCAAGATGCCACCGCGCAGCTACAGACTTTTCTGGACACTGCCACAGGGAAGATGAAGGTACTAGTAGTGGTTTACTACTGAATGTTTTGTTAGCTGTTGTGTTTGAGAAAAGGTGAAAAAGTCACTGTATTTTTGTATGTTATGGACTGTTTTGTAGGAATACAAATTGCAATTTAATTTGTTTCAGACCCGCTACGCGTTGCAAAGGGCAAGCTGCCATTACTGTCTGAGAAACTATTCTGTAAGTGAAGTGTTCCTTTTTCTTCCACATTTGCACTTGTACATTTTTGACTGTTAGAAGCTTTTTCTGTCACAGTGACATCTGAACCTTTTGACTGTTGGCAGTGGTTTTTGTCGGGATGATTCCTTCAGGAATCATCACGACAAAAACTGATGCCAACAGCTGAAGGGTTCAGGTGAAAATGTGGCCTGTGAAAAAATACTCCTTCGGTATTTGTAGTTGAGCACTCTTGCTAGTTCATTCTAAGATGGTTATAGAGTCCGATTTTCAAAGTGACGAATTTCTGAAAGTCAGCTTCAAAGTGCATCTTTGTTTATTGAACTCCTACTGACAATACCATTTGGTGGAAAAGACACAGCAGCTTATGTTTTCAGCCAGAAGGCATCAGCAGGAGTCAAGGGATTAAGCCACTGAGCCCTAAGGTCAGAATCAACAATCATATGAATTATCCTTTAGACTACAGACCTGCTCAGGAGATTGATCAGTTTTGGGTGTTCAAGGGTTGGCACCAGAATGCCTTAGTGCCTGGAGGCTCTAAGCTATTATGGCACCACCCTTGAACTGTCATGGTCAATCTGTCTCTTGTTATGGAGTGTCAGGGCTGAATGGGTTAATTTGTTTCCTCAAAAACATTACCGATGACATGACTTTATGGAAATGTCTACTTCTAGCTCAATTTTAGCCTACTTACCCGTTGTGTGCCCACACAACCCGGGAGGCACTCGGGGAACCCCCCCTAGAGGGGCCGAGAGTTGTCTCCCGTTTCCCGCCTTACCAGCTCCGGTCACGAGACCGGCCAGTTTTGCTACTTCGCTCGTACAGAGAAGACGTGTCTGGCCTTGCTCTCGCGCCGCTTCGACCGGTCCTTCTCTTGCCTACGCTCGTTGCCTCTTCGTGTGCTCTGCGCCTCCTAGCGCTGACCTGCCTTCTTGTGCCCTGCCTCTGCTGGCGTCGTTCTGCTGCTCTCCTCTAGGCTGTGGAGGTGTATGACTACCCTTCCCCCTGTTCCCGATTCGTCTCGGAGGTAAGGTAGTGGTAGTTTCCCACAGCCGGCCCTCGGGCCGAGAGCCGGCTACCGTTGGGCTTTCCTTTCGGCTTTGCTACTACGTGGGCGCCAGTTGTTGAGCTTACGCTTCGGCGCCTTGCACGACCTTTTTTTTACGAGTCTCCTCGAGGGAAGTCACCTTCTCTCCTTTGGTATTTCACTGTTACGAGAAGACGTTGCCTTGTAGACTAGGGTTTCTGTTCTCGTACGGCCTTCGGGCACCCACACTCCGTGCGTCTACCTTAAAGGCCCTTTAGCTCTGGGAGACTGTAGCCACTATTTACGCGCCGGTGGTTACGGCGCTTGGAGTACCTTGGTGTGGGGCTAGGCTCCCTTGTCCGCCTTTGCGACCTTGTGCTCTTTGTCTGTTGCAGGAACCAAATGCTTACCTGCGCTCAATGCGGCGACTTCAAGTGGCCGACGGACGACCATGCGGTCTGCCTCCCTTGCTCGGGCTGCGCCTCGGATCATCTCTGCGATGTCTGTGCGACCTGGCCGGAGATCCGTTGGTCTGACCTCTGGAGTTTTTACCGGCGAGAGCGACCTCCGTCTGCTATCTCTCGTCCCACTCCTGTTGACGTCGCCCCTGTGGTAACGACCGCTCTTCCTCGCCTCGGCCTCTCGGAACGGATTGATCGTCGGGACCCTGCGTTGTTCGCTGACCAGAGGACTGCCACTGCTGCCACGCCCGCTGACCCTTCCGGAGGGTCTGTTTGCCGGCAAAGCGCCTGCCTCACTGAGCCCGGCCTGCAGCAGTTCGCCACGAGCCGTCCCACGTTGACTGGCCTTGCTCCTCTCTCTCTCCACGATAAGCCCGCTGATCCTTCCGGAGGATCTGTACACCGGCATAGAGCCCTTCTCACTGAGTCCGGCCAGGAGAGACGTCAGCCTCAACCTACGCGACACAGTCGCGCCCCCGACCTTTCCCGTTCCACCGTCAGTGCTAGACACTCGCGCTCGCCCCGCGAGCGCCGCCGGAAGGATCGTTCCCCCCGCCGGGAGCGTCGCCGCTCCCCCCGCCTCTCCTCGTCGCGCGCTCGGTCGCGCTCGCCTTCGCACCGTTCGATGCGTTCGCCGCGTCACCGCCATCGTCGACCTTCTTCCCGTGATCGGCACTCCTCTTCGGTTGTCCGCCGTACTTCACCCAGACGTCGTTCCCGCGCACCGGACAGGACCCCTCCTCGCTCCTTCCCGCGTTCGCCTCGGCGATCCCCGCCTCCGTCGTCGCTGCCGGCTCATGCCCGGGCTTCCCGCGAGGTTCGAGATGCGCCCCCGCCCAAGCTTCGACCTTCCATGGTGCCTCACCCGCCTTCTCGCCACCCCCTGGACGAAGAAGCCCTCAGCTTGCTGCCCGAAGACTCCGTCTCAGCCCTGTTGGAGGAGGATGCTCGCTCCCTTTCGCCCTCCGACGTCGGTGATGATGTCCCCTCGACCCTTCCGTCGTCGTCCCGGGCGGAGACCCTCCTAGCCTTGGATGAAGCCGCCAGGATCATCGCGGCCACTCTGCCAGCGGACTCCTGCCCAGCCTCTCCCCCCCTGAAGAGGAAGGTCTCGGCCTTTGTGGATGCCGAGCGTCAGGTGAAGAGGTTCAAGTCGCTTCCCCAGCCGCCTGGATTTAAGGAGCTGCGAGATGTCTTCTCAGCGCACCTGCAACTTCCAGCGTCTCGAGAGCCGGTGTTCTTCTCCGATCGTCGCTGGCCGGCTGGCCTGGACATCGCCTTCCGTCGGGATTGGTATGCTGGTCATTCCCAGGCTTTCTCCATCCCTCTTCCTGCGATCGACCCCCCCGGCCGTGTCGCAAGCTGGCGGCTCCGCCCTCCTTCGCCGTTCTTTCCCTCGTGGCCTGGATTTGACTGCGTCTCTGGTGCGGAACACCTTAGCCTGCGCTGGGTTCCTGGAGCTGCTCACTCAAGCCCTGGTTCGTCGTGTGGAAGACGCTTGGCATCCTTCTATCACGCCTCTCCTTGGGGATTTACTCGTCTTAGCGGAAGTCGCCAACCGAGCCGCCTACCACTCGTCCGTTAACGCTATGGCTGCCTCCGCCAACTGTGACCTGATGCGTCGAGACGCCCTTCTGCTTGCCTGCCGAGGGATACCACCTGACCTGCGTGCGCAGCTTCGTCGTGCTCCGCTGGGTGGCCCCCTGCTTTTCGGCGACACCTGGTCATCCGTTCGAGCCTCCAACCCCGACCGCTGGCCTGTGAGTGCTCCTCCTCCCCGCCGCTTTCCGTCCTCCCGCCAGGCTAGGGGTCGCGTCTCGCGGTCGGTTAGACCCGCTGCTGCGTCAGCCCCTGCTTCGGCCCCTGAGCAGGCCCCCGCCTTTGGCCGTCCTAGACCCTCCAGGGCCCGTGTCCCCGCCTGGCCCCGTCCCGCCCGGCGACCGGGTCGCGGGCGGGCTACCTGACTGCCCCCCAGCCTTGCCCCCACCGACCACTTCGGGGTCTCCGGTCGGTGGGAGGCTAGCCTTTTTCAGCGGAAATTGGCTCACACTCTTTCCCGACGACCCCTGGATTTGCGACACCGTCTCGGCCGGCCTCCGGATCGCCTTTCGCAGCCCGCCGCCTTTGCGTCGCTCCCCCCTTTGGACCGAGATCCCCAGCGATCCGTTGAAGGCCTCCGCTCTTCGGGGAGAGGTCTCCTCCCTCCTGAGGAAAGCCGCCACGGAGGTGGTACACGTCCCCTACTCCCCAGCCTTCTACAGCCGCTTGTTCGTCGTTCCGAAGCCTGGAGGGAGATGGCGACCAGTGATCGATCTCTCGGCCCTGAACAGTTACATTACGGCCCCCTCCTTCCGGATGGAGACTGCTCGAGCCCTGAGAGCCGCGGTCCAGCCTCTGGACTTCGCAGTCAGCCTGGACCTTTCAGATGCGTACCTGCATGTCCCGATGCACCAGGCCTCCAGGAAGTTCCTCCGCTTTGCGATCGACGGTGTGGTATACCAGTTTCGCGCGCTCCCGTTCGGTCTCAACCTCAGCCCCTGGGTGTTCACCCGGCTGATGGACGCCGTAGTCGCCAAGGCCCGACAGTCCTCCTCCAGTCCGACGTCGAATTACCTAGACGACCTCCTCCTACGCAACCAGTCAGAGACCTCGCTCGCGTCGGACAGGGATGCGCTGCTACGGCTTCTGGCACACTTGGGCTTCCTAGTGAACGACGGCAAGTCGGATCTCTCTCCGTCCCGCCGCTTCGTGCACCTGGGCATGGAATTTGCGACCGACCTCAACACGGTGCGCCTCCCAGCCCCTCGGATCCAGAAGATTGCGGACCTAGCAGGTCAGTTAGCACGACTGGACGTGGCCCCCGCCAGAGTCTGGCTCCAGCTTTTGGGCCTGCTGAACGCCGCAGCGGACCTTATCCCCCTAGGTCGTCTCTACTCCCGGCCGATCCAGCTGCATCTCCTACTCCATTGGCGCCCGTCGTCAGGCGACTTAACGACGTTGGTTCCGGTGCCCCAGATGCTGCTGCCTCATCTTCGTCGGTGGACCGACCACTCTTGGCTAGCGTCGGGAGTTCCCCTGGCCGCCCCTCCTCCCCAGACCTCGCTTTGTGTCGACGCCAGCCTCACTGGGTGGGGCGCTCATCTCCTTCCTCGGTTCCTCTCGACTTTGGGGCCCTGGCCCGCGGACTTAGCGCACACTCACATCAACTGGCTGGAGATGCAGGCGGTGTGGCAAGCCCTGCAGTTCTGGGAGGATCTCCTCAGACACCAGGAGCTACTCGTCCTCTCGGACAACACGACTGTGGTGGCTTACATCCAGAAACAAGGTGGCACTCGCTCTCCCGACCTTTGTATGCTCCTCTACCGGATGATGCGTTGGTGCGAGGACCGGGGTATTACCATTCGAGCCCGACACATCCCCGGACACCTGAATGTCTTAGCCGACTCGCTGTCTCGCCGCGGCCAGCTCCTGCACACGGAATGGACCCTTCGGCAGGACATCTTTCGGATGATCTGTGCCCGGTGGGAGACTCCCCAGGTCGACTTGTTCGCCACAAGGTGGAACCATCAGCTGCCGCTCTTCGTCTCCCCGATTCCCGATCCACTTGCCTGGGCTGTCGATGCACTCTCCATTCCCTGGGACGGCCTGGTGGCTTACACCTTCCCCCCGACGGTTCTCGTACCCAAAGTCCTTCTCAAGCTTCGGGGATGCTCGGCGGTCCTGCTGTTAGTTGCGCCGTTCGCCTGGAACCGCTCCTGGACCACCGACCTTCTCAGCCTCGCCACGGACCCGCCCCTGCTGCTTCCCGCCCCACGCACCATGCTCAAGCAACCGCGTCAGCCGCTGTTCCACCCCTGCCCGGAGCGGCTCCTCCTTCACGCCTGGAGGTTGTGCGGCAAGCCCTCGGAGCTAGAGGCTACTCGGGTGCAGCAGTGGAGGCGATCGCTTCGGCCCGCAGACCTTCCACCATCCGAGTCTACGAGGGAAAGTGGCGAGTCCTGTGTTCCTGGTGCTCTGAGCACGGCCTGTCACCCACGGAACTGACTAATCCTCAGCTGGCGGACTTCTTCCTCTGGCTCTTTCGAGACTTAGGCCTGGCCCCCATCACCGTGAGGGGTTACCTGTCCATGATCGCTGACACTTATCGACACCTTGGACACCCAGACCCGGGCGCCTGCAAAGACTTAGCCGACCTTATGGGTCACTTCGGCATCCAGCGCCCAACACACCGCTCACTCCTTCCCCGCTGGGACCTGCCCTGGGTGCTAACGTGGTTAAATTCTGACAGATTTGAACCCTTAGCTTTGGCCCGTTTCGCAGATGTGACACGAAAGACGTGCTTCCTGCTGGCCCTTGCTACCGCCTCTCGGGTGAGTGAGCTACACGCACTCTCGGCGCGGCCTACCTGCCTACAGTTCCGAGCGGACGGGTCTGTTCAACTCCTCACTGACCCTGCCTTCCTGGCCAAGAACAGGTCTCCTCTGACGGCACCTCAGGTTATCACCTTACGGCCGCTAAGAACCAACCCTCTGTCTCAGGAGACCAGGCAACAGGATCCCGTGCGCGCCCTTAGAGTTTATCTGCGACGATCTAAAGCCTTCCGCAGAGGGCGTTCGCGCCTCTTCCTACCTCTGAGACCCAGCAGGAATGACATAACAGCCCAGACGATCTCGTCCTGGCTCCGCTGGGTTATACGCTCCGCGTATCAAGATATCTCCCCGCAGGGAGCGAAGAGGCTGCACATTCGCGCACATGAGGTACGAGCCATGGCCACGAGCCTCGCATTTGACCGAAACTGCGCTGTCAAGGACATCGTGGCAGCCGTGGGCTGGCAGACTGAATCTGTATTCGCCCGCTTCTACCTCAGGGACCTGGCAGGCCAAAGAGAGAATCTCGCACTAGTGGGGGACATCGCCGCGGCGCAACACTCCCTCCCGGCGCCACCGGCGCCGTAGGTATGCACTTCGCTAAAATTGTTGGGAGGTTGCGACTGGGAGGACGGCGCTGTTACCATTAAGAGTTGCGCGGCACCCTCCTCCTCATCGCAATTCTTCCATAAAGTCATGTCATTGGTAATGTTTTTGAGGAAACAAATTCATTTTTCTCTAAAAGGTATTTTTTCGAAAAATACTTACCGATGACATGACTCGGAGGACCCTCCCTCCTGCCCCGCTTGCCGCTTTCGAGCGAAGTATCACAAAAAACTGGCCGGTCTCGTGACCGGAGCTGGTAAGGCGGGAAACGGGAGACAACTCTCGGCCCCTCTAGGGGGGGTTCCCCGAGTGCCTCCCGGGTTGTGTGGGCACACAACGGGTAAGTAGGCTAAAATTGAGCTAGAAGTAGACATTTCCATAAAGTCATGTCATCGGTAAGTATTTTTCGAAAAAATACCTTTTAGAGAAAAATGAATTTTTAGTTTTAAACTCCTTGGTGTACGTGAGATAGCCCTTACTTCTTTGCATGTCTTTATTAATTCATCACTACCAGTGGTTGCAAGCTGTATTTCTTAATTCTTTGTTATTTCAATGCCAGAAGGCTCCAGCAGCCAAGGAACCTTGATACAAAATGGGGACAGCCAGAGACTAGATTTTTATGAGTACAAGTGTTAGTGTTCATGATGATCTGTGTCTCTTGCAACTGGACCATGTTCACTTTTTTTGTGAAGTGATATAAATAAACACTAAAGAAAACAGCTTTGTGGCCATTTTGATGACTTTGTGACTGATCGTTGTAGAAAGCCAGTGAGCTGATTCTGGATGTGATTAACACGATTCCCGAGTCCGACAGCCCTGACGCAGAGGATTGTGAGAAGCTCCCCATTGCCACAGGGCCAGGACGATTTCTCCTCATGTTAAATTGCACGGAGAAAGAGATTTTACCCTACTGTATACAGCTCCTGGTGGCTAGCTTGAGGGTGAGTTTGGTCCCTTGTGATGCTGTAATAAATCTCATCTATTACTGTTCATCGTTATTTTTTAAAATTTACAGTAAATCAGACCAGTGCTCTCCTGTGAAGGCAAAAGACAAGATTTTTTTTTTTTTAGAAAGCAAGATTTTCATTTTAATAAAATGTCAAAAGGATACCTTCTAAAGGATTGGCTGGAATGTCAATGTGTATGAGGTTGTTTTTTTTTTCTCACCCTTCTTTTTACAATCCATGTGAGTAGACACAAGTAACAGATTTTTCTAATGACTCTGTGGAACTCTTGTAACGCACAAAGAAGAAGAGCAGAAACGTCCCTCAGTTTAACCCTCCTAACCCCACAGCCACATTTCCAAACTTTTGGAGGCTTTGTCTGACGATTATGAACCAGTGGTAGGAGATGGATTGATCATGATAATTCAAGGGTAGTGCCAGATGAGCTTGGCGCCTTCAATCCATCTCCTGCTGCAGGGTCCTGGGGCTAAATGGGTTAAGATGTTCTAACTTTGCAAGTTTAAGTTAGCCCTTTGTCTAACTGCAAGACATACTATGAAAAAATATGAATTAGATATTGGGTACTGTTCACCATTTCTTGCCTAGAGCCAGTCACCTTGAATCCTAATCTCTATTTCTAGCTACCTTTGCACGCATGAGAATACAATTGTTCTTTATACATTACTTTTGTTTGGACTAGGAGAAGATGTATTCCACTCACTGCACGGACACAGTTCTGGCGCACCTTATCATCCTCCTTCAGTACGACTGGCCGCAACAGGAGAATCTCTTTTGTAACATCATACGCCGCATACAGAGACAGGGCTCCTTCACCTACAACATGTTCTTCTCCTACATTTTTGGTATCCTTTGGAGTGATATAATGAGTGTTATGTCTGTGTACAAACTTAGGTTAACGTTTTTGTCTTGCTCATTTTGTTGTTGTTTCTTTTTGTTGTCTACCGTATTGAAAATATGGTAGACTTTGAGATGGGGCTGGTCGGAGCACATTCCATAGCATGCAAATGACGAACATAGGTGGGCACACATCATACTCTGACAGTGAAGTAATACAATAAAAATTACGTCATACCTAACTACACAAACTGTGCTGTTGAACGTATATATGGCGGGAAGCGCTGTGTGTATGTGTGTGTGTGTGTGTGTGTGTGTGTATGTATGTATGTATGTAGACACGAGTATCTCCGGTATTTGTGTACATACAGGCCTGAAACTTTAGAAAATGCTTTGATTGAGATGTATTTTGGAGAGCCTCCAAGCATATTTTAAATGGCAGACTCATTAAAGAGAAAAATTGCCGTTTATATAAAGTCGGTTGAACCGCATTTGAGTCCGTAATTTTCATTCTATTCACTCAGAATTTTGCATATATGTAGCTAGCTTGGAGATAGACATTGGATGAGTTCGTTAGCCAGCTTTGTACCTTTTCAATATTTTCGTAAAAAGTAATCCATTGCAGAAAAAAAATTAAAAGGTAAGAATTCTAGACTTTCAGAGAAGGATCAGACACCGACGGTGATGTAAGGGTGCCAAACACATCAGTGTTACACAATGTTCCTAAATTGTCACAAAACACCAGGTGTCGGTGTTATACAATGTTTCTGAATTGACATAAAATTCGTCTCTGTGTACATGGTGTCGTGGGACTAGCAATGCCATGACGTGAAGCTTATAGTGACCTCATTTTGCTGCTTGAGCTTTTCTTCTTTTTCAGCCCACAGAATGTACTAATGGCAGGAAGCACCATGTGTCCGTCTTTATTTGTGTGCGCTGTTGTGCACTGGTGTGTTTTGATCAGAGGTTGGGTTAGAGAGGAGAGAAATGGATCAGAAGGATAAGCTTACAAAATTAATATGAACATGAATTTTGAATGTTCCTAAACGAAAAATGCATATGAGCTCCAAACAATGCGGTAGACTTTGGGATGAAATCCTCATCTTGTTTTGTATTATATTTGTGTGTAATTTTACCCCATGTGTGATTGAACACAAACAAAAACTAAATGCAAGAGGCATAGATCCTCATGAGCCCCTACATATGCAGGGGCTCATAAGGATCTATGCCTCTTGCTGGAGTCAATCTCATCCATATGCTTCAGGCAGATGTGGTTAAACAGCAGGTAATCTGATGGTGTCAGGGACACTTGAAGATGGCAGTGAAAAGAGCTAAAGGATATGAAGACAGTTTTAATAAACCTGTCTGGGATCTCTGTTCTCTAGAAGTGTTCATGTTGTTGACCTTGACCTTCTGTAAGTGATTGACATTTTGGAGGAGTTTGCCTTTCTGGACACAGCGGAGGGTGGGCGGATCAACTTGGACATTTTGCCTGTTAGCACCAAGGCTCTTGCACAGTGAGTTACACATGCACACACACGATAACACTTGGCCACACACACGTTCACACACTCACATGCTCACACGCTCGCATGCTCACACACACACAACACACAAGACAACACACCACACAAGACAACACACGCACACCACACACGCACACCACACATGCACACCACACACAGACACCACACACACATCACACGCCCACACGCACACCACACACACACCACACGCACATTTTCACGCACTTGAGCATGCTCAGATACACCCATAGTAGTTTTAACAGACTTTTGTTTATGAATCCAGCGATGTAAAACCTTTTGTGTGCTTGCAGATTGTTCTTCTTGTCCTTTTGAGCCTGCCAACCAACCTTCAACACACAAAGATGATTGGAAAATGTTTTTATTTTTTTTGTTTTTGGAGAAAGGGTGAATTTTTTGGGTCACATCCCACTGATCATTTCTTCCACCTTTTTGCGTATTTGCAGGCAGCGCACGGTGACACGAGGTGTCAACAAAGGTGTGAAGGAAGATTTCCGCGCAGCCTTGGAGAAACAGGTCGGCCGTCTGCAGGAGTCGTGCCAGCGAATCATCCGCAAGTTCCTTAGAGACGAACGGGCAGCTTTTCTCCAGCATATGTGAACAGTTACAGAGTGAACCATGATTAACCTTCTTGTTTATGCAACCCCTCTGTGCATGCAGTTTACAGTACTGGTGGGCTGCATGCACAGAGGGGTTGAAATAAAACAGTACCGGTGGATGCAATTGCATGCACAAGAAGGTTCAGTTCTCCAGTTAGAGAAATTAGTGTTAACTCTTTGGGTGTTGCTAGCAGTTTTAGTCGCGATGATTCCTGCAGGAATCATTGCGACTTAACCCATTTTGCCCTGAATCCCTACAGCAGGAGATGGATTGACCATGATAATTCAAGGGTAGTGCCAGATTAGCTTGGCGCCTTCAGGTCAATCCATCTCCTGCAACTGGTACATAGTCCTTAGGCAAAGCCTCCAAAATTTGAGAAATGGGACCTTGGGGCTAAAAGGGTTAAACTGCTACCGACACCCAAAGAGTTAACCAATATGGACTCAAGCTTGTTCCCTGCCTGCAAGGAAAGAGTGTGCGAGAGATGTGTGACTGTGTACTGTCCTGGAGGTGAGCAGTGCAAAGCATCATACTCTGGGTGTACTGTGCTGTGGGGTGATGTGGTGCTGTGAGATTGTGTGCATGATTGTGTAGTGTGTGTGTGTGTGTGTGTGTGTGTGTGTGTGTGTGTGTGTGTGTGTGTGTGTGTGTGTATGCGGGGTGTGGGCATGTATGCATGATTGTGAAAAACAGGATATACTTGGAAGACCTCGAGTTCCGAGGGAAAAACAACGCAAGTTGCCTTGAGTACAGAAGTTTTGTTACATATATTTCTTTGCAACGCTTATTTTGTTCTGAAAGTTGAAAGAAAAACCCTTGTTGGGCCCTGAGCAGAGTGGATGTGTGTGTGAGAGATGTGAAAATCAAATCGAGGGCATTTTACAATCCAGACCAAAAAGGTAACTGCCAAGCATGTAAATACAACGGAGAAAGAAACGTGTAGAAAAGACAGGTACAACACAATAACTGTCTTTTCTAAGCGTGCTTCCTTCTCCGTTGGGTGCTTCTTTGAGGGCATTTTAGGCTCAGAGCATTTGTCTGGCAAATTTACCAGTCAAAAGATCTATTTCAAATGGACACAAGACTACGTATGTGAATACATTTATCGCATTTATTGTCTAACTACATCATTTAACTCGTTCAGCCCGATGGCCGTATTTCCCAAATTTTGGAGGCGTCATCTAATGTAATGACTATGCATCAGTTGCAGGAGATGGATCGACCATGATAATTCCAGGGTAGTGCCAGATTAGCTTGGCGCCGAAGGCGCCAAGCTAATCTGGCACTACCCTGGAATTATCATGGTTGACCCACCTCCTGCTGTAGTGCGTCAGGGCTGAATGGGTTAATTCTTTTAGGACTGGGACATAAGCAAACGTTTGTTTGAAAAGGACATGACAAGCATACACGTTGGTACGTACATGATCTATGAACATCTTCCACGCCTTAACCCCTTTTAACACCAAGGCCACATTTGCCAAACTTTGGAAGCGTCACGTAACGACTATTTACCAGTGTCAGAAACGGATCGACCATGATAATGCAAGGGTTGTGCCAGATTGGCTTGGCACCTGATGGCACCAATCTGGTCTGGCGCTAACCTTGAATTATCATGGGCGATCCATCTTCTACTGTAGTGCATCAGGGCTGAAATGGGTTGTCTTTAGATTTTGGCTGTGGGTAGTGCTTTTTGTAATGTTGTTAGTGCTTTTCGTTCAGATGACTCCGGCGGTGTTGGTGTTTTTTTTTTTTTTACAACAAACAGCGCTGCTGACATCCAAAGGAACATGATCAGGAGAGGGCATGTAAACAATGCACAACATCCGTACACAAAGGTACAGTCAGTCGCATCAGCATCAACATACAGTCAGTCGCATCAGCATACACTAGTGTCCACACTGCTGTATTGGCCGACACAGTCTTTCGTTATTCCGGGCAGAGTTTACGACTACAAGGCTCTGGAGCAAAACCAGAAGTGGGCGTCCTTTGGCCGAGCAGTCGATGCCTAAAGCAAATTTGCACGCGCAGAGCTCTGCGTCACCGGGAAAAGAAAAACCAACGAAATCACAGGACATGGAAACACTGGTTTTCTCCATCGATCTGCTAGCGCTGCAGCGAATCTAGACAGACAACCAGTGTGGGCCGGGAATCCAACGCATAAAGAAAGTCCTTGGGCTCTTCTGTGGGACGTGCAGTACCATAAGGGTTCTTGTACGCCTTCCCAAGCTGTCGGGTCATATTACATATTCAAATTGGGCAGTTGAGGCAGTGCAAGGACCGGTGTTTTTTAAAAATAATTTTTGCCTTATTTGAAAATTTGTAGTGGGGCTGAATGTTGGAATTTGCTGCAAATGTCTGGTTAGATGAGAGGAGACATGTTTGGTGCTTCGATTCATACCACCCTGAGCTTATCCAGTGGACAATTGTGGGCCTATGTTGAGTTGCCGTTGACGTAGTGATTTGAGGGGCACGCTGATTTTAGCTGTGCTTGGGTGTGGGGTTGGTAAGGAATCAGGTTCATAGCCAAGAAATGTGCTGTTTTTGTTGGCATTTTGTGCATGGCAAATGTGCAGCTTGTGGGCGGTAGTGTTTTTTTAGGGGATTGAAATTTTAGGGGATGACTGGGACTGACTAAGGCTAACAGACTGGACAGTACGGAAACTGCACTGTGTTTCGTGGCCTGTGCCAACAAGCAAGCAAATACATTGAAAATGGACACGGCATCGCTAAGTCACTTCTCGGAGCTATTCTTCCAGGCATGGGGTGTTTATATCGAATAGCCCTTTGGCCGCCGGTAGCGATCGTTGTCGCGATGATTCCTGCAAGAGGCATAGATCCTCATGAGCCCCCGCAGTCGCGGGGGCTCATGAAGATCTATGCCTCTTGCGTTACTCGTCGCAACTAAAACCGCTATCGGCAGCCCAGTGGCGCTACAAAAACTGATCATTCGCTGATGAAAAAACAAGTCATTCTGGTACCGACTTGCAAAAATATCGGTCTGGTTTTGAGTTTCCGCAAGTCGAAAGCCTGGATTAACTGTTGACCCCTTCCCTGCCACTGTACGTTCATTTTTGTTCCTGGAATGTTTGTTCATTCAACGACCAAAAGCCCAAACCGCCCCAAAAAAACATGGATACAAACTGGTCTCAGCAAGAGGCATAGATCCTCATGAGCCCCTGCAGTCGCGGGGGCTCATAAATAATAATAATTACGGTATTTATAATGCACTTATAATAATTATAACTCTAAGCGCGCACTCACAACTCCGGCGCTCACGCATGCGCACGCTTTAGACAATGACTCGCGTACCACAAATACATTACGACAATCAGCTTGGGGTGGGGTGTGTGGTGTTATTATAGTGCTAGAACTCTTGGAAGAGGTGGGTTTGAGGGCGGACTGCAAGGAGGGGAGAGAGTGTTTCTGACGGAGAGAGATAGTGGGAGAGTGTTCCAGGTGGATGGACCGTAGACGGAGAAGGAGCGGGGGCCGAAAGTGCTGAGTTTGGTGCGGGAGATGTGGAGCGAAGGGAGCGGGAAGGAGTGTAGGGGTAAAGTAAGTTGGAGAGATAGGCAGGAGCGTAGTTGGGGACCGACTCATTTATTGGCGGCATTCACACACTGGGGCAACTTGCGTATCAGTGGAGCTGGTGACAAGGAGAGAAGATACCATATTTTACACCACACTGGTTGTCTCACTCGAGGAGGATGGAGTGATCTATAGTGTCGGAAGGCGGCAGAGAGATCGAGTAGCGTAAGAAGGGAGATGTTGCCCGAGTCGGTGGAGAGGAGCAAGTCGTTCAGGATATGTAGAAGAGCTGTTTCAGTGCTGTCAATTTTGCGATAGGCAGACTGGAATGGTGATTGTCGGCGGCGAGGTGGAGGTTGAGCTGGTTGAGAACAACCTTTTCAAGAAGCTTGGACAAGGATGGATCATGAGGATCTGTGTCTCTTGCAGTTGGATCGTGTTCACTTTTTTCGGCAGTGAAAGGGTTAACTGGACGGAACCGCTTAGAAATACACAGCGGGAAGGAATCGGCTTAGATATTTCACTTGTTCCAAATTTCTCTTTTGGACGTCGCCATCTGCAAGCTTCCAACATCTGCCATCTCCATTGTAACATTCGCTATTTCTTTTTTTTTTTCTGTCAAATTTATGTTTTAAAAAATCTCAGTTTTTTTTTTTTTTTTGTGGGGGGGGGGGGGGGGGGGGTGGGGAGGGGGGGGGGGGGCCTGGCAGTGAAATAAACAAGCAACTGGGGACCGACTCATTTATTGGCGGCATTCACACACTGGGGCAATTTGCGTATCAGTGGAGCTGGTGACAAAGAAGATACCATATTTTACACCACACTGGTTGTCTTACTCGATTCGCTACCGGAGGTCAGCGGTAGCGAATGGAGGCAGACAATTGGTGTGACCGTACGCTGCTACTGCAAAGAACGAGACCGCTTCACCTCCGCAGCCCCCAAATTACGTTCCTGGGGCCAGTTGCATGAGCGAGCTTAGTCCTGCACCAGCCACTAAGCAAGGTGCGCCGCTATAGCGCCACAACACTCACCCCGCTACAGCGGCGCACTTTGCTTAGTGGCTGGTGCAGGACTAAGCTCGCTCATGCAACTGACCCCTGGTCAAACAATTTGAACTTTGGGTGTCGGTAGCGGTTTCAGTCGCGGCGATGATCCTATCGTCGAGACTAAAACCACTATACACCGACTGACCCACAAGGGTTCAAGTGATCTGCTCCGCGGCGGGCTTCGACTGCGTTTGTCTTGTACTGTGTTTCAGTGTCTTCAGAGTGAATAAAGCCTTTGGGTGTCGGTAGCGGTTTCAGTCGCGGCGATGACTATATCTCTCTTGGCTGGACTTCGCGAACGAAGATTTTATAAGAGTTGCCCACGACGTCTGCAGGCTTGTTCGTGGCTGCGGAGGCCAATCCGGGACAGGCAGGTTCGACCGCAGTGGCTGCAGGGGAAGGTATGGCCAGAGTTCTGAGTTGCGGCATCTCTGTTCTTTCTCCTGAGCCGCTTGTCCTTAAGGCTAGCTCTGCGAGAGTCCTCAAAGGAGACAGCTGCCTTGTAAATAGTGGAGCGCCAGGTGTCACGGTCCACAGCAAGCGAAGACCACTGGTGGTGGTCGATTTGGCAGGCACTAAGTGACTTCTTGAGACAGTCTTTGTATCTCTTCTTTGGTGCCCCTCTGTCACGGTGTCCAGTAGCAAGTATATATATGATCCTATCGTCGAGACTAAAACCACTACCGACTGACCCACAAGGGTTCAAGTGATCTGCTCGGCCGCGGCGGGCTTCGACTGCGTTTGAATGCCAAAGAGTACCTTTGAATACTGCATGTAATGTGTATAATGTTTTTGCCTTCATATGTGTGTGCTCGATATGTTGGGCGCGCGCTCGCGTATGTGTGTGTGTGTGTGTGTGTGTGTGTGTGTGTGTACTGTATGTGTGACTCTGTGTGTGTGTGTGTGTGCGCGTGCGTGCATGCTGTGTGTGTGTGTATGTGTGTGTGTGTGTCGGCGTGAGAGAGAGAGAGGGGAGGGGGGGGGGGGGGGGGGAGAGATAGCACCTGCATTCATATTTGCCCTTGCTGTATGAACTTTAATGTACTTAATGATTCTTTGTTTATTGCTTTACTTTGTATTTTTACTCATTTTATACTTTTGTGCGTACGCGTATGCGGGTAGGTATGTCTGGAGTGCGTGTCCGAGAGCGTGTGTTTGTTTTTGTGCGTATGTGCCTGAGTGCGTGCGTGTGTAAGTGTGTGTGTGTGTGTGTGAGTGTTCGTGCGTGTGTGCATGCGTACTGAATTGCGGTGTACATGTGTGTGTGTGTGTGTGTGTGTGTGTGTGTGTGTGTGTGTGTGTGTGTGTGTGCGTGCGTGCATGCGCGGGTTGCGATGTGCATGCGTGCGTACCTGAGTGCGTGTGTGGGTATGTGTGTGTGTATGTGCGTGGTGCGTGCGTGCGTGAGCGAATGTAGCAGTGCATGCAGCAGTGTGTGGTATGTGTATGTTTACATGTCTATGTCACTTATGTAGTAGATGTAGCAACGGCAAGTTTGAAAACTGGTCCTGTTACCAATAACTTCTACCGTTGGAAAATAAAGGTTCATTGTTCATTGTTCATTGTTCATTGTTTGTCTTGTACTGTGTTTGTCTTCAGAGTGAATGCGCGTGTGTCCGATTCGCAGAACTGATTGGAAAAAAGCGCCTATATAATAACCGGTATTATTATTATTGTTATTAAATTCGCCGATACAACGGGTTATCGGCAACGCCGCTGTCTTGCCTCAAGTAAGAGTTTTCAACCCTTCTTTTCACAGCCCATGTGAACGGGCGCACGCACCGCATGTATTCCACTCTACTGTGTACACAGCCCATGTGAATGGGCGCACACACCGCATGTATTCCACTCTACTGTGTACACAGCCCATGTGAATAGGCGCACACACCGCATGTATTCCACTCTACTGTGTACACAGCCCATGTGAATGGGCGCCCCACACACCGCATGTATTCCACTCTACTGTGTACGCAGCCCATGTGAATGGGCGCACACACCGCATGTATTCCACTCTACTGTGTAGACAGAAGACGAAGAGCAGACAAGTCGTTCCTTTGACGACACTCAAACTTCACAATTTAAGTTAACCCTTTAGTTCAGCACTAGCGTAAGACATCCTAAGGCTGAGTTGGCCGTATACCTCGCCTTGCGCCTAGGTCAAGTTAAACGCATCAGCGGCGCCATTCAAGTAGTGTTGCCTCCGTGTTGAAGTACGAGAGATGATCACACTACAAGTACAATGGACTTGATTCAGGGGCGTGGGACGTGACACAAGCCTCCGCCATCTAGTCCAAGTCTACACAAAACTGGCGCGCAGATCTAGTGCACATGACCAGTCCGATCCGACCGGTTTGCTGCGAAAATAGCAACAATAGCGCCGCTGGTGCGTTTAACCTAGGTACAGGGCGAGGTATACTAACAAGAAAAGAAAATATTGCCAATATTGGGGCAGGTCGCTTTAATTCTGGCCGTGTAATTTACGTCGGTTCATGCGTTTCCCTCAAAAACCACATTTCGCTTAGCCGGAAGTCACTAAGCTGGCTTTAACCTATTACATCAGTCCTGAGTCTGATTTTGTCAAATTTGCTTATTGGCCTAAAGGCTACATTACAGATTAGGATATATAGATCAACTGTTTTAGTTCAAGGGTGGCGCTAGAATAGCGGCTTGCCAAGCCATTCTGGTACCACCCTTGAACTATCCGGGTCAAAATTATTTAAAGCAAAAGGATGTTTCAGGATGAAAAGGGTTAAAGGAGCTGCTGTAAGGAAGAATCGGAATGTTTTCAGCGAGCCAAATCTAATTAACATCGTAAACCATGCGCAGTCAAATATCTACTTGGCACAACAAAAGCACAACACTTAGAAAAGAGAGTTTAATGTCAGATCCGGATTTGTTCACGGTCTCTGAGATTTCTGCAACCCGGCACTAATCTTTCCTCTCACTAAGTAAAAAAAAAGACCAGCTTGTTTATAAATCCAGACTGTGATCGTTCCATCTCAGACTAAGCATCATGGCGTTTAACCTATTACCTTTGGTTGTCGGCAGCGGGTTTTTTTTGTGTTTTTTTTGGTCGAGTTGGTTCCTGCAGGAATCACCTCGACAAAAAGCGCGACCGACAAATAAATGGTTAACGCCGCGTGAGGCGGGGCACCTTACTCACTGAGCATCTGGTGATTCACCGAGCGTCTTGCTAGCCGCATTTACATCTGTGTTCAGACGGCGGTAATGTGGCCAACGGGAGACTGACTCGGGCGGATCACACGGTGCCGCCACAGCTGCAGTTCAATCAAGATTCGATCCCTGAAGTTACAGGGACTGCATGGCCGAGATCCTTCGTCTGATGGACGTGTTGTGCGTGATATTAACCCTTTTAGCCCCGGGTCCCTGCAGCAGGGGATGGATTGATCGTGATAGTTCAAGGGTAGTGGAATCATGATCAATCCACCTCCTGCAACTGGTACATGGTCGTTCAGAAACCGCACTTCCAAAATTTGTGAAAAGCACCCGTGGGGCTAAAAGGGTTAAGCTATCGCTGGCAGTACAAGCCGCGTACTGAGCAAGCACATGGCCACGTGTCAATTGTCATTGGCTCATCCCGTTGTAACGCTCGACGCCTCAGCACGGCCGTGTGAGGTCCAGTTTCAGACGAGCGCACGTAGTGCAATACGACCAGCCACATTTCTGCCCTCGGAAAGCAAAGGACACCAAGTCCATTTTTGTGAAAAGCAAGTTAGTTATAGGCTGTTTGACATAGGAGCGCACGACCGTCTTTCCAAATATCTCCGCGGCACAGAAATACTTTTCTGTACCACTAAGAACCCAAATATCATCATGTGTCAATTGACCTGATATGTTCACCCCCCCCCCCCCACACACACACACACACTGAATTCAACGTTTTGTTGATAATGCTGTACAGTCGTGAAAATTTGGTAAAGTAATACAAGAACAAGCCATTTCCAATACCCTCATAGAGCCCCCGCGGGAAACGGCCAGATTGCAATATTAAGGTCAAACATGCAGACTTCATGTGTACCTGCGCTGTTTGAGGTTTGAAAACTTGGCCAACTCCTGTGAAAATGCGTCTTTCTTATACTGGTCTGATGATATGTCAGGGGCACATTTAGGGATATAAAATCAGTCATTTCATGAAAGAAATCGGAATTTTTTACGAGTGTACAGCAAAACTGACACATTGTTCGAGTTTGTTGAAAGTAAATCGTATTAGGTCAATTGTCACTGAATGATATTTGTTCCAAGATCAGTATAGAAAAATGACTCTTTGTGGAGATATGATTTGCGAAAAACGCGCGCTCATATGTCAAACGGCCTATAGGGCTCGGGAAGTTCCCCGCGTTGCCTAGCAGCGTCGGCGCATCAGCCGCCATCTTATGAGGATACCATAGCCATCAGATAGTATCGAAACAGTGTTTCAACACGTTTTTCTTCATTTTTCTTCCTCTTTGGAAACAAACAAAAACAGATTCCGGTGAGCGGTTTCCTACAGTGATGGCAAGACTTGCTGTTATTGCTTATTATACGTCAGGACTTTTCTGATATTACAAAAATAGCGATTTTCCTATAGAGCGCTTAGTCCCGTATCCTCACAAGATGGCCGCCACGACTGGCGTGATGACGTCAGCTTCCCGAGCCGTATAGCTTTTAGGGTTTAACGCCGAGCAGACTGCGGCCATCTCATGGCGGTTTGTGACAAGCGAGAATTCCCTTGTCACACACTGACAATTTCAATGTTCACCAAAATGGCCTTACGCAAAATATCATCGGGGCGACGTCGTCCGCTGTCAGCCCGGATGCCTTTGCCTATTAGGTACTGTCGCTTTGCCTTCACTAAGTTGGGCCGGCAGATTTTGTCTGTGGACGCTTGCTGTGACATAACCCGTACGGACATAGAAAGGAGCACGAGACCAGCCGCCCAATACGCAAAAGGCAGGTCATCGGGTCGATGTCGGCCGCCGTTGGCCCGCGCACGGCCGTGAACGAGCCAACGGCGGCCGACGTCGGCCCGATGGCCTTTTGCGTATTGAGCTGCACGTGATCACAGTAGCGCAGCATCCTGACCTAACGCACACTGTCATCAAGACACGGCCTGAGCCTGCCTGCTGCCATGTGCCGATTTGTTCCGACTCTTTTTCCGCCGCCCGCCAGTGTCCGTAAGCGAGTTCTTCCTATTGGACCGACTGCTCTTGCCCGGCAGCAAACCGTTCCTGGAGCGCGGGCGGATGGGTGGTCCCTTGGCGGGCGGGGACGGCTGCTGAGGCTCAATGCCCAGCTTCTCGAAGTCTTTGAGCATGGACGTGTTCATGCTGACGGCGGATGCGGGCCGGAGGTCGCGGGGTCGGCTGGAGGCCTTGCCGCGCGAGAAAGTAGCGTTAGAGGACTTGGGGCGGCGCAGCACTACGTTGTTAGCGTTGATCAGCTTGGCGTTGTGGCGCCTCTGGCACGAGTTGCAGCCCCGGGAGGGGGACCTGGGGGGCAGGGAGGTGGGGTTCACCGACTCCAGTTCCAGAGCCTCGCCGTTACGTGCTTGGCGCATGCGCTGTTCGTATTTCGTGTCCTGACACGCCCCGGTACACAGAGGCTGTTGACACTTGTCACAGCGGCTCGAAGGCGCAGCGCGCAGCCGTTTGTCCGGACAGTCTCCCACACAGGCGGCCTGCAGGCACATCCAGCAACACCGCTTGTCACGAACCTTGGCGCTTATGGCGCGCGTGCCGACAGACGTGGAGCTGTTACTGACGGCTGCTGCCTGTTGTCGTTTGGCCAGCTGCCTAAGTCGCTTGTTCTCCCAGTCCACCGTGACCATCTGCTGTCTCTCCAGCTCCACCAGGCGGTCCACCATGTCCTGGATGAGGGGCGTGGCGTTAGGCACGGGGTATGTGGGCTTGGTGGCCTGCTCCCGCCAGTCAGTGCCTTCCCGTGCACACAGGCGCAGGTTCAGCTTGTCCAGGTTCTCCGGCAGCGGGCACGAGAAGTTGTACGGCGGCAGCTCCACGTTGCTGGCGTCAAAGTCGAACCGCCGCATGTCGCGCTTGTCCTCCGGCACGTAGATGGCGTCAAGGCGCTCGGGGCGCAGGTGCAGCACGTTCTGGGGATTGGGCACCTTCCGCCTCGCCTCGTCCAGTGACGGCTCCAGCCCACCGTTCTCAGAATCAGACGCATCGTCATCCTCCTCCTCGTTTTCATCATCGTCGCCGTAGTCGCTGTCGAAGCCGCTGGTGGTGCTCTGATCGTCGTAGAAGGTATGCCTGAAGGAATCCTTTCCGTCCCTGGCCTCCCGTCTCCTGTCCTGTGATGTCAGCACCCTGTCCCCATAAGAAGCGGAAGGCGGGCGGGGGGACACGTCCTCCAGCAGATGGGACAGGACCCGCGGGCTGAGTGTGTCAAAGTTGCCCGGGGTGACGCGCGGGGTGTCGGGGCGGGCGAAGGCGGGCGGGCGAGGGGCGTGGCTCGTGCGGCGCCCGTGTACGGGGACAGAGCGCGGTCTCTCGGGGCCCACTGGGGGAACGGGGGTGGAGCGGGAGGCGGGGTGGGCTGTGGTCGGCCTGCAACAGACATAAAATGTTTAACCTATTCAGCCCTGACACAGACTTGTTCTACGATCGTAAGGCTAGCCCGCCTGTACCGAAGTCAGTTTTAAACCTTTCTTAACTTCTTAGCCTCGTTTATAATTGTGATCCTGAAATTTTAACCTCAGTCCCTTTAATATGAAACTAAATAAAGTTTTCAATCTTTACTACTAATATAGATAGGACCGTTGTTGTCTGGTAACTGAGTGATCCTCAAACAAAGCTTCAACCAAATTATTCTTCACCCAGCCACTACTGCTATTTCGTCCAGCATAGTTCCCATCTCCCCCCCCCCCACTCCCCCCCCCCCCCGCCCGCCGGCCTTTTCCGGTCTAAATAGCCAAAATTTCAAATTAGTCAACGTGCTAGTCTCTGATCAATTTTATTGCTAGAGAGACATGAAATAGGATTTAACAGCCCTGACACACTACAGCAGGCGATGGATCGACCATGATAATTCAAGGGTAGTGCCAGATTAGCTTGGCGCCTGTCGGCGCCAAGCTAATCTGGCACTGCCCTTGAATTATCATGGTCGACCCATCTCCTGCAGCTGGTGCATAGTCGTTAGATGACGCCTCCAAACTTTGGGAAATACGGGCGTGGGGTTGAATGGGTTAAATTACTTGATTACATCTTTGACTTCCAGCACCATGGTCATTGGGAGAATGCGATCTTACAGCTCAAGGTTCACCCCGCATCACACGCACTGTTTTAACCATTTTAGCCCCAAGGTCCCACTTCTCAAATTTTGGAGGTGTTGCCTAAGGACTATGTACCAGTCGCAGGGGATGGATTGACCATGATAATTCAAGGGAAATAATAATAATAATAATGTATATTTTTAAGGCGCCTATACTTTCGACAGAAAAGCTCTAGGCGCCGTACAAATGACATACTAACATGCATACACCTTGCATCCTACGACACATATATAGCCCATAACATACACACTCACGCAACAAGATATACAAGAAAAATAAGAATAACAAAATGAACACACCAACAAAAAATGCTCACACACAAAAAGATATACGTGTACCATAAAACTAATAACCGATACACTAGACAGCTCTCACTCTCAAGAATAATAACGGTGAATGCATATTTAAAGGAATAAATGCATCTTTAGAGACTGCCGGAAACTATTGGCTGATTCAACATATCTGAGGGACTGTGGGAGTTTATTCCAAAGAAATGGTCCTTGGTATGAGAAAGACCTCTCGCACTCACAGTCGGAAAGCGTAATAGTTTAATGTCTGCTGAGGAACCTGAAGGCGTCAAGCTAATCTGGCACTACACTTGAATTATCATGGTCAATCAATCTCCTGCTGTAGGGACTCGGGGCTAAACTCTGTGCAGCGAGTCATCTGTTTGTTTTCCACAAGTAATATTCTGAACTGTGAGTCATTTCCGAAAGGCGCCAGTTGCAGAATAAAGCGTGTTCAGTCAGTCAACGGCAGTAACTGCACTACAATAAAAAATAATGATTGGATTTGTTGTCACTACGGTAGAGACGTGTTCATATGTCTGTGTAGCAGCAACACGTCAATTATTCTGAATTTATTCCAGTCATTGAAAATCAAATGGGAACCCGGGTTTTGGGGTAAGCAGAAGACAACAGTACTGTTTTTGGAAGATGGGGCAGAGTGTGTTATGCACACAAGTAGAATGTCACTTAGCGCGAATGTGTTGAATTCTTCGCTTACCCACTGCCAGTAAATGTAAAAAATCCCCTGTCCATAGCGTCCGTGATTTCTGGCGGACCCTCTCCCCCATTTCCTCCCAAAGCCACGTCCTGCTCTAGTTCTACGCCCTATTGGAGAAATTTACGTCATAAAAAGGGACTAAGAATGCTTGTATAAAATATCCTCATCGTAGAACAAGCGCACGTTAAGAGGAACGAATGCACGTGCAGTTCAGACGCAATTTCTCAGTACACACCACCTTCTTTGTTGCCTTTGAGCGGGAAAAAAAAATGTATCACACGCGTGATGTCATTAGCTGGGCTGTATTACGCGTGTGTGATTCAGCGCTGGTGTGTGAACTGACACGTCTGCACAATAATGTCTTGTAGAAAATCCGGCCAACAAAAAGGTACGGGCACATACGATATTGAAACTTGACCTACTTTCGGCTCACGTGCAATGACGCCATTTCATTATGACGACTGGCACTCTGGCGTGCAACATTGGAAACCTGACGAACGTGCCACTAGTCCTTTCTCTTCGAAGACCACCCACTCCTGATTGAATTGTTTGTTTGGGATAATAATAATAATAATAATAATAATAATAATAATAATAATAATAATAATAATAATAATAATAATAATAATAAATAAATAAATAATAATAATAATAATAACGGTATTTATAATGCGCTTATCTTATAATAATTATAACTCTAAGCGCGCACCCACAACTCGCACACGCATGCGCACGCTTTAGACAATGACTCACGTACCACAAATAGTGAAAATACATATTACGACGGTCAGCTTGGGGTGGGGAGTGTAGTGATAGTGTGCTAGAACTGTTGAAAGAGGTGAGTTTTGAGGGCGGACTGGAAGGAAGAGAGAGAGAGTGTTTCTGACGGAGAGAGAGTGGGAGGGTGTTCCAGGTGGATGGACCGTAGACGGAGAAGGAGCGGGGGCCGAAAGTGCTGAGTTTGGTGCGGGGGATGAGGAGGTGGAGAGGGTCGGAGGCGGAGCGAAGGGAGCGGGAAGGAGTGTAGGGGTGAAGTAAGTTGGAGAGATAGGTAGGAGCGTAGTTGTTCAGGGATTTGTAGCAGAGAGACAGAATCTTGTATTGGATGCGTTGGGGGATGGGAAGCCAGTGAAGGAGCTTGAGCAGGGGAGTGATGTGGTCGGATTTTTTCTTTCTGAGGACGAGGCGGGCAGCATTGTTCTGGACGCGCTGAAGAGTGAGAGTGGTAGAGTGAGGAAGGCCGGAAAGGAGAGAGTTGCAGTAGTCGATGCGAGATAAGATGAGAGAGACAGCGAGGATACCTTTAAAGGACAAGCAAGTACCATCTGGGGCCTCTTATACTAAACGTTTTGAGTAGTTGCTCCGAGCGGTCAACTGTTTCATTACATTTTCATCATACCTTGTGATATTGCATTTCGCCGTTGCTAGATATCCAGGAGAGAAAAACTCATGGTACAAGATTGCCTCCGCAAATCGCGGAAGAGTTTAGTTTCAGCGTGACAGTGAGGACAGAAAACAAAAGGAAAAGAGAACCAAAATGGCGCCATATTTTCTTGGTCGGATACAAGAGACCCGTTCATTTAGCTAATCTAAAATGACAAACCACATTTAAATGCAAAGGTGAAACGTGCCCAAGAAATAGTCTGCAAAGATTGGGATTTTCAGCAGTTACCTTTGGTATTACTATACCTGGCTTCTAGATAATGTCATTAACCCTTTACATCCTGATACACTACTGCTTGAATTGAGCTTGACTATGATAGTTCAAGGGTGGTGCCAGAATAGCTTGGCGCCTGAGGCGCCAAGCTATTCTGGCAACACCCTTGAACTAAACTGGTTGATCCATCTCCTAATCTGTACTGTAGCCTTCACAGGACAATAAGCAAATTTTAATTTCTGACTGGGGAGAGCGCGAGTGGCTAGAGAGAACTTGTCAGCATGTGTACAGTCAGCTTATAACTGAATCGGTGAGGCGTGCCCGTTCGCCGTGGTTAATACCGGTATTTGCCGTAGGATTTAGCATGGAAATCGTATTTTAGAGTTTACTCTCTCTCTCTCTCTCTCTCTCTCTCTCTCTCTCTCTCTCTCTCTCTCTCTCTCTCTCTCTCTCTCTCTCTCTCTCTCTCTCTCTCTTCTCTCTATTCTGGGGCATGTGTTTCTGTCTACCCTTTGTCCATTCACCTGTATTTGCCTTTTTAAAACTCTCCCTACTGTCTGCACTGCCTGTAGCTCTTGATATTGGATGTGTGTTGCTAAATGGTCTTAGCTTTATTTAGGCCCCATGTGTTAGGTTTATTTAATGTATTTGACCGGCTGGCGACATACATTCAATGTTCTGTTTATTTTTTTTCACAAGCTGGCAGTGCAGGCACGTCCTGAGAAAGCCTTGTTGCTGTCGGGACGTTAAGCAATGTACAATCAATCAATCAATCTCTCACAAGTATTCGTATCAAACATGTGCTTATCGTATAATCAGTGCATGCTGCCGTATGGTTTGTGCATACTAATAATAATCGCCTAATTACATAATTCAACTTTCTATTATAATCCAAATAATTTTTGCTGTCTGAAGTGAATTTTCACTATGATCCAAATGATTTGCTTCGTATATAGGTCAAGTTATCATTAGCGCGTGTTTGTGTGTGCGCGCGAGCGTGTATGTGTCAGTGTGCGCGCGTTGCGTGTACTTTCTATTTTTCGTTTGTTTTTTGTATGACCGAATGAATGAATGAATTTTGTTTAATGTCTCTTCATGTTTAATGTTTCCTAATTTTTCTTTGTGTAATTTGGTACTATTAGTATTACAATTATATCCTGTGTTTGTAGAGTAGCAACGGCAAGTATGAAAAATGGCACACGTGCTAATTACTTTATCCGTTGAGAAATAAAGTTTCATTTCAATAAAGTTTCATTTCATTTCATTTCTCTCTCTCTCTCTCTCTCTCTCTCTCTCTCTCTCTCTCTCTCTCTCTCTCTCTCTCTCTCTCTCTCTCTCTCTCTCTCTCTCTCTCTCTCTCTCTCTAAACATTCATCAGTCCGGTTTTCGCCCGACCCATTCATGCCAGTCAGCACTCACACATATCGTAGATTGCTGGCTAGAGTCAATTAATAAAAATTTAATGTCGGGAGCAGTTTTCCTAGATCTTAAAAAAGCTTTTGATCTTGTGGACCATGAAATTCTTTTACATAAGCTTACAATATACCACATGGACGAAACTACAATAACTTTTCTCAGATCCTATTTGGAAGACCGAAAGCAAAAAGTATACGTCCATGGTCAGTACTCTATGCAAGGCCATGTTAAATTTGGAGTTCCTCAAGGATCAATTCTAGGACCCCTCCTATTTTTACTTTTTATAAATGACCTTCCTTTACATATTTCCGACCCTAACGTTAATTGTAATCTCTTTGCGGACGACACAAGCCTTCACGTTCCTGGTAAGAACAGTCATGATATTAGTCGTCGTTTACAATCCAGTCTTGACGAAGTTTCTGATTGGTGCTGTAAAAACCACATGGTACTACATCCTGATAAGACGAAGAGTATGTTAATCACCTCACGACAAAAACATCAACTTCACCCCCCTTCACTAACGCTCAGTCTTAATTGCCAACCTATTGAACAAGTTCATGAACGCAACTTCCTTGGAATATGTATAGATGAGCAGCTAAGTTGGGAGAAACATGTGACTAATATATGTAAGAAGATATCAAAAAATATATTTCTTTTATCACAATTGAGAAGTGTGAGTGACATAAATACACAAAAAGTGTTTTTTCATGCGCACATTAAATCTCATGTTGATTACATCTCCACTGTTTGGAATGGAAGCGGTGATGTGCATATCAAAAAACTAAATTCACTATACAAAAGAGCCATTAAAAATGTAGACATAAGACCCATTCCTACCGCTGTAAAACTGCAAAATCTCAAACTTCTTGGCCTTCGTCAACAACTCGTTTACAACAAGTGCATACTTATGTTTAAAATTCTTCACAAGAAAGCTCCACAGTTTCTAACAGCTAAATTTACTCCACAACGACAGTGTGAAAGGTCCTCGAGGAACAGTACTCTTCGATTACCACTACCTCGCATTGACTTATTCAAATCAAGCCTAGCCTTTTCGGGACCACTTTTATGGAATTCACTTCCTCAACATTTAAAAACACTAACCCACCTTTCCTCCTTTAAAACAAACTACACATATACCTGATGGAAACTGCTTAGATATATTATTTTTATCCTGTCATTCTGGTGAAAGGTTATGTAAATGTACATTATGTTAGTGCGTGCATTTATACGGCTGTAAAGGTGTGTGTATGTATGTTTGTTTCTTGGTACTTTGTGCTTGTTTTTGCTGTACTATGATGTTTTTTCCTTTGTAATTTGTGCTGAGGAGTATTACTTTCTTTTTTTGTATTTGTTTATTGCTACCTTAGTAGTATCATTTTCTGTACTGCGTGTGTCTGTACTTATTTAGTTATGATTTTTGTTTGCGTAAAATTTTGTTGTTGTTGTTGTTGTTTGTCTTCATTATATTTCATGTTGTAGTACTTTAGAAACGGCAAGTTTGAAAAATGACGTATTTGTATCTGTCAAAACTTCTACCGTTATGTAATAAAGTTTCATCTCTCTCTCTCTCTCTTTCTCTCTCTCTCTCTCTCTCTCTCTCTCTCTCTCTCTCTCTCTCTCTCTCTCTCTCTGTGTGTCTCTGTCTCTGTCTCTCTTTCTCTTTCTCTCTCTCTCTCTCTCTCTCTCTCTCTCTCTCTCTCTCTCTCTCTCTCTCTCTCTCTCTGTGTGTGTGTGTGTGTGTGTGTTATTTTAGTCTTACTAACTGACATGAAGACAAATTCCAATGTTTTTATTATTTTTTTTATTTATTTATTTTTTTACATGGAAACATATTACAATAAACTATCTTATCTTATCTTATAAAAAATCAGCCTCAGGATGTAATGGGTTACTCAGTGGTGCCTTGCATGTACATACTCCGAAAGCGGTGTGGTTTGCTATCTTGTTCATATTAACTTCATACTCTCAGTTCAAATGTAAAGTTTCATACCATTACGATGGCGAAAACTTGTGACATTACAAGTGTGCCTGCCAAGTGTACGAAGCCGGCGTTTTGAGGGAACTGCTGGTCTGTGATTTTGGACCTTACGGCTTTCAGCCGTAAGGTCCAAAATCACAGGCCAGCACACACGATCATAAGCACGCAAATATCCTGATTTTTACCTGGCGCTGACAGGGCGACACCTGGTGATCGTGAATTCCGGAAGGATGTCGGGAGTGAGGGGGCGCCACTGCCGTGGCTGGAAAGGGAACCGGCTAGCCTGCAGCTCCACGTGCAGCGCCTGGGTGGCCGGGTCAGGGGACGTCACTGGCGTCAGGCGGAACAACTTCTGCAAAGTCAAACAATCATACGACTTATTTCATCATATCAGTGTACGTTACACATGAGACAGTTTCTGCATGCCGAAATGGTAAAAATAAAGTTAGCGGCAGAACGCGTGGCGCTGCACTGTGGTGACACACCTTCCCCAGTGGAGGCAGCCCAAGCGGCTTCCTCTTGTGCGACAATAAGTTGAAGTTGCCGGCAAAACGGCAGAAGTCAGATTCAACGACATTGAACATTGTGGGTTTGACATGAGTTGTTTGTTTGACTTTATAGGCGACTGCCAAACGTGTAAAATGCAGAGATGAAGAACCCAACGGAGAAAGAAACACGCGTAGAAATGACAGTTACAACACAATGTGTTGTAACTGTCACTTCAGGGGCGGATCGGGGGGCGGGGGAATACTAGGGGTACCGGAACCCCTCCCCCCCTTTCCAGGCCCAAAATTGTTTAAAATACTAAAATAAAGTCCCTTTTTGGGGTGTTTGAAACCCCTCATTCCCCCCCCCCCAGTCCCGCTATTTTATTTTTTGGCGACTTTCTCGCAACACCCCCCCCCACCCCCCACCCCACCCGACCCCTCCTCCCCCCGTTCTTTGATTTTTCGGCAAATGGAAGAAGGTCTAGCGTCGGGAAGGCTTTTTTTGGTGTCAGGTTGAAGGTTCCCCCCCAAAAAATGTTGGAACCCCCTCCGGCTTCCCCACCCTCTATGTATCTGATCCGCTCCTGCATTTCTAAGCGTGTTTCTTTCTCCATTGGGTTATTCTTTTATATTGTTTTGTTGTTTGTGTTCGTAAGCCTGCCTGTGTTTGGGGCCGTGAGCGGCCACGCGAATAAAATTAATATGACAAGTTGTGCACCATTGCATTCTCACTGTACCCTGTACTGCGAACACTGCCGTGGACATCGACTTTTAACACATTCTACCTCAGGACCGAAATCCTCAAAGTTTGAAGTTGCCTTCTGAAGGACTGTATTACAATTCTAGAGATAGATCGAGCAACAGGTAGTTCAAGGGTGGTGCCAGAATAGCTTGGCGCCTATGGGCGCCAAGCTATTCTGGCACCACCCTTGAACTATCATGCTCGATCCATGTCTTGCTGCGGTGTGTCGAGGCTGAATGAGTTAATTGGTGTATACATTTCTTATTGAAATTCCGCATGCACAGTTGAGTTTTAAACTGTAGTCGGAGCGTCACAACACAATGCATGTCTTTGTTACCAGGTCAGAGAGATCCAAGAATCCATGGCTCCGAATTATAAAATCAATTTTGCTGTCACACTAGCGACACGATTTCCTCTCAGTCTGGTTGATCGATTTCACAGGGAATTCCAAAGCGGATCGCTCAACCAAGCTGACAGGAAGAAGGTCGGCACTGTACTCGCTACAGAAGTTGATGTGCCGATAGTTTGAGCTATGGATTCCAACACATGCCATACAGGCACAATAACAGCACCATTGTCCAGGCATAGATGTGGGTCATGACGTCTAACTCGCTGGGAAACGCTCTGCCGTTATTTGACAATAGCATGTCCGTTTTCCGAGAAAATCGAGATTTTCATTGCCATATAATGAAAATCTCGCTTTTCTAAGAAATGGATGTACTAGTTTTTATACTTTGCTGAATAATGGCAGCGCTGTGCACAGTCGCCTATGCATGGAGGGCCTTAACCTGTTCCGTGCCGAGAAAATTTGAACACCACCCAACAGCAAGAGGTATAGCTCCTCATGAGCCCGCGCAACTGCGGAGGCTCATGATCTATACCTCTTAGTGCTGACGCCACTTTGAATCCATGATCCTGCGACGTATAGCGGGTTCTTTTTTAGTCTTGAGTCAACGAAGATTGCAGAAACACCGTCAACGTCAGCTGGTACTGAGCGGGGTTCAGCCTTATAGTCATTTAATAATAATAATAATACATAGTATTTATATGGCGCATTTCTCATATTTATCATATAACTCAATGCGCAGGACATAGCCGCGAACTGAATCCAGCAAGCACGCTCACGTGAATCACGCGCATTCCCTCACACATTGTACATAAACCCAGAACATTCACGTGGTGCTAAGGGCAAGCTCAAGCGGGCTACTGAAGTTTTTGGAAATTTAAATCGGTTTTTTTAAATAATTTTGAAATTTGATTAAGTGGACTGAAATTAATACCAAATTCGTGGTGGAGGAAAGAGCCGGAGTACCCGGAGAAAGAACCCCCGACGGTCCTCCCGAATTAACGGTGACACTTACTAGAGGAGAAAAGTCCGATGCCGGAACCGGGTATCGAACCTCGCACCTCTTGCATTGGTGGCAGGCGCTCAGTTTACCGCTGCGCCACGGACCGCCCTTATCTCCTTTGCAGGGACAACTGAGACTGTTCTTCGTCAGTGCGTCAAGAGTAGTAGGGCCTGATTAGCTTGGCACCTTGGAGAAGTGCTACAGTCAGTGTCGGCACTGCCAGTGATATCCGTGTGCGTAATGTTTGCAGACTGTGTTACAGGTGAAATACTGACGCCAAAATGGCTCTCACACCAGTTTGACCCGGAGTCACTTTTGGCGTACGCCAGACTGACTCCGGGTAGATATGGCGTGAGACTCATTTGGTGCTTTAGTCCTTTCATGCAAACTGACACGCCTGAGTCTGGCGAGATCTGTCACTTTGGCGAAATAAAATGAAGACGACACAAACGATCTGAGAAAAAATCTCGAGCCACGCCAGACATGACAGAGCCTATTGGGATAAAACATTAACATATTGTGTTCCAAGGTCGAAATCCCCAAATTCTGTTGTCCTCCGAAGACTGTATTACAAATTCGGGAGACAGATCGGCCGTGATAGTTCAAGGGTGGTGCCAGAATAGCTTGGCGCCTATCGGCGCCAAGCTATTCTGGCACCACCCTTGAACTATCACGGTCGACCCATAACTTGTGGTTCGTCGGGGCTGAACGTGTTAATCACCAACGAATAATACAATTCTGGTCTTGGGTTACACCGATCAGCATGGCTTATTATTCGAAAACAACAACAACAACAAAGAAATCCAGAATGATAAAAGCCGCATCCACCCCATGTTCAGCATTGTTTATCAAACTGAAACGAGTCCCGAGGAACAGATCAACTACAATTATAAGCTATTCACCGTTCAGTGCCGAGACAATCTGAACACCGCCCAACTGCGAGAGGTATAGATCCTCATGAGGCTCTATGCCTCTTTGCTGACGCCACTTTGAATCCACGTTCTTGGGCCGGACAACTACGGCATTTTGCTGTGGAGTTAACAAACGATGCAGAAACACAATCGACACCAACTGGCACTGAACCGCGGGGCTAAAGACGGATTAGATATATAATACACATTTGTGTGCTGGTCTGTGATTTTGAAATCGCTGATGTCACCACTACTGACAATGGCTGTCATTGAAGGATTGGAATATAATGTGAGTTTGACGGCACGCCATAGAACAGACAGCACCGCAGGAGCCGAGACGTGCTACAGCTTGTAAGGTCAAACTCGCCAATTTCTCTATGTCAATCCACAACGTCATCCCACTATTTGATTTTGCACCATGCGTAGGAAGAAAATATAAATGGGGTGCGGATGGGGCATGGGTGACTTACATGTTACTTTCCAGCCTCCAAAATATCAAACAACGGGGTGGTGAGGAGGGGGGGGGGGGGGGGGGGGGGGGGAGGGGGGGGGGATCGTAAGTCAATTAACAGAGGAAAAATCACACTTTTCTGACAAAACGTTCCAGTTCCACAATGTCAACATTTTCAAGTTAACATAGTAACTATGAAATCCTTTCAGTAAAGGACTCAAAACACCACTCTTCCTGTCTGAGGAGCAGACATTTGCGCAAATGGGAACAGTACTTACTAGCAAGAGACATATTTTCAATTGCGGACCCTGCAGATGCAGGGGCACATGGTAATCTATGTATCTTACAGATGGAAGAGGATCGCTGATGGACTACTGAACTTCTGCCTAACGGGTTATTCGTTTTCCATGCGACTCGTACAGAAAACAGCAGGTCAACTTGAAGCAGCCCAATAGACCTTATATTTGACAATGAAAGCGATAATCAATGGTTCCAGGTCGCGGTTTGCCCACACTCCGCTCATTTCCATATTCCCCGGAAGTGCGTATTGACGCAGCAAAGGCCGTCTCGGTGAGCCGGAGGCCTGTTCATTTCCGGGTGCTAATCATAAGGCTAGCTCCAGCGTATTAAGTAACGGCGACAACAACATCAGTGCAGTCTGCAGATTGATCATGTAATGGCCCAAGCGGAAGAGAGCATTACCGAACACACGGGTACGTGTGAACGTACGCACTCCTACAAAACATGGCTCAATTCCACGGCAGGAACGTCCTGATAAAAGTCCTGTTTAGAAACTGACACTGAGGGCCATCAATCCCGGTTCGTCAACGAATGAGTGATGTCCCTGTTCTAACAGGATGCGTGTCGGTAGCGGTTCATTAGTCGCGATGATTCCTGCAGGAGGATCTATGCCTCTTTCAGTTGGATTCCTACAGGAATCATCGCGACTAAAACCCGCTACCGACACCCACAGACTGAGCTAACAGAATGCGTCCAGAGTAAGGAAGCTTTCCTTCTGTCAGTCGGGACGTATAGCAATACTCGAATTTTTTTTCTTCTCAGGAAGTGAAAACGGATCTGAATAAAGAAGTACTAAACTGAAACTGGCCAGACGGCACTGAGTATTAAGGAAGATGCCACCAATATACGGACGTACGCATCTCAGGGGCGGATCGGGGAGGGGTGCTATAATAAAGTCCCTTTTGTGGTGTTTGGAAACCCCCTCCTCCTTTTTTTTTTTTTTTTTTTTTTTTTGGGGGGGGGGGGTGTGAATTTCTACACACACACGCCACCCCCCCCCCCCCGCCCCCCTCCCTCTCCCGCACCCCGTTGTTTGACTTTTCGGCCACTGAAAGGTCTAGCGTCTCGGAGGCCTTTTGTGTCCGGTTGACGGTCCCAAACAAAACGTTGCCCCCCCCCCCTCCCCCCCCCCCCACACACACACTTTCGAGGAAACTGATCTGCCCCTGCCTCTATAGCATACCACTTTAACACCTTCAGAGCCAATGGATGCAGACTGTGCTTAGAAATTTTGTGTAAATCAGCTGTCCAAAAGGGTATTAATATGGGTCAGCACTGAAGAGGCATAGATGCTCATGAGCCCCTGCAAAGGCGGGGGCTCATGAGGATCTATGTCTCTTGCAGTTGGATCCTGTTTAGTTTTTCCTGGGCAGTGAAGGGGTTAATACAATACAATACTTGAGCTATTCGCCACATAAGTGGCAGCCTGATAGGGTCACGGAAGGACAAACTGATGGCTGATTGCGCCTTTGGTGAGAGTGCAGGAGACATTCTATCATGTTTAAGTGTGTCTCCCGCAATTGTGTACGTACCAGACGAAAGATATTAACTCATTGGAGACGCGCCATATACGGATACGCGGCGAATATCCGCATACGGCACGTCTCTCATACGTTAACCCCTTGACTGCTTCTGACGGGACCGCTCGGCGCAAAAGACGCGTAAGTAAGCCACCGAGAAAGCTTGATTAACTCTTTCTACGGCCCAACACAGAAATCCCCAAATGTTGCCGTTGTCCTCTGAAGACTGCATTGCAGTGCAGGACACAGATCGACCATGATAGTTCAAGGGTGATGCCAGAATAGCTTGGCGCTCATAGGCGCCAAGCTATTCTGGCATCACCCTTGAACTATCATGGTCGATCCTTATCTTGCTGTGGTGTGTCTGGGGTAGAATGTGTTAATTAAAAAAAAATCAAATCAGAGACGAGCACAAAACTATCTACTCGCATAACAATAATATCATAAATCGAATTGCGTGCGTTTTTGTTGTTGTTTTTTTTTTAATCCACCGGGGCCCTGATCTCAAGGGCAATAGGTCGGTAATTCTCAGGCTTCAAAAGGCTGAATGTAGGGATATGATTTACATGGGCAATCATTTTGTATTGTTGGAACGTACACAGAGTCTCTTCTGTGGCAGTCGTAACATACTAGTAACATACAAAATGACTTTGGTTTTGTCGTTCTAGTGTTGTTGTTGTTGTAGTTGTAGTTGTTTATATCTCATGAACGCCTGTCTGCAAGTCATACAATGAAGGTGAGTGTGTAGTCAGACTACTTGCGTGTCAAAACGACGGGCCTTGTTACTCTTCTTGTTTTTGCTGTTTGAATGGTTGCTGGTGAAGGTAGGCGGCGGTGGTTGTGGTGGTGGTGGTGGTGTGTTTGTGAGTGTGTGTCTGTCAAACTTGATTTTAGACATTCAGAGCTCACATCTCTCTCTCTCTCTCTCTCTCTCTCTCTCTCTCTCTCTCTCTCTCTCTCTGGGCTGCGCAAATTCCAAAGACTAAAAAGAAAGGTCATATCACCGTAACATATCGCTCTTTTAAACATTTTAACCAAAACGCATTTTTACATGATCTTAGTAATGCGTGCTTTGACTCAGTAACCGAGTCCAACGACCCAGAGGTTGCTCTATCTGCATGGTACAGCATTTTCCTTGGGGTACTCAACAAACACGCACCCCTCAGGGAGAGGCGTGTCAAAAGCGCGGTACTACCCCCATGGATTACAAAAGAACTGATGCAGGCCATGGAGTTTAGGAACACCCTCAGGAGAGAAAAGAAGTTTGACGAGTTTAAAAAGCAGCGTAATCGCGTCAAGTATATGTTACGCGAAGCGAAAAAAGCCTTTGTAAGAAATACTATTAAAAACAACAAAGACGGGTCTGCTATTTGGCGCGTCCTGAATTCCCTTACCCGAGGCTCTAGTGCATCCACGGTAATCCCTAGTGATCTATCCGCTGACATGTTTAATAATCACTTCCTGTCTGTTGCTGAAGTTTTTTCAACACAAGGAAGTGTCAATGATAAGTGTTTCGATATTTTAATTAACTACTGCAATCAGAAGACTGTGACTCCTTTTAGCATTCCATCGATTGCAATACATGAAGTAGGTAAATTCATAAGTAGTCTCGCGAACAAGAAGTCATCAGGCCCTGATGACATAAATCCTAAAGTTCTGAAACTATCCCTACCTTACATTGTTGAATCGCTGACATACATTTACAACCTATGTCTCCATCAGTGTGTATTTCCTACACAGCTTAAACTTGCAAAAGTAATTCCACTACCGAAATCCAAGGACAGGGGAAATCTGAATAATTATAGACCGATTTCGTTACTGTCCGTGTTAAGCAAACCTCTCGAGCGACATGTACACAAACATTTGTCTCAGTATTTAGAGACAAATAATATGCTTCATCCCTTCCAGTCTGGGTTTCGTCCGAAGTATTCCTGTCATACAGCGCTAAGCAGACTTGCAGATAAGTGGTTATCTAACGTAAACAATTCGCAACTGACGGGTGTTATTTACCTTGACTTTAAGAAGGCGTTTGACCTGGTTAACCACGACACTCTGATAAGCAAACTTAGTCATTATTTAAAAAAACGTCTCAGCAGTTTCCTTCTTTAGTTCATATCTAAAGGGAAGAAAGCAAAAGGTTGTAGTTAATGGATCACACTCTGAAGTGAAGGAGGTTAAGTTTGGAGTACCTCAAGGGTCAGTGTTAGGCCCTCTTCTATTTTGTTTATACATCAACGATCTGCCTCTTCACCTAACGTCAGAATCTGTCGAATGTGACTTGTTTGCTGACGATACGTCAATCCACACGGCAAATAAAAACCTTAATGTGGTTGCAGATGACTTACAACAGAGCCTTGATGAGGTGTCCGCCTGGTGTGAACGTAATTCGATGAGTATCCATCCAGCAAAAACCAAGTCAATGGTAATTGCGACACGCCAAAAACACCAATTAAGCCCCCTTTCACTTGATTTGTCCTTCGAAGGCAATTCTATTGAGCAAGTGTCTGAACACCGCCTCCTTGGAATTATCATAGATGATCAGCTCAAATGGCAGGCACACACACATAAAGTGTGTAAAACTGTTTCAAGAAACATTTTCATGCTGTCCAAACTGAAGCACTTCACTGACTTTGAAACCAGAAAATTATTTTATTATGCACATATTCAGTCCCACATTAATTATGCTTCGACGGTGTGGGATGGCTGCAGAGATGTACATTTAAAAAGACTGAACTCCTTACACAGAAGAGCAGCGAAATTAATTTTACCTGATCCTACTTTGACAACGGATGATAAGATTTACAAAGCGGGACTTCTTTCTCTCAAAAAGCAGTTTGCATTCAACAAAGGTGTTCTCCTTTTTAAGATTCGGAATGACAACACTCCGGAATATCTAACCCAGCTGCTAGTCCGGTCACAGTCCCGCTATGGCGATACAAAAAGCCTATATGTAGTACCCAAAACCAGAATAGACTTATTTAAAACCAGTCTAGCATTCTCGGGGGCGACTTTGTGGAATTCCCTTCCATCCCACACGAAGACCACTCCAACGGTATCATGTTTCAAGAAAAGTCTTTTTGAACATTTATCTTCGCAGCCATAACTATCTTCAAGCTTTGCTTTCTATACGTAGATATCATTGTTAGTAATGTACCCATTCTACTGCTGTGTATGTATAGTGCTGCTGTGTTGTTGCTCTTTTTTTTTTTCCCTTACCATTGCTCCAACTCCCCCAACACACCGTAGGCGTTCGTCCTATACATGTATTAATGTAATGTAATTGTTGTGTTTGTAGATGTAGCAACGGCAGATTTGAAAAATGACATTGCCTCTGGCATTGTTAATATCTTTACCGTTGTAAAATAAAGATTCATTGATTCATTGATTCATTGATTCTCTCTCTCTCTCTCTCTCTCTCTCTCTCTCTCTCTCTCTCTCTCTCTCTCTCTCTCTCTCTCTCTCTCTCTCTCTCTCTTTCCCCACCCGGGTCTGCCCTGGGGGTTTTGGGTGGGGTTAACTACTTTTTAGTTCCCAGGGTCACCCTGGTCAGCCCCACAGGGTGGGTTTTCCTCTCTATTCTGGGGCATGTGTTTCTGTCTACCTTTGGTGAAATTCACCTGCATTTTCCTATTTTAAACTCTCCCTACTGTCTGCGCTGCCGGTAGCTCTTAATATTGAATGTGTGTTGCTAAATGGTCTTAGCTTTATTTAGGCCCCATATCGCAGGTTTATTTAACGTATTAGACCGGCTGGCGACATACATTCAATATTTTTTTTTTTTTTTTTCCACAAGCAGTGCAGGCACGTCCTGAGAAAGCCTTGTTGCTGTCTGGACGTTAAGCAATGTACGATCAATCTCTCTCTCTCTCTCTCTCTCTCTCTCTCTCTCTCTCTCTCTCTCTCACGCACGCACGTAGGCACACACGCAGGCACGCACGCACGCACGCACGCACGCACACACACACACACATACACACACACACACACACACACACACACACACACACACACACACACACACACACACACACACACGCACGCACATAGAGCACGCAGTCACGTAATGTCTTGCTGATGCGTAACTTGATCAGGCTGTCAGTTGGTCCCACGGCTCCACTCTAATGGGGCTCCAACGGTCGAGTTCGGCTATTTACGATGCTTTTACACCCCAAGTATTCACAATCAGCGCTTTTACAACAAACACGACAGGGCTGACTAGTATGAGAGAACATACACCCTGCGCAAACCACGTCAGTGGTTTGCGCAGGGTGTATGTTCTCTCATACTAGTTAGTTCCTGTTGTGCAAACTACAGTAGACTGCAGACATAACACAACTCAAGGGCCACCTACACTTGTTTCTTGTAATCAGAAATTTGTTATGATCAAAAGTATATAGCGTAGTCGGAAATAAACATTGTTCTATCCAATTTGGTTGTATAGTCTGACCTTGTAATAGCAAAGTTTACTGTGTACTTCATTTACTGGCGTTCTCGCGTTCATGCATGCTTGCTGTATTGTTTGTAAGAGCACTCTAACGACCAGTTTATCAAACTATTTGTACACAATCAGACAGTCCGACAAGTACACCAACACTAGCCTGGCCGCTGGCAATATCAAAGCCATACCACACGACACCACCATGGCCCCCTATCTAATCAACCTTCCCCGTTCAGACCAATTTGCTTTGTGGGGAGGGCTGAGATAGGGTGTGGATCAAATACCCAACTAGCGCGGAGAACTGCATGTTTCAGTTCTTAGCTCAGAGTTCAGGAGGCGGATCGAATATGATTTCTTACAGGAAATGTTAACCTATTAAGATCTGGAGCCTTTGGGACACGCCTCCCTGCTGTGCCACCTAAGCCACCAAAGTACCCCGCCCTCTCCTCACGTGCAACCCGTGAGCTATCATGGTCGATCCATCACATGTGATCTGTGCTTAGTAGCAAACACTTGACGAAACTTGGCTACGGAAGTGCAACTTATTTACGTGTCTGAATGTTTCTTACCAACATAACACGCAGTTGGAATCACGGTTGACAGAAACTGTTCAGACAACCATTAAGTGATTCAGCTCAAAAACTTAATCCAACCCCATTGTCGCGACTGTGTGGATTTGTGCGGAGGTTAACTCTACATGGATTAACCTAGGAGACTTTGAAGACTTTGTGTGGGTCTTTCCCAGTCACAGCCCCAAACCCCCGACGCCTTCCTCCATCTGAAGCTAGGCGACGCAGTGCAAAGTGCCGATCACGCCCAGCAAGCAGCACAGATTCTCATGAGCCCCTGCAACTGCAGGGGCTCATGAGAATCTATGCCGCTTGCAGATGGCATGATTTGGCCGAAAGTCTGCTCGCGTTGATGGTTTCCACAACACAGGATTTGCAACGCTGAACCGCTCTCCCGAAATCGCCCTATGTTATGCACGTAATCATGCAATAAGGACTTGCGTCCCAGCAGGCGCACCGATACAAAAATGTTAAAAAATGTTAAATGTTTAGAGCTTAACGTCTTTTGTCCACCACGAGGGTGATTTCAAAGACGGGGCACCGAAAAAGGGTCTGAACAATTTTTGACCCAAGCTGGATTCGAACCCGGGACCTTACGGTCGAGAGGCGAACGCCGCACCACCGAGCCACCCAGCTCCCCGCGCACCGATACAAGCGGGACAAAATCATAAAATATACGGTGTGCTGGTCTGTGATTTTGGATCTTACAAACCTATCGGCCGTAAGGTCCAAAATCACGGACCAGCCCCGAAATAATCGCAAGAGCGGAGAGTTAAGCCGCGGACCAAATCATTACAAGGAACTTCAGAACTGGCCAAAGTGGTCGGCCGTTACACAGTGGGCCCCGTTCGCTTGTTCAAAATGTTTTAGAGCATTTGAACGCATGCGCCAGAACGGAGGTTCGTACAGCGTGTGCTGTGCAGATGTGTTGGTCTTTGACTTTGGACATTACGGCGCTTCAGCGGTAAGGTCCACATTTACGGACTCGCACACCAGTGTTTAACACCTTCACTGCCCGGCAGTGGACGCGCATCGTGTTTCTGGAATCCGTTATATGTTCGCCAAAGAACCCCGACCGTCCCAGCAACATGGATACAAAGTGGCGTCAGCAAGAGGCATAGATTCTCATGAGCCTCCGCAAGGCATAGATTCTCATGAGCCTCCGCAAGGCATAGATTCTCATGAGCCTCCGCAAGGCATAGATTCTCATGAGCCTCCGCAAGGCATAGATTCTCATGAGCCTCCGCAAGGCATAGATTCTCATGAGCCTCCGCAAGGCATAGATTCTCATGAGCCTCCGCAAGGCATAGATTCTCATGAGCCTCCGCAAGGCATAGATTCTCATGAGCCTCCGCAAGGCATAGATTCTCATGAGCCTCCGCAACTGCGGTGGCTCATGAGAATCTGTGTCTCTTGCGCCCGCGTGCTTTGCTTTATCCCGGCAGTGAGGGGGTTAAGAATGAAGTTCGTATTTAGGGGGGGGGGGGGGGGGGGCTTCGTTTTAATTGTGACCATGCAGAACAAATGAAAGGTACTGTTGAAGTATATTCCGCTACACATATCTGGCACGCCATATTCATTAACAGCAAATTATGATAATATGTGTCGCTGTGCCTAGTCAATGCAAATTGTTTTAGTCAGTTTAGATTGTATTCATTTATTTATATTTCCCATTTTTTAAAAATTATTATATTATTATTATTATTTTTGTTTTTGGTGGTGGTGGGGTGTGGGGTGTGGGGGTGGGGGGGGGGGGGGGGGGGGGGAGATAATCGTATTCGTATCTTAATATCCTGCATAATGAATGGACCTGCATTGAGAAGAGACTGAACCTGTCTGACTCGTTTAGTCCACTTAACCCAAATTAGTATTTCGCAAATGTGCAGGTGTCACCAAACTACCATTTGCAGGAGACAGATCGACCATGATAATTCAAGAGTAGCGCCCGATTAGCTTCAGGCGCCAAGCTAATCGGGCACTACACTTGAACTATCATGGCCGAGTCACCTCCTGCTGCAGTGCGCGGGCTAGATGGGTTAGGGTGGACACACAGAGACAGAGAAGAAGGTGACTCGGCCGTGATAGTTCAAGAGTAGTGTCCGATTAGCTTCGCGCCTGAAGGCGCCAAGCTAATCGGGCGCTACCCTTGAATTATCATGGTCGATCTGTCTAATGCAGCTGGTCGTTTGGTGACACCCGCACATTTGCGAAATACTGCTTTGGTATCAATTTCAGCCCACTTAATCAAATTTCAAGCATAGAAACGATCATTTTCCAAAACTTCAGTAGCTCGCTTGAGCTTGCCCTTAGCACCACGTGAATGTTCTGTGTTTATGTACAGTGTGTGAATGAATGCGCGTGATTCACGTGAGCGTGCTTGTTGGGTTCAGTTCGCGGCGGCGCTTTGAGCCGATTTTCAATTGGGATAAAGCGCCTATTTAATGCGCTTCTTCTTCTCTTCTTCTCATTTGGGTTAAATGGACTAAACGAGTCAGACAAATTTTGCAGTGCGTCGGCTAGATGGGTTAGGGTGGAGACAGAGAAAGCCGGAAAAAGAATGAGAGTGAGACTGAGAGAATGAGATGACCAACCCTGGGAGAACGCCGTCCCCTCTTTCGACGTCGCTTTCTGGACGCCATCAGGTGTTATCAGCGATATCCGGCCCTCACAACTCGCCCGAACACTTGAAGGCAATGACGAACACACACCTGGTGTGCGGACTGCCCGTAATTTTCCCGGATCCTATCTTGTCCCCAAGGATTTATTGAGGCCGAGTGTATCAAGTCAAGACGAGAGGGTTGAGTCACGGAGTGATAGTGTCACAGACGATCTACACTCCGGAGTGGAAATAATGTTCCGACACCTTTTGACGAGTGGTTGACGACTTGTGTTGCAAAGTTCTGGAATATGGTTCATCATTCGCCAATGATATGGTTAACCCTTTGACTTGTCGCTAGCGGTTTTTGTCGAGGCGACTCCTGCAGGGGAATCGCCTCGACAAAAACCGCTACCGACAAGTCCGAAAGGGTTAGTATTGTCCTACAATATAGTCGCCTTTGCGCACGCGCATGCCCTACTTTTAATGGAACACGTCTTGAAACTAATCCTGTACTATCATGCCCCGTGAAACATCAACGTCAATCTGCACACTACTATCTACAGTGCGTCAGGGGCGAATTGATTATTCACTAATGTTCACCTCGTCCGGCACTGGGTCCATAAAACAGTGATACGTACAAATACTACGCACAATTTTGGCAAGCAACAACAATCGTACCTAATTCAAACAGAAAAGAACTGTCACCATCAAAGATCACCTCCATTTTCAACACAAAGAAAAACGTTCCAATCTGAACAGACGGCACAGCAGCATCACCAACACCTTAATGCCTACTCCAGTCAGGGCCACAGAGAGAATGCCAGACCGGCAGAGGCATGCAGACACAATGTATTATGAAACACCGACAAGGAACGTTGCGAAGTAATGCTCCACGCGCTACATAATTGCAGCCATACAGCACTGCACTCGACACAGCGTGTATTGTCTCCAGGCCTGTGGGTGGCTAAATACGAACAATCCCTACTTCAGTCATTCGCTACCCCCTGGCCACAAGCAACGCCCTCAAAATGAGGTACAGCTGAGGCCGCAAGAGTCATAAATTCTCATGAGCCCCTGCGGATGCAGGGCTAATGAGAATCTATGCCTCTTGCAGATGAAGAAGGTTTATGTGGGACGGACTTGGTCCTCAGCCATGTGCAATCGTCCGATTGAGCAGTCGCAGACCTGAAACTTCGATTACGTCTACCGTCCAAGCAGCAAGGATAACGATTCCCCACTAGCGAGAGGCATATAACCTCACGAGTCCCTGCAGCTGCAGCGGCGCATGAGGATCTGTGCTTCTAGAACCGGTTGGGGCTGGCTGAAGGATTTGCAGAGCTAAATTATAGACTCTTGAACGATAGAGCACATGATTGTTTCTACCTCTGTGTGGTCGAGACCCACCGGCGTAAGTGGACCCATTCGACAGACTTATGCAGGCAGTGAAATGATGTCATCGGCCACTCGCAAAGAGTTGAAAAAATTAGATAACCCAGGTAAGAAACGGTGACAATTTCATTTGGTGGAACTATGAGAGAGAGAGAGAGAGAGAGAGAGAGAGAGAGAGAGAGAGAGAGAGAGGAGAGAGAGAGAGAGAGAGAGAGAGAGGAGAGAGAGAGAGAGAGAGAGAGAGAGAGAGAGAGAGAGAGAGAAATGAAATGAAATGAAACTTTATTTCTGAACGGAAGAAGCTGTTAGCACATGTGCCATTTTTCACGCTTGCCGTTGCTAATCTACAAAGGTACAACTCTGCTAAAGGTACAAGGCTACTAACATACAGAAGTACAAAGCTACTAACATAAAAGTGCACATAATAAAACAAGTCGTTCAAAAAGAGTTGGATAAGGCAAAATGGAGCGCACCAATTATGATTACTAACAATGTGAACGGGGGGGGGGGGGGGGGGGGAGAGAAGATAGTCTTTAAAATTCCTTTTTTCACTGAAATCAAACACGCGCGCACGCTCGCGCCGCATGCATACACACACACACACACACACGCACGCACGCACGCGCGCGCACACACCCACATACACGCACGTGCGCGCGGAGGTTAATATCAAGGCTTTAGGCGATGGAGATACCCGAACCAGTGAATGAGCTGTTAGATAGCAGGTACTTGAAGAGGCTTTCCTTGAAAGAGGGGAGTGAACCAGTGTGTGTTATGTGCGCTGGCAGTTTATTCCAAAACGAGGCGCCCGAGAAAGCGAGGGTGGTTTTAAATAAATCTATCCTCGGGCGTGGTGTGATGAAGTTTCGCCTTGCTGTTGAATAGCCTGAAGCTGCCTTGGTGAAGAGATTACACAAGTATTCTGGGTGGATTTCATTACAGATTTTATACATGACTACCCCTTTGTTAAAGAGATGGTGCTTGTCAAGAGGAAGCAATTTTAGTTTTTCAAATTTTTGGTCAGTAGAAAGAGCTGGATCAGGCAGGATCTGCTTCACTGCCCTGCGATGCAAGGAGTTAAGCCTCTTCATGTGTATGTCACCGCTGCCGTCCCATGTCGTGGAGGCATAATCGATGTGGGATTTGACATGGGCATTGTAAAATAGTTTGCGAGTGTCGACATCAATAAGATATTTTAGCTTAGACAGCATAAACACATTTCTGGACACAGTTTTACAGACAGCATTGATGTGAGATTGCCATTTCATCTGGTTATCAACAATAACTCCAAGTAGGCGATGTTCAGTTACTTGTGTAATGGTGTGGTCTTGGACCTCCAGGCTAAGCGAAAGTGGCTTGAGCTGATGCTTCTGACGGGTTGCTATCGTCATACATTCGGTTTTGGTGGGATTAAGGATCATTGCATTATTTTCACACCATTTGGAAATTTCGCTCAGTCCCTGTTGCAAACGACCATTTAAAGACTAAAGACACTTATCTGGGGTGTGGATTGTTGCGTCATCGGCAAACAAGTCACATGCAATTTTGTCATTCGTGAAATGTAGTGGCAGGTCATTGATAAATATGCAAAAGAGAAGAGGTCCCAGGACAGAGCCCTGGGGCACTCCTCTTGTTACTAAACCACTTGAAGAGTAAGATCCATTGGCCATCACGCGCTGCTGTCTGTCTGTAAGATAGGAAGCGAAAAAACGAGGTTGTTTTAAAGGAATGAATAGATGCCTGAGAACTGCCGTCTGATGTATGAAAACAGTTTCTTGAAAATGAACCATCCAGATATATACTGAGCTTGGAAAGGAGAATTTCATGATCTACCATGTCGAAAGCTTTCCGAAGGTCTATGAAAACAGCACCTGTGAATTCGCCTTTGTTCATTGAACTTAGCCACGTGTCTGTAGAGAGAGACTCAATGAATCTTTATTTTACAACGGTTAAGGCATTGACATCGTCATTGACACAGCCATTTTACAAACCTGCCGTTGCTAACAACTACAAAACTATCTACATATGCACATACATATGAGTAAAACATAATACTTACAAACAAATAACAACACTATTCACATAGGCAGACATACTCATAAACTCTCAGACACCCCCCTCTCCCCCACCCCCCCCCCCCATCCCGCCCACCCTTCCACACACACACACACACACACACACACACACACACACCATCACACACACACACACACACACACACACACACACACACACACACACACACACACACACACACACAACTAAGTCGTTCAAATGATAAATGAAAAGGATAACAGGCTTAATTGGGAATAAATTGGACCCAGCATAGAAAGAGACATATAATACATGTAGTTAAGGCATACCTAGGCCCTAAGAGTGATCCACGAAAAACTTGCAGAGACCCTTTCTTAAAACAGGCTGGCGAGGAGGCGGATTTTACATGGTCGGGAAACACATTCGAGATATGTGTCCCTGAGAAAGATAAGCTGGTTTAATATAGATCGATCCTTGGTTTTGGGACTATGAAAAACTTTCTGATGTTTTCAAGCTTGGACTAAACGAGTCAGAGAGAGAGAGAGAGAGAGAGAGAGAGAGAGAGAGAGAGAGAGAGAGAGAGAGAGAGAGAGAGAGAGAGAGAGAGAGAGAGAGAGAGAGAGAGAGAGAGAGAGAGAGAGAGAGAGAGAGAGAGAGAGAGAGAGAGAGAGAGAGAGAGAGAGAGAGAGAGTACGGGTGGGGTAGATCTGATCCAATAGGAAACATAGTTCTACAATATTTCTGGTTCTGTACAAAGTGGTAAGCACCCCTGTTAATCTCCTGCGATACCCGGGCAGAATAGCAGCTAAGTTCCCTGTACAAAAGCTTCAAAATACATTTGTACTAAAGGTACACTGAACCGGTACCAAAACACTTGTGATATATACATTACAGAAGTGTGGATCAGCATGGCATAATGGTGTTTGCGTCAATCTCTAGCACTCCACAATAAGAGGAATCAAGCAGTGTTTCGCCGCACAACTGTATTTTCCAATCAATAGCGATTGGGCCACGAGAGGTTAGGTGGTCGTGTGTTAAACGCCGTTATCTCGATATCTCACTCTGGGACGCCATCTGGCCGCTGGCCGTTTAGGGTTCTCATGGCCCATGCCGTGACTACAGGGCCTCACGAGAATCTATCACATTGGCAAAGCTTGCAGGATGGGGTATTTGCCATGCACATCTCTGCTGAAGGGACTTGTCTGCGCTTGACCCCTTTCGCTGCCAGTCGACGCATAATTATGTCTAGGAAAGCAGAGCAAATTCAACACGAATAAACTTATCCAAGAACACGGATATGAATAGCAGTCAGCAAGAGGCAAAGAACCGCATGAGCCCCCGCATCTGCGGGGGCTCATGCGGTTCTTTGCCTCTTGCGTTTGGGTGGTGTTCGCATTTTCCGATAGGGAAGGCTTAAGTTGTGGCTGTGCAAGCGGCTTCCTCTGTTTCGTTACCTGGGGCGAGGACCCGCGACGGGAGGTCAGTAATTCTCACGCAGCACAGTCGATTCTATCTGACAGAGGTGTAGATTTTCAACGGGCAGCTGCGTGTGGGGGCTCATGAGGTTGTACACTCCTTGCTGGTAAAGATCTGTTGTTCCATTTATATATTTATATCTCCCTGACCCTCTGACGCAGAAAGACGACAGACACGGCCGGGAGTCTGACGTTAGTGACTCGGACGAGTAGTCGGTAATCTGCTATTGACGCATCTAGCCTGACATCGTCATGTGTCAGATTCAGAGGGGGGAGGGGGGGGGGGGAATGTAGGGGGGGGGGGGATGGGGAGGGGGATTTTGCAGACTCTGTGTCCAACTAACCCCTTCCCTGCCACTGTACGTACATTTCTGTTTCTGAAATCTTTGTTCGTTCAACCACTAAACGCCAACAGCGTCCAAGAAACATGGATACAAATTGGTCTCAGCAAGAGGCGTAGATCCTCATGAGCCCCCCTGCAGTTGGATCATGTTCACTTTTCTTCTCGGCAGTGAAGGGGTTAATGCCGGATTTTTTTCTCTACTTGATAGCCTCGTCGACGTCACAAGGTCAGTACAATCAACCCCTTCACTGGCGAGACAAAAAAACTGAGCACAATCCAAATGAAAGAGCCACAGGTCTTTATGAACCCCCAAAAGGTGCGAGGAAGGATATCTCTTGTTGAAAGCAACTGTGTATCCATGTTGTACGGGCCGCCGTTGAATTAACTCATTCTACACTACCACAGCAAGACAAGGATCGACCATGATAGTTCAAGGGTGATGCCAGAATAGCTTGGCGCCTATGGGCGCCAAGCTATTCTGACATAACCCTTGAACTATCATGGTCGATCTGTGTCCTGCACTGCACTGCAGTCTTCAGAGGACATCGGCATAATTTAAGGCTTTCGGTGTTGGGGTACAATGAGTTAAGCTATATTTCAGAACCACAATCTGCGCCCACTCCCAGTGAAGGGTTAACTCATTGTACCCCCAAGACCGAAAGCCTTACATTTTGCCGTTGTCCTCTGAAGACTGTTTTGCAGTGCAGGACACAGATCGACCATGATGGTTCAAGGGGGACTGATGCCAGAATAGCTTGGCGCCCATAGGCGCCAAGCTATTCTGGCATCCCCCTTGAACTATCATGGTCGATCCTTATCTTTCTGTGGTGTGTCTGGGGCAGAATGCGTTAAGTCAAACATGAACGTTGTAATACAAGAATTACAATGTACAGCTCAGTCGTCCTTTCATTTTCGCCTTATCTTCGCTGTAAGCACAAGCACTCAAGTTTTTTGTTTTGTTTTGTTTTTTTGTTTTATTCGTTGGGCCAATAGGGTCGCCAATACTGCATGAATAATTGAAGTTTTCGTTTCTGCTCGTGTCATGCTAATCCTGCCACCCGGAAAATCTCCAATATGTGTGAGGGGAGCGCATGTGCATGGGTAAGGACAATTCTCTATGGGTGTGCGTCTGTGTGTGTGTGTGTGTGTGTGTGTGTGTGTGTGTGTGCGTCCGTGTGTGTGTGTGAGTGTGTGTGTGTGTGAGTGTGTGTGTGTGTGAGTGTGTGTGTGTGCGTCCGTGTGTGTGTGTGTGTGTGTGTGTGTGTGTGTGTGTGTGTGTGTGTGTGTGTGTGTGTGTGTGTGTGTGTGTGTGTGTCCCCTAATCGTTGTTACAACGAAATGCACGGCAACTGGGGCCAGCTGCATGAGGCACGAGAGAGTTGAGTCCTGCGCCAGCCGCTATAGCGGAGCACTTGCTTAGTGGCTGGCGTAGGACTAAACTCGATCATGTAACTAGCGCAGCATCTTGCTTAGCGGCTGTCGCGGGACCTAGCTCACTCATGCATCTGGCCCCTGGTGATTGCTTTGACTGGAAGCAGCGTGCTAGCAGACACACAGTCGCCGTGTAAATCACCGACATAAAAAATCAAGTGCTTCACTTCCTCGACAACCTAAATGCGGCGATACAATGACAACAATAATTATACTCATATTCTCATGAGCTCCTGCGGCTGCAGGGGCCCATGACAATCTGTGCCTCTTGCAGTACGATAGATTTAACAAAGGCACCGGGATCGGGCCACCACGATGATCTAAGCCTACTCATGCTTGACATCGGTTGACTCAGCCATCATCATCATCATCATCAGTCCCTTGCCCGAACTGG